>LR548737.1:0-202428 GCA_900536415.3 Caenorhabditis sp. 38 MB-2015
TCTCTCTCTCTCTAGATTTTCGAAAAAAATGTTGTGAACAAAAAAAAAATGTTGTGAACACCGTAAATTTGTCGTATTCTCACGGTGTTTTCACACAAAACACACAACTTGACGTGAATGTTCAAACCGTAGTAATCTTTAGTGAAGAAAATGGTTAATTTGCAGCACTATGATTCAAGCAACAACCTAATCATTGATTGGTGGGATTGGTCAGTGGCCCTACTAGCAATGTCTGTCCAAAATATCTGTATCACCACAATGATAACCTGCGGAATCAAATGCTACAAAGCCTTGGAGAAGGTGTCGAACATGAGTCGCCGCACAAAAGACCTCAATCGCCAACTATTCCGCACCCTGGTGGTCCAAACATTGGTCCCATTGTGCACCCTTTTCACACCAGTCGCTGTGCTTTTCACCATTCCAATGTTTTCGATAGAACTCGGAACATTGGCCAATGCACCAGGTCTTTATGCAAGTATATATCCAGCTCTAGATGCGTTGGTGGTCATTTTCATGATTCGTGATTTTAGGGAGACTGTGTTATGTGAGTTTCAGTTTCAGGTTCTCATTTTCAGGTTCCTAGAACGAGTAGTGGATTTTAGGTAGAACACGAAAAATCAAAATCACAATAACGTCAACGCTAAACGACTCCACAACAAATCACCGGATATAGAAAAGAGCACAATTCACGACTTTCTAGGTAAATATGACTTTAACTATGTCTTATTGTTGTTGTCAGAAAATTGTCCTATCAACAATCAAATTGACTAACCATTCATATATAAGTCTATTTTTATGTACATATATTTTCAGTTATCATAAATATATCATATTTTCAAAACAAAATGGCTATGCCTATTTTCTTGCGAATTGTCCAATATATCGGATTCATATCTTCAACCTCTCTGAATTCCCTGCTAACAATTCTGATTCTCACAAAATCATCGAGAAAGATTGGTTCGTACAAGAATCTGATGTTAGCCTTCTCGATTTATTCAATATTTTATGCATGTATCGAGTTTTGTGTTCAACCAGTTATGCATTCAAAGGGTGCTATATTCATGATGTTTGTTGATAGTTTCTTCAGAGACTATAAGGACTACTCGATAGTTCTGTTATGTGAGTTAAGCAAAAAAAAAAAACAACATCATGGGGGCACGATCCGGCGACCTCTCGCTCCCAAACTGAGCGCTCTACCACTGCGCTACCTCGTTGATGTTGGCAGTGATCTTTTTTCAGGCATGTACGTCGGCACATTCGGGCTATGTCTAAGCCTCCTAGCTGCTCACTTCTTCTACCGTTACCTGGCTATTTGTAAGCCTCATTGTCTTACATATCTCGAAGGCTATAAAATGGTCAAACTCTTCATACCTGGTATAATTATGGCTAGTTTGTGGTCGATGAATTTATATTTGGTTTGTCGACCAACAAAATTGAAGTCAGACATGTTAAGGTAAACAAGGAAACACAGCTTTTGATACGTTTCTATCATGTTTTAACTGTGGTCGAGAATTTAAACCCTCTAGGTAAAACCGTCATAACTCGGCTTAAAATAATCCGTTCGGAGCAATATTTTTCACTGGTGTGCTCAAATACATGAGCAATGTGCTATAGTTTTGCAGGACGTTATCTAGAAAAATAAAGTCCTCAAGAAGATTTTAATTTTTTGAAAAATATTATATATTTTTGGTGTGAATTCTTTTTAATCAAGAACTTGCCACGGAAAAAATATTTCCAGATTTTCATTTTTCCAGATATGAGTTTACAAAACCTGGAGCACTTTCCTGATACCTTTGAGTATAACTATGCTAACTATGGGGTGAAACGGATCATTTTGAGCCTTCTATATTTTCAGCCAACCCCTTCGTGAAGCTTACGACACTGATATCTACGACACCCCTTACGTAGCACTCTCATATTATGTACGTAAGAATCTGATTCTTACGTAAACCATGAAAAAATTTCTGATTTCCAGCACTTTGACTCAAACCACACTTTGATCCTAGATTGGCAAGATTGGTCCATGTGCTTTACAGCAATGTCTGTTCAAAATATCTGTATCACCACAATGATCATCTGCGGAATCAAATGCTACACAGCCTTGGAGAAGGTGTCGAACATGAGTCGCCGCACAAAAGACCTCAATCGCCAACTATTCCGCACCCTGGTGGTCCAAACAATGGTCCCATTATGCACCCTTTTCACACCTGTCGCTGTGCTTTTCACCATTCCAATATTCTCCATAGAGCTTGGAACCTTAGCCAATGCTCCGGGACTTTATATCAGCGTATATCCAGCGTTTGATGCGTTGATTGTTATTTTCATGATACGTGATTACAGGGAGACTGTGTTATGTGAGTTTGGGGTTCATATATACAGCTTGCAAACAAGTGATTTTCAGGTCAAAAACGGAAAGTCAGAATCGCCATGACATCAACAAACGACTCATCAACAATACACCGGAGCTAGAAAATATAAAAAAAATGTTTTTTTTTCATGTAAAAACCATATTTATACTCCTAATAAGTGTCTTCAAAAATAGAAGAGAAATTTTGAATTCTCTCTTTTTCAATCTCTTGCGCTAAAGAACAGGCAAGCGGATTGTCGTTTTTCTCTGTCTCTCTAGGCATTAAAATGTGATGAATATTAGAGGTTCAGTACTAATGAAACCCTCCAGAAAAAAATAATGGCGCCTATGATTAACCTAGCCACCCCCTAGGCGCAATTATGTCGCAGTCCACCTTTAACTACTTTTTAACAACAATACCGATTGACGCCCCGAAAATTCTTATATCCCATATTTTATTTTTGAAACGTATGGTTTTCAAGTTTTATGTTTTTGAAATATTTATTTACTGTTTCAAAAAACCATTATGAAACTCATCCGATGAAATGTATCTAATGAAATTTACTAATTTGAGCCCAATATTTCCAAACTCTCAAACTTTGAGAAGTTACTGGTTCAAAAATTCCGTATCAACATTTTTTGGGCGTCATTCTTACTGACATTCGAGTATGATGGAACACGGGTCCAAGAAACTCAGATAAACTAAAGTGGGGTATTCAGAACTCAGAATGTCCAGTATATTTTGAGCTATTTCCCCCTTTTTGATTATCAATAGAGCGCAGGTTAGCGCTCAAATATTGAAAACCAGGAAATTTCTAGAAATCGAAATTTATATACTGATCTTTTCAGTAAGGGTAGTGGATTTGAACCGAGTCCGACAAAATACGAGCCCGAACGCGAGCTCTCATCATGATCTCAAGCGTTTTGGTTGCATCATCAATAGAGCGCACATTAGCGCTCTTATATTGATCTAATTTTTCAAATATCCGGTTATCAAAAGAGCGCACATTAGCGCTCTTATATTGATCTAATTTTTCAAATATCCGGTTATCAATAGAGCGCACATTAGCGCTCTTATATTGATCTAATTTTTCAAATATCCGGTTATCAATAGAGCGCAGATTAGCGCTCTTATATTGACCTAATTTTTCAAATATACCCTTTCTGGTTATCAATAGAGCGCAGACGAGCGCTCATATATTGAAAACTAGAGAAAAGGTCCATTAGAATCACGGTATACAAACAAAACAACAACAACAAAAATGAATAAGAACATAGGACCCCTCCATCCCATTTCAGCCCAACCAACAAAATGTGTGAAATCTGCCCTTCTCTGCGTCTCTCACTTTTTCTCCCTATTTTTTGCTCCAACCTGATTTATGGGAAGTTATGTTCCCAAACGACATTTTGATGAGCGTGGTAGAAATGAGAGACGGCGTCCTTTTTCCTACTGTACTATTGTTTGATGAGTTCTTTCTGTGATATCCTTACTATTATTTCTTCTGGTTTTCAATATTTGAGCGCTAATGTGCGCTCTATTGATAACCGGATATTTGAAAAATTAGATCAATATAAGATCGCTAATGTGCGCTCTATTGATAACCGGATATTTGAAAAATTAGATCAATATAAGAGCGCTAATGTGCGCTCTATTGATAACCGGATATTTGAAAAATTAGGTCAATATTTGAGCGCTAATCTGCGCTTTATTGATAATCGAATATTTGAAAAATTAGGTCAATATAAGAGCGCTAATGTGCGCTCTATTGATAACCGGATTTTTGAAAAATTAGGTCAATATAAGAGCGCTAATGTGCGCTCTATTGATAACCGGATTTTTGAAAAATTAGGTCAATATAAGAGCGCTAATGTGCGCTCTATTGATAACCGGATGATACAGTAAAAGGTATTGAGGTTCTGTAAGAAATTCATGTGTTTTTGAGAATTGAAGAATAAATAATAACTTTAATTTTTTTATTTGTCTAAAAACGTAATAAAAACGAAGGCAAGCGTTGTGATGGATCCAAGAATAAGAACGAACATGCCGATTCTGAAACTTCATGATCTATTTCATGATATACCTCAGATGAAACTTACGAAAGTGGCTCCTCCAAAGATTGAGATGCGGTTCGAACTTGTGCGTATGGAAAGCAGTGTTCCGATTGGAGTTCTTCGCTGTAAAATCACAACTGACTTTGATAAAATTTCAATTTGTGAGTTTCAACTTACCAGGGCACATCATGATGTTTTGTGAACTGACGACGAAGGAATCTTATGTTGAACTACCCTGAAAAACTCAATTTGATGTTTTTTGTTCGCTACAATTAATTACAGGATGTTCAGTTTGGTCTTATCATCCAATTCTGACCATGCTCTGCTCCATATAAAACTCACCTTCAACATCTTTGAGCACAAATCTGAAGAGCTATACCCTCTTCTCATTCTCTGATCCCATCTTGTCCACACCAATCAATGCCGGATTTCGAAGTTATGCACTTGTTGGGATTATAGTTTTATTGATAATGATGATCCATTACTGTAGTCTAGATACAGTAAAAGGTATTGAGGTTCTGTAAGAAATTCATGTGTTTTTGAGAATTGAAGAATAAATAATAACTTACATTTTTTTATTTGTCCAAAAACGTTATGAAAACGAAGGCAAGCGTTGTGATGGATCCAAGAATAAGAACGAACATGCCGATTCTGAAACTTCATGATCTATTTCATGATATACCTCAGATGAAACTTACGAAAGTGGCTCCTCCAAAGATTGAGATGCGGTTCGAACTTGTGCGTATGGAAAGCAGTGTTCCGATTGGAGTTCTTCGCTGTAAAATCACAACTGACTTTGATAAAATTTCAATTTGTGAGTTTCAACTTACCAGGGCACATCATGATGTTTTGTGAACTGACGACGAAGGAATCTTATGTTGAACTACCCTGAAAAACTCAATTTGATGTTTTTTGTTCGCTACAATTAATTACAGGATGTTCAAAAAATTCTCCAAACTTCCATATGATGATAGTTTGGTCTTATCATCCAACTCTGACCATGCTCTGCTCCATATAAAACTCACCTTCAACATCTTTGAGCACAAATCTGAAGAGCTATATCCCCATTTTCATTCTCTGATCCCATCTTGTCCATTGAATATGCATGAGCCAGACACCAATCAATGCCGGATTTCGAAGTTATGCACTTGTTGGGATTATAGTTTTATTGATAATGAGGATCCATTACTGTAGTCTAGATACAGTAAAAGGTATTGAGGTTCTGTAAAAAATTCATGTGCCTTTGAGAATTGAAAAATAAAATATTACTCACATTTTTGAAACATATGTATTGAGAAGAAGAAATGTTGAAGTGGAATGTGATTGGATCGAGTAGATTCTGAAAATTATAGATCTACTTCAGGGGTCTAAAACGATTCAAAACTTACGACTAGAAAATCCCGTTTCTATTCTCGTTTAAGGCCGTGATGTTCTTGGAGGTGATGTATCCGGAAATGAGGAGCATTCCAGTATGTGTATTCCAGTATGTGACTCATCCGATTCTATGTGCATGAGCCATGCACCAATCATTGACAAATGTTGATGATCATCCATTACTGTAGTCTAGATACAGTTGAAGTTATTGATGTTCTGTAAGAAATTCATGTCTCCTGGGGAATTGAAAAATAAAACATTACTCACATTTTTTTATTTGAAGTTGACGATGATGTGCATTAAGGCAAGCGTTGTGATGAATCCAAGCATACAAACGGATCGAACAGATTCTGAAATTTACAGATCTACTCCAGATATAAGCCGATTCATAACTTACGAGAAGCACCAGAGCATCTAGGTGATATTTGCTTGCCTTCTAGATCCAAATTTTGACGATTTGGTGAATTTCACTGGTGGTTGTGAATCAGCACGTTCCAGTCAGAGCTGTTGAAATGGAATGTACCCCAGATGGGCTTCCCAGTTTAAATGGGAAAAATGAGTAAAATTGTTCACGTGGGAAAATCCCAGATAAACATTACCATCCCATGGGAGCCCAGGTGGGCTTCATTTTTCTTTCATTTCTTGAAAAAAAATGCGACTTTTTTATGAAATGAACAAAAAACGACAAATCCGTCAGAAAAAAAAATACAAAACGTGAACTTTTTCTACATTTTTGGAATTATATTTCCCACCTGGGAAAGCCCAGCCCACCCCAGTTTATCTGGTCATTTCTCGAAGTGGGGTGGGATGGAATGGGCATTTTTATCTGGGCTATCTGGAGCCCACATTTTGCCCATTTCAACAGCTCTGGTTCCAGTGAATACTTCTTTGCTTATTTCGATGTACAATTTTATTGTTGATTGAAAATCGATTACTTCAGTGTAGATAAAGTGTTCTGAAAAATTGTGAATATATTTTCAGGCACATAATATAATATAAAATCAAATCACATCAAAAAGAATACAGAAGAACAAGAAAACTAATTGGTAGTCATGGCGATGAATCATGGTTAGAGAGATGGGAGCGTACGAGACGCAGAAATCAGAGAAAAATTAAAAAAAAAAAAAGAATGAGGCGCTGAAGAGGTCGGTTGTGTGCCAATTTTTGTTGGAAAAATTGCTGAGAGCACAATTGACGTTCAGAGCTCAGAATTAAGTAGTACTGATAGCTTCTTTGACACAAGATAAACCGCGACGCGTGCACGCTCCGCACTCGAGAGATTTCTCTGTGAAGAGACGGTAGAGAAACGATAGGCTTAAAGGGACACGTCTATTTTTCAGTAGAAAAATTTAGTGTGAAAGATTTAGGAACATGATTGTTTTTTGGGCAACAAAAAAAATTTGGCGTCGAAATGAGAAAAAAAATATTCAAACGACTTTCTCGTTGGCTTACAGTACGCTTGTTGTTCGCTTCGAGACATTAAAGGCGCACAAAATTTTCCAGAAATATCTCGAAGCAAACAACAAGCATACTGTAACGCAGCGAAAAAACGTTTGAATATTTTTTTTATCAGACGAAATAGTGTGTGGAAATGAGAGAATCAGACAATTTTAGATCAAAATGAGAATTAAAATAATATTTTCCACAAGAAATATATATCAGAAAAATTCTAAAAATATTTTTTTTAATGATATGAAAAAAATTGTCACAACGACGAGAATAAAATTTCTTGATTTTTCACACAAAAAAAATAATCGAGGTCGACGAGGGCACATTCAGATGAGCCACATTACACAATTTTTCGGTCGAAAAAAAACACCGAAAAATTCAAGATGTCTGCTCTGCACTCATTGTATCCGTAGTTGTTTCAGCATTTTTTCGACTCTTCTTTTTTTTGCTGAAAAAGAAAAAATTATTTTTAGGTTTTCAAGGGACATACCCCAACTCCTTTTTAATCGCCTTGATCGCTTTGAAAGACGAAATTGAGGCGACGAGGGCGATGATGCTCATGATAATCATGAGAATGCAAATGATCAATTGGATAATCATCAACTTTTTCGAGCTGGAAAATGGATATTCAAGGGCGTTTAATTATTTCGGGTACCTGTTTGATTATTTCGGGTACCCGGTCGTTTTTTTTGGGAACCCGATTGACTATTGGGTACCCGTTAGGTTGCTTCGGGTATCCAGTTAATTATTTCGGGTACCCACTTTATTATTCCGTGTACCCACTTGACCATTTCGGGTACCCAAAAACCAACCAGATTCAGTGAGTCATGTACGCCCTATTGATAGAACCCAATCTCACCTTTTCGCTTTCAACTTCTGCGCCTTTGGTGTAACTGCCGGAGGACTGTTTGGTGAAGGTGTTGATGCAGGTCCAGATGGTGAAGGTGTCGCTGCTGTTGGTGGTGCAACTGTTGCTGGCGGATTCACTGGCGGCGGATCCGTTGGTGGATCCGTTGGTGGATCTGTTGGTGGATCCGTTGGTGGGTCCGTCGGGGGATCCGTTGGTGGATCAGTTGGTGGATCCGTCGGGGGATCCGTTGGCGGATCCGTTGGTGGATCAGTTGGCGGATCCGTTGGTGGATCCGTTGGTGGTGGTGCAGGTTTTGGTGTTGTAGTTTTCTTTGTTGTTGGTGGTGGTGGCGGTTTTGGTGTGGTTTTTTTTGTTGTTGGTTTCTGTGTTGTTACTGGTTTCGGTTTTTTTGTAGTTTTTTGTGTCACCACCACTGGTGGAACAGGTCTCACAGTCGTCTTCTTCGTGGTTCCTGGTGTTGGCACATTTCCAGGCTTCTTGGTACTAACTCCAGTTGCAGTTCCAGTTCCATTTCCAGCCGCATCCGCTAAAATCAACCCTATCAAACATGATATTATAACGATTTTCATCTTTCGAAAGTATCTTCGTTCAAAACCTGTAAAATCTCTGTTTCAACTGAACTATTTTTTTTAGGAGAACTCACTATTAACTGTATCCAAAACACTGAGAAATAGTCCTCTTTTTTTGACATCAGATACGGAGCACGTTTTGGCTCCGTAGCTCCGTAGAAACGTGAATTTCCTAGGTTCCAAATGGACATTCCTATATTTTTCGAATAGATGAACTAACTGTCTTTATCGTCAAGTAATGGTGAGCAAGAACCCTGTCCTAAAAAATAATTTACAAAATTTTTTCTTCTAGAAAAAGTACATTTGCGAAAAAAACGGAAGATAAAAAAAAAGAAAAAAAATAATTAGCAGCGAGTGGTTTCGATCCACTGACCTCTGGGTTATGGGCCCAGCGACGCTTCCACTGCGCCACGCTGCTGATGCAAGGCTGTTGGGAAAATTGACAACATATTTTTGATGGAAAGGAGAGAAATGGGGTCACGTTTTGGATCGACAAAGAAACGTGAACTTCCCAGGTTCTCAATGCTCATTCTTTTATTTTTCGAATAGATGAACTAAATGTCTTTATCGTCAACTAATGGTGAGCAAGAACCCTGTCCTAAAAAATAATTTACAAAATGTTTTCTTCTAGAAACTGATTTACGAAGTGCTGAAGAGTCCGAGTTGCTGCTACCCAAAAACAAAACTGGAAAACGCCTGATATTTCAGGATATAGAAGCAACAGCCATCAAAAAGAAGGGGATCAGACAGCAGATTCTGAAAAGTGTCAGCGGGGTGGCTAAACCGGGAGAGCTGACATTTATCATGGGATCGAGTGGAGCTGGCAAAACGACACTGCTCAATATTCTCACTGGAAGGAGTTTGAAGAATATTGAGACGAGTGGAGATGTTCTGGTAAATGGGTAGGCACTAGGGGTTCCTCCAGGATGGACCTCAACGTCTCTCTGGTTTTCCAGACAATCAATGTCACCGTTGGAGATGAAGAAGATCAGTGCGTATGTTCAGCAAGATGATGTGTTCATAGACAAGTTGACTGTAAAGGAGACCCTCCATTTTGCCGCCAAATTTCGGTCTCCGCAAAATCTTGGAAGTGAGCAGAGAAACGAGGTTGTTAACGAGCTATTGGTCTCGGTAAGTGACAGAGAGGTAGAGGAGCTTCTTCGCTCTATTGATAATGATGTGTGTGTGAAATGAGACCTAACTAGTAGTAATTCTCAATCAACTAGGTCTGCACTATGTATCCAAATATATAAATCAGTAAGATTTTGAGAAATTTAGGCTCTAGCCCAAAATAGGTGTCCCTATTTTTGTGAGGAACCCATAAAAAAAAAATTACAGACCTCTACTATTTTTGGGACCCTTATTTTGGTATAGAGCCGAAATTTGTTTAGTTTCTGAGATAGGGGATCACTTTGTTCAGAATTATTTGTGTTGAATAATTCTGAAATATAAATTTCACCTGTTGGCGCCTTTCCTAGTCACAGGAAAGTGATTTGAGCTTTTTTTGAGCCATAAGTCTATGAGACTATGGCAGGTAAAAAGGTTATCACATCATACATCTAGAGTCTTATTCCATGCTGGTTCCATCTTAATCCACAGGTCCCGAAAAGCAACATTGCTAATTTCCAGATGAGTTTGAAAAAGTGCGAAGACACCCGAGTCGGCTCAATTGCTCAGAAGAGTCTATCGCGCGGAGAGCGAAAACGGCTCGCATTCGCCTGCGAAATCCTCACCGATCCCCCGATTCTTTTCTGCGATGAACCCACATCCGGTCTCGACTCGTTCATGTCCCACAGAGTTGTCAAAACTCTACGTCAACTGTGCTCTGATGGCAAAACTGTGATTTGCACAATTCATCAGCCAAGCACTTCGGTTTTCAAAATGGCAGACTCGTAAGTTTCTTTGCTTCTGCTTCTTGCTATCAAGACACTATTTTTGTAGGTTGATCCTCTTGTCGCAGGGACATGTGGTTTATCAAGGTCCAGCTCAAAATGTTGGGGAGTTTTTCGATAAATGCGGGTACCCGGTCCCTAAATTCGTCAACACGGCTGATCATTTCATGCGAGTTCTATCACAAAGTATCGATGAGAAGGAGGATGTCTACAATGACCGGGTCAATAGCATCAAATTAGAATATGAAAAAGAAAAGGGCACATCAAGCTCAAACAAGTCAGTCTCCTCCCGAAGAGCTGACCCCGAAGAGATATCCTCCCAAGCAATGCCACGTGGTTGGTGTCTTCAATTGATGTATCTATTTCATCGCTCGTTGATTGTCATGTCAAGAGATCGATTCGAAATGATTGTCAAATTCTGTCAAATTCTTGCAATGGCCGGGGTGATTGGTAGTATCTACTATGGTGTGACGATTCAGAAGAGCGATCTATTGAGCATCAAAGGCTTCTCATTCACAATGACCCAACTAATGCACTTGCTCTTTATGTTTCAAAGTATACCAGTGAGTTTTACTTTGGGGGCTCTGGCTAAGAGCCCACTCCAAAAGCTGAAAATTATTTCAGCTTTTCTGGAAAGAGTACCCAGTGGTGAAACGGGAGTATCACTCCAACATGTATTGTCCAAGCGCCTACTTTATCGCCAAATCGGCATCTGATGTAAGGGTGACAAGTTCTTCCTCTTGTTCTAAAGCTCATTATTTTCCAGATGCTCCAATATATCATCTTCCCCTTCATATACTGCACCCTTCTCACCCTGGCCACCAATCTTCCTCGCACTTTTTGGCCAGTATTTCACTACTATATGATTAGCCTGATCCTCAGCTTCATCTCGACATCATTAGCTCGAACATGCACATCAACGTTTGGAGACATGGGCACTGGTATCGCCGTCTTGCTAATGATCACCATCCCATTCATGCTGTTTGGCGGATTTTTCATCACCCCCGATTCCGTCCCAATATATTTGGAACCTTTTGCCAAAGCGTCATGGTACAAGTGGTCCTATGAAGCGTATCTGGTCGCCTTCTTTCGAGATATCGATGTGATACCAGGTAAGAAATTCTCGCGAGGAAGGGGAATCGAACCCGCGACCTCGAAACTATGAGATATGTGTGTTATCCACTACACCAAGTCCTCGATGAGGAACGCGCTGTGAATTACCAAGATATTTCTCCTAGAAAGCGTTTTTTTGCAGGATGCAATGGAACAGTTTCAACATTCGAAGGAGCTTGCTCAACGGGAGCCCAATTTCTTGAAGATTCGTCATTTGGTAAACATGGATTGTGGCTCAATTACACGGTACTTTTGACAACGTTGCTCATTTTTGTGGTGGCTGGAACTGTGGCATTTGTGAAGCGAATTCGGAAGTCATAATACTTTTGTAATAAAGTTTTGATGAACATTTGCAAACAAAAAAAAACAAATTGGCAGCGAGTGGGTTCGATCCAGCCACCTCTGGGTTATGAGATCAGCACGCAACCACTGCGCCAAGCTGCTCTTCCATCTCCTTTGGGGGAAAAATTGACAAGATATTGTTGATGAAGAGTCGTTTACAGTTTTCTTACTGGATTTGTTGATTTTTTGTGAATTTTTTTTTTCTCAAACGTGACCCATACTACCTAAAATGCCCGTGAGATTTCCCATATTCGTTATTCCTATCAGTTATTTGCTGAAAACTAGTCGAATAGAAAAACATAATGTCTTTATCGTCGAAAAAAGAAAAAAATTTGCAAAGTTTGTCAAAAACCAATGAAACTGAAGAAGAGGAGAAGAAGCCGCTTCTCTCAAATCTCACAACAAATTCTACTAGCAAAGAGGAGGAGGATGAGGAGTTGAAGAATGAGGAGCTGGATCTGGTGAATTCGAGCGAGCGATTCCGCCGCGCCAAAACACCCAAACAACGATACGAGACCGAGTGTGGCATGTCGCCGAGGAAACCCAGCGGAAAACGACTGGTATTTCAGGCGGTCGAGGCGACAGCCATCAAAAAGAAGGGCATCAGACAGCAGATTCTGAAAGGTGTCAGCGGGGTGGCTAAACCGGGAGAGCTGACATTTATCATGGGATCGAGTGGAGCAGGGAAGACGACGTTGCTCAATATTCTCACTGGAAGGAATTTGAAGAATATTGAGACGAGTGGAGATGTTCTGGTCAATGGGTAGGTATTAAATAAGAGGGGCGTAACACCAAAAAAACTAAATTGCTTTCATGTGAAAGAGCGTATTCGGTTTAGTAGATATGAAATCCCGCGAGAAAACCTCTAAACATCAAAATGTTACTCCCCGAAATGTCAATGAACAGAAAAATAAAAAGTTTTGAGAAAATTCACCACCCGGGATCGAACCCTAGACTAACCGGCCTCGACGTTGCTTCATCTGCCAGATCGGACGCACTTCCACACATTCAATGCTATGCGCACAAAAAATCGGCGGTCCGCGAGTTCGATTCCTCATGGGGGGCGAATTCGGGATAATTTTTTTTCCTTCTTCCGTTTTTTCTCGCGTAAAATCATATCTACTAAATCAAATACGCTCTTTCACATGAAAGCGAAAGCAACACCCTAACATGAGCAAAAAATACGATACCATAGGGTGTTGCTTTAAAAAGGTCCCAAAGGGTTCCTCAACGTCTCCCTGGTTTTTTTTGTTCAGCCGACCAATGTCACCTTGGGAGATGAAAAAGATCAGCGCGTATGTTCAGCAAGATGATGTGTTTATTGGTAAAATGACTGTCAAGGAGACACTGCAGTTCTCGGCTGAACTCAGATCGCCAACAAAGTTGAATAGAGAGGAACGAGATGAGATTGTTGAGGAGCTTATGGTCATGGTAAGAAATTGGGAAAATTTTCTATCATCGTATTCCTAAGCCTAAGTGAAGTGTAAGGATCTTTGAAATATCTGAAAAAAGGAAATATTCAATTTTTTTAAAACTGAACATTCAAATTTTCTAAATCCCTCTTTTTCATACTTGATTACCATATAGTTAAGCCCTATCTCTCAAAATTGCTCACTTTCTAGCGTAAAACTTTGCAATTGAAATTCGCGCACTGAAAATTGCACTTGACAAAAACTGAATACGGCACAATGATCAGCGTTCGAAAATTCTCTTCCAGATGAGTTTGAAAAAGTGCGAAGACACCATGATCGGCTCAATATCCTCAAAAAGTCTATCGCGCGGAGAGCGAAAACGGCTCGCATTCGCCTGCGAAATCCTCACCGATCCCCCGATTCTCTTTTGCGACGAACCCACTTCCGGTCTCGACTCGTTCATGTCACATCAAACCATCAAAGCTCTACGCCAACTGTGCTCCGAGGGCAAAACTGTGATTTGCACAATTCATCAGCCAAGCACATCGGTTTTCAAAATGGCAGACTCGTAAGGATTCTTCTTCTCTAAAGATGATATATAGGTTATTAGGATAGTACATATTTTCAGGTTGATCCTCCTTTCTCAAGGTCATGTTGCTTATCAAGGTCCAGCTAAGGATATCGATGAGTTTTTTGATAAATGTGGATATCCGGTCCCTAAATTTGTCAACTCGGCTGATCATTTTATGCGAGTTCTCTCACAAAGTATCGATGAGAAGGAGGATATCTACAATAAACGGATCGATAAGATTATTTCTGTGTATCAACATCTAAAGGATCACTCTGTGAACTCGACAAGAACTCCATCGACCAGAAGTGAGGGGAAGAATAGGAAGCTTCGGTGAGAATTCTAGAATACGATGTGAATAACTTCAACTTTTCTTCATACTTCAGAATCCCGCGCACTTGGCTCTGTCAATTCTTATACATTTTCCAACGTTCTTTGATCCAGCTTAGTCGAGAAAAGGCGGAGCTTGTGCTCAAATTATTGCAAACATTGGCGATTGCCGGCGTGTTGGCCAGTATCTACTATGATTTGCGGATTGAGAAGAGGAATTTGCAGAATTTTCAGGGATTTGCGTTTTCGAATGTGCAAATGATGCACATGTTGTTTTTGATGCCGAGTTTGATGGTGAGCCAAGGTCCTTTAACTCTTAGAAACTGTCGAGAAACAGACTGACACACAAAACATAGCAGACAGCCAAACACATCGAATGTCGGCTGCTCGTTTTGACGACGTTTCTGGTTTCCGGAAAAATCAACGAAAGTCAGACGGTCAAGTTTGCTCCATAGAGAATTTTTTCCGGGACTGTTTTTCTTAAAGACAGCTAGACAGTTGAAAACCATTACACAAAACACAACTTGACGTAAATGTTCACAAACCATGGTCCAAACGAATTGTTCGTTCTCAATGGAGCGAACAAGCTTGGTTGTGTAGTTTTGAACTTTTTAGTGGGGGAAATTTCAAATTTTGTAACGTGGATTTTTGGCGGTAAAATTTGACATTTCAAAAGAACTTCCCTAGATCAAAAAAAAAGTTTGACCCTGATCATATTAGTTCAAATCTTAGTTCTAGCTATTACTGGAATCATTTTTAACATTTTTCCAATAGGGTTCAGGGTCCCAAACAAGGTCAGCACAAGTATGAGACTAACCCATCCATGTACTTTAGCACTATGTAATTTTTATTCCAGCTCTTTTGGAAAGACTACCCCGTCGTGATTCGCGAATATCAATCCAACATGTACTGTCCAAGCGCCTACTTTTTTGCCAAAACAGCGGCTGATGTAAGTGTCCTCGCCTAGTACCCTTAAATGTCCCAAATTTTCCAGACAATTCAATATATCATCTTCCCCTTCATATTCTGCACCATCCTCCTTTTCGTCACCAATCTTCCGCGCACCTTTTGGACCTTATTTCACTTTTATACGATTAGTGTGATTTTGAGCATCAATGCCACGTCTGTGTGTGAGTTTTGAGCCCTATTAACACATGAACCAATTTCCAGCTCAAGCCACCGCTTCTTTGGTCGGAGATCCACCCACGGCAATGACAGTCTTGCCAATGTTCGCCATTCCATTCCTGATCTTTGGCGGGTTCTTCATCTCCTTCGACGCCATCCCCTTCTACTTTCAACCATTCGCCGCCCTTTCCTGGTATAAATATGCATATGAGGCATATATCATTATGTTTGTCAAGGATTTCGGGCCGATTCCTGGATGTGAGGTGGCCGCAACGACGACTGCCACAAATGAGGCTTGTTCGACTGGCGAAAAGTTCATCGAAGACATGGCATTTACACCCAGATTGTGGATGGATTATGTGTGCCTCCTGATGACTGTCGTGTTTTTCAAACTTTTGGGAATCTCGGCATTCACGTGGAGAGTTCGAAGAAGTTGAATAAATTCATTTGTCTCCAACAGTATCTTGTCAATTTTCCCAACATTGATTCATCAGCTGAGTGGCGCAGTGAGTGCGTGCTGACCTCACAATCCAGAGGTGGCTGGATCGAAACCACACGCCGCCAACATTTTTTTCTTTTTTGTTTTTCCTTAAGATTTGGAAATTAAAAAAAAGTTTTATTACAAAATTATCAAGCACTCCGGATTCGCCTCACAAATGCCACAATTCCAGCCACCACAAAAACGAGCAACGTTGTCAAAAGTACCGTGTAATTGAGCCATAGTCCATTTTCACCAAACGATGAATCTTTGAGAAATTGTGCTCCCGTTGAGCAAGCTCCTTCGAATGTTGAAACTGTTTCATTGCATCCTGCAAAAAAAGCCTTTCTAGGAGAAATATCTTGGTAATTCACAGAGACTTTTTTATCGAGGACTTGGTGTAGTGGATAACACACATGTCTCCCATTTTTGAGGTCGCGGGTTCGATTCCCTTCCTCGTCGTCAGGGGAAAGTTTTTTTTTTACCTGGTATCACATCTATATCTCTAAAGTAGGCGACCAGATACGCTTCATATGACCACTTATACCATGATAATTTGGCAAAAGGTTCCAAATACATCGGAACTGTGTCGAAGGAGATGAAAAACCCGCCAAATATCATGAATGGGATGGTGAACATGATCAAAGCTGTTAATCCAGTAGAGACATCACCAATAAGTGCAGCAAATGTTCGGGCTGAAAATTTCAGAATAATTTAGATCTGATATTTAAAAAAAAGAATCCTACCCAAGGAGGTTGATATGAAGCTGAGGATCAGGCTAATCGTATAATAGTGAAGTAGGGTCCAAAAGGTGCGCGGAAGATTGGTGGCGAATATGAGAATGGTGCAGAATATGAAGGGGAAGATGATATATTGGAGCATCTGGAAAATAATGAGCTTTAGAACAAGAGGAAGAACTTGTCACCCTTACATCAGATGCCGATTTGGCGATAAAGTAGGCGCTTGGGCAGTACATGTTGGAATGATACTCCCGTTTGACAACTGGGTACTCTTTCATGAACAGCATCATACTTTGAAACATAAAGAGCATGTGCATTAGTTGGACCATTGTGAATGAGAAACCTTTGACACCCGCTAGATCACTTCTCTGAATCGACATCCCGTAGTAGATACATCCCACAACTCCGGCCATGGCGAAAATTTGAGAAAATCTAACAATCATTTCGAGTCGATCTCTTGACATGACAATCAACGAGCGATGAAATAGATATATCAATTGGAGACACCAACCACGTGGCATTGCTTGGGAGGATATCTCTTCGGGGTCAGCTCTTCGGGAGGAGACTGACTTGTTTGAGCTCGATGTGCCCTTTTCTTTCTCATATTCCAATTTGATGCTATTGACCCGGTCATTGTAGACATCCTCCTTCTCATCGATACTTTGTGAGAGAACCCGCATAAAATGATCAGCCGTGTTGACGAATTTAGGCACCGGATATCCGCATTTATCAAAAAACTCCCCAACATTCTGAGCTGGACCTTGATACACCACATGTCCCTGCGACAAGAGGATCAACCTACAAAAATAGTGTTCTGATAGCAAGAAGCAGAAGCAAAGAAACTTACGAGTCTGCCATTTTGAATACCGAAGTGCTTGGCTGATGAATTGTGCAAATCACAGTTTTGCCATCGGAGCACAGTTGACGTAGAGTTTTGACAACTCTGTGGGACATGAAAGAGTCGAGACCGGAAGTGGGTTCATCGCAAAAGAGAATCGGGGGATCGGTGAGGATTTCGCAGGCGAATGCGAGGCGTTTTCGCTCTCCGCGCGATAGACTCTTCTGAGCAATTGAGCCGACGCGGGTGTCTTCGCACTTTTTCAAGTTCATCTAAAAGTTAGCAATGTTGATTCAAGGGATCTGTTGGTTTAACAAGGGTTCTCCAAATGAGACCTAGTAATTTTACGGTCATGGTGGATAAGAAGGATCCAAAATGAAATAGTACTCTGGATGTATAACATGATAGCTCAATTTTAGGAAAGGTACCAACAAGAGACATTTATAGGTTAGTTTCAAAACTTTTTCTTTCAAGACAAAAAGTGATCCCCTAATTACGAATCACTAGTTAGGTCCCAAATCAGACCATTATCAATAGAGCGAAGAAGCTCCTCTACCTCTCTGCAACTTACCGAGACCAATAGCTCGTTAACAACCTCGTTTCTCTGCTCACTTCCAAGATTTTTCGGCGACCGAAATTTGGCGGCAAAATGGAGGGTCTCCTTTACAGTCAACTTGTCTATGAACACATCATCTTGCTGAACATACGCACTGATTTTCTTCATCTCCAACGGTGACATTGATTGTCTGGAAAACCAGAGAGACGTTGACGGTCATCTCGGGGAACCCCTAATACCTACCCATTGACCAGAACATCTCCACTCGTCTCAATATTCTTCAAACTCCTTCCAGTGAGAATATTGAGCAGTGTCGTTTTGCCAGCTCCACTCGATCCCATGATAAATGTCAGCTCTCCCGGTTTAGCCACCCCGCTGACACCTTTCAGAATCTGCTGTCTGATGCCCTTCTTCTTGATGGCTGTTGCTTCTATATCCTGAAATATCAGGCGTTTTCCAGTTTTGTTTTTGGGTAGCAGCAACTCGGACTCTTCAGCACTTCGTAAATCAGTTTCTAGAAGAAAAAATTTTGTAAATTATTTTTTAAGACAGGGCTCTTGCTCACCATTACTTGACGATAAAGACATTTAGTTCATCTATTCGAAAAATATAGGAATGAGCATTGAGAACCTGG
This sequence comes from Caenorhabditis sp. 38 MB-2015, assembly GCA_900536415.3. Taxonomy (NCBI): domain Eukaryota; kingdom Metazoa; phylum Nematoda; class Chromadorea; order Rhabditida; family Rhabditidae; genus Caenorhabditis; species Caenorhabditis quiockensis. Next base: position 18,691 of record LR548737.1, read on the forward strand.
GAAATTCACGTTTCTTTGCCGATCCAAAACGTGACCCCATTTCTCTCCTCTCTCCCTTTCCATCAAAAATATATTGTCAATTTTCCCAATAGCTTTGCATCAGCAGCGTGGCGCAGTGGAAGCGTGCTGGGCCCATAACCCAGAGGTCGGTGGATCGAAACCACTCGCTGCTAATTATTTTTTTCTTTTTTTTTATCTTCCGTTTTTTTCGCAAATGTACTTTTCTTCTATAACCGTATCAAATATGTCCTTGTTCGTCGTAGTAAAAGAGAGAAAACCTGACACACCTAGCCTAGAGACTACCAACCATTTCGGCGCCCTCGATTAATGATGGAATATTGATAGGGGGAAGACATGAGAAGATATTTCATTTTGTCACTCATTTTCTTGTCATGTTAGATTGTTGTTTGTTGTTAAGTGAAAGACGCGCAGCTGTGAAGCTTTAATGACTTTTTTTTTTTGTTTTTTACACAACAGTTTATTGGGTTAATGGAGGAATGTAAATCGTTGTGTTTTGGTATTTATGATTGAAAATGAACACGATTTTCAATTTTAACCCTTTTGCCATCTCATCAATAATTTTTTGAAAACTTTGGTTACTGTACTTTACAAAAAAATGTGCATATTCTCGTGAAATCTTGTGTTCTACCAATTTCTCGAGGAGATACACTACGATATCTTCAAAGGCGCATAGTCCAAAATTTTTCGGCCACAAAAAAAGTCATATGATTTTAATTTAAAGGCTCATTAACTTTCAAAAATCATCATTAAAGGGACATATCTATATTGTTAGAATATTTTTGGATTACTGTGATTCCAGTTTTGTGAATATGTTCCTTTAAATAACGTGATCTTCATTGGATTACTTTAGTTTCAGATTTGTGATAATGTTCCTTTAAACAACTTGATTTTTATTGGATTACTGTGGTTCCAGTTTTGTGTTTATATTTCTGGTTATGTTCCTTGAAAAAATGTGATTTTTATTGGATTACTGTGGTTTCAATTTCATGACTATGCTCCTTCAAACGTATTTTTTAGTGAATAAATGAGAACCCCTAAAAAAGGTGCTGGTCCTATTTTTGGTCCGATTCAGGAAACTCTTTTCAGGCCCATTTTTGTTGACTTTTTCCCATTTTCAGAGTCTTTTTCTGAAATCTATAAAATTTTGAAATCTCTAATTTTGAACCAAAAATGTAGAATCCCTTCCCTTTCTCTAGATAATCATACGGTTCTATCAACAACAAAAAAAGGTATGATTAATTTTGTGTGTTCGTGTCCAGCCATTTTTTGTCCATCCCATCCAACTGGTTTTCTTCGCTCGTTCTGTCCCAACCCAAATGTATGTAATAAATATATAATATTACTCACATTTTGTTCATTCCCGTTTTTAATCGAAATACATAGGGGGGGGNGGGGGGGGGGGGGGGAAGGGGGCGCAAGGGAGGCTGTCAAAAGGTAGGTAAACATTAATCTTTTTGAGAAAGAGTTCTCAGACACTTATTTATTTCTTTTGTAAATATTTTATTTTTATGCTTTTTTATGGGGTGATTGTGTGGAGCTTGGAACATGGTTTGAAAATCTCAATTTTTTGTGAGAATTGTTATCTTAAAATTTTTCAAATCCCAGAAAATGTACGTTTCAAAAATTGCATAAACACTTTTTTTTGAGTTTTAGTTATTGAAGCCATATTTTTCTCATCTTTGTGTTTTCCTCGTTAAAAATCTCTAAAAATCTATATTTTTCCTAATTTTCCGGATATCATGTCTTACTGTGTAAATATTTCTAGTTAGGTCCCATTTTACAAGAATCGGGGGATCGGTGAGGATTTCGCAGGCAAATGCGAGACGTTTTCGCTCTCCGCGCGATAGACTTTTTGAGGATATTGAGCCGACGCGGGTGTCTTCGCACTTTTTCAAGTTCATCTGAAAGTTAGCAATGTTGATTCAAGGGATCTGTTGGTTTAACAAGGGTTCTCCAAATGAGACCTTGTAATTTTACGGTCATGGTGGATAAGAAGGATCCAAAATGAAATAGTACTCTGGATGTATAACATGATAGCTCAATTTTAGGAAAGGTACCAACAAGAGACATTTATAGGTTAGTTTCAAAACTTTTTCTTTCAAGACAAAAAGTGATCCCCTAATTACGAATCACCAGTTAGGTCCCAAATCAGACCATTATCAATAGAGCGAAGAAGCTCCTCTACCTCTCTGTCACTTACCGAGACCAATAGCTCGTTAACAACCTCGTTTCTCTGCTCACTTCCAAGATTTTTCGCCGACCGAAATTTGGCGGCAAAATGGAGGGTCTCCTTTACAGTCAACTTGTCTATGAACACATCATCTTGCTGAACATACGCACTGATCTTCTTCGTTCCCCCATGTGGCGAAATTGTTTTTTTTTTTTTTTTTTTGAAGTTCAAATAACTGTTTTTCAATCCTTAAAAAAGCTCAAAAATTGTATTAAACCTTCAAAATCTGAAATTAGAAAAAAAGAAAAAATATTTCGCCACAACGGGGAAACGAACTAGAGACTCGACGTCATCGTTTACTCAGTAGACGTGTCTGTTAACCAGTCGGCCATACACACTTACCACAATTTTGTACTTCTCTCGGAGCATTTTTCATTGCTCTCATAGGATCACTGTAACAACAATACTCAATTTTGACTTCAAAGAGTTATGATAATTTCTGATACAAAAAAAATACAAATACGTTTCAAAATATTCATGAATATCCATTATTTTCAAGATTATCTAAATATTAAATTTCAGAATTGTCAAAATTTGTGCGAAAATCTACAGTACATTTTTGTGTCTATTATCAAAATTTGAATCTAGGACCCTATAAAAAATTTTTAAACTTAAATCAACCAAAATTTCGGTCCCCAATTACCCATCTTACATCTTTTTTTTTACACATTTTTCAAACCTATTTTTCTCGCGTTTCAGCCGGGTTTTCATGAAAAGTTAATATTCCCAGCATTCTTTTCATGTCAAAGAACCCTTTTCTACTCTACTGAAAACATAAAATTAGATAAATTTCAAGTTTTCAGCGCAAACTTCGGGCTTAATTTTTAGCTCTCCTTGTGTTTTTTAGCTCTCCTTGCTCAGCAAAAGTTAGATACAGGATGTTGATCAGCATGAAAAACTGTACCAGTAGGGTAAATCTTCTTTCAAAGTCCGTTAACGACCTCATGAGGTTCTCTTGTTAGAAATCTTGTATGATTTTAGACGTTCTGGAGTTTTTTGAGGAGCCCTATATCATTCAATAGAGTTTTAAACGCTGATCAACATCCCGTATTTAATTGTTGCCAAACGGTGAGCCTAGTGTACAATTTTCAGCCATGAAGATGTCACTGAAAATACAAAAAATTCTCGAAAGTTGATTTAAAAATATGAGATATTGTACATGACTATAGGGTAGTTTTTCCTCCTGAAAAAATCTAGATAATTTATTTTGCATAAAAATTACAGCATTTTCGGTTATTTTTCATTTTTTTTTTCATCACAAGAAAAAGAAGTGAAAAACTGACAGACAAAAATAATAAGAAAATACGTTTTAAAAAAAATTTCTTTCGTTTTTCTGTTCTCGGGGAAAAATCGGCAAGCTTGCGGCAGTTTGTCGCAAACTTGCGACATTCGGCTGTCGCAAGGCTTGCGGTGTTCTTGCGCCAATAGTCGCAAGCTTTGCGACATCTAGCAGCAAAACTACTGCACGGCTTGCGACACCCTTGCGCCAGAAAAAATGTGTCGCAAGCTTGCGACAAGGAAAAAGCCTTGCGACACGCTTGCCGTTTTTTCCCCGAGTTTTTGAATTGAATTCTAAAATTTTCAGCTTATTATTAATTTAGAGGTTAAGGATTATTAATCTTTGAATTAAACCAAGAATCACAGTATTTTCAGTAAAATTTAATTTTTCCAAAAAAAAAAAGCTGAAAAAATGTGAAATCATTTATGAAATTTTTTAAAATATGATTTGAAAGATCCCATTGTTTTGAAGTTAACAAACAGCTTTAATCTGAGATTTTTGATGAAAATAAATATTCCAGGATTCTTTTTCATACTTGATTACCCTATAGTTAAGCTCCAGCCCTCAAAATTGCTTCTATACAGGGTTTCTCATTTTCATACTTAACACTTTAGAGCTATAATTCCAGAATTAGGAAACTTATTTCGCAAAAACTGAACACGACATGTTCATCAGTCTCATATCTAATCATATATTTCTCCTCGAAAAACTTCCACTTTTCTTTCATACCGTTCCCTTTTGTAGTCCCATTTGGTTTCCTAGTCCACCAAGCCCCACGACCCCCAAAATAACTCTCATTTCGCAATAAGGGAACGTGTAGGCGGGGGTCTCGGTCAGTCCAGTGCTGTTGTAAAGTAGTGCACATACTAAATCCCTCCTTCTCTGCTGCTCCTTCTTCTTCTCCTCCAGAAGAAGCTTTGGCAAAAAGACAGCTGTGTTCTCGTTGGGTATGGGGGCTTCTGGCGGGGTGGGAACTCTCTTTTGCTGCTGCTCGTCGAGCACATTTTTAAACTCTCAATATAATAATGTATATATCTCACAACTATGTTTATCTTTTCGAGCTTTTCTTATTGATCTTGTTGTTTTTGGTGATTTTGGGGGGCGTGGCCTAGTTTCATATTTACTATACAGTTTGTATGACAAATTGTTAACCAAAACAAACAATAGTTGCCGATTATAATGAATTTGTCGCGTTTGACCATGAAAAGCAAAAACAAAATTGCAATTTCCGGAGGGCGAGACGATTTTTCATTCGCATGAACGATCTGCACCTGGCCGCATTTATTTTTTGGCTTTTAAAATTCTCGTTTACAAAAAAAAAATTCTGTTCGCCCTAATGAGGAATCGAACCCAGCGTCTGGTGTTTACAACGCATGTGCGTTAACCATTATGCTACGCGCTGCTTCGATGCAGCCACTCTCTTTTGCCAATATAAATGTATGCCTAATTTGTAATTCACGAGCGCATATACAACATAATAAAGTATGTATGAAGTGTGGGAGAATTTTCTCAACACCAACACTAAAAAAGAAGCCCTTTTTTCATTTGGTGAGGGTGAACAAAAATAAAGTTTCAATGGGTGTGGTCGCAACAATTTGCCTCTTCCCCCTTCCAATCAAATCCAATCAAATCGACCTTCAAAATCTCGCCAATTACACCCTTTCCCTCTCCCTCTCCCTTTCGCTTCCCAAATTTTCGAACGAATTTCTTCTCTCGCACTCTCCCCATTTCCCCCACTCTCTCGCCTAGTGGCAGATGTTTGATAAGGCGAAAAAGAGGGGTGGAGAAGCTCGGATGGTGCTCAAGGGGATATATGCTATTGACTCCAATAACTTTTTGACTCTCTCTCTCTCTCTTTTTATACTTTTTTTCTGTGGAATTCGGAAAAAAAAACATTTTTCAAAAGTTTTGACGCATTGAGGAACGGAACCCGCGACCTCCCAATTAAAAGACGAGCATGCTAACCAGTTGACCAAGTAGGGTTGTATGCAGCACTGTTCAAATTCCTTTTTTATCAAGGAGGCTAGCCATTTTTCGGCACATTATTCTTCATCCTCCCCCATTCATTTTTTTTGGCCGTTGTCTCAATTCACAACATGTGCCAATAAAAAGTCCAACATGTGCGTGTCGGATAGCATTTTACTCTTTGCCTTTCCGCTTTTACTTCCAATACTTCCCCTAAAATTGTAAATATTCTCTTATTTCTGTTGCAGATCTTCGCATGTTAGCGAGCCCGGTAATTAGGCCTAGTTTAGGCCTAATTTTAGCCGTTTTATTGGTGGCAGTTGGCGCCTTCAATGTCGACACCAAAAATGCGATCATTCACCATATGGCGAATAGCTATTTTGGTTATTCAATTGACTTTTATAATGAGCAAAAGGGAATGCCAGTGTGAGTTTAAATCAGAGGGACTAGTTTTTTTTCATGGCCTAGTGTCCGACGAACCTCTTCCATATTTCAGACTAGTAGTCGGTGCACCAAATGGTGGCTCCTCGAACCCAAAACTCGCCGGTATCGCCAAACCCGGAGCCGTTTATTCGTGCTCAGTGAATCGTGCCACGTGTCGTGAAGTTCATGTCGATAAAAGTAGGTTTCCTTCTGAAATTTCAAAAAAAAAAATCAATTTTTTTTCAGAGGGCATTGATCGCCGATTGAATGGCTCAGTGTCGGTGCCAATTGATGACAAGTCACACCAATTTTTTGGTGCAACAGTTCGATCAAATGATAAACATGACAAATTGTTGGTGAGTTCTATGTAGAAGAGAACCCTGCTACAGTACCTCAGAAAACCTGCACATCAAACTCATTTTTGGGGTAAGATGTGCAGGTTCTCAGTGTTACGGTAGGACGTGAAAATATAGTTCTTATATTGAAAATCCACAGATTTGAAATTCGATTTTGCCTCCAAGATTACACGTGTCCGAATTCAAAATTTAAACTTTTACCGCCAAAATTACACGGGTCAAAATTTGAATTGGAAAACTTTCCCGCCAAAAATCAAATTTTGACATTTTAATTTGACGAATTCACATGTGAAATTTTGAATTCGAGAACATTCCCGCTAAAATTACACGGTTCAAAATTTGAAATTCGACATTTTCCCGCCAAAAATACACGTGTCAAAATGTGAATTTTGATATTTTCCCGCCAAAAATCAAATTTTAACATTTTGATGTAACAAATTCACATGTCAAAATTAGAATTCAAAAACTTTCCCGCCAAAAATTACACAGTTCAAAATTTGAATTTCGACATTTTCCCGCCAGAAATCAAAACTAAAATTTTCCCGCCAAAAACTCACGTTCAAAATTTTGAATTCGAAAACTTTCCCGCCAAAATTACATGAGTCTAAGTTTTTAATTCGATATTTTGTCAATAAAAATCTGCGTATCGAAATTTGAATTCTGAAATTTTGCCGCCTAAATTCCATATGTCAAATTTTGAATTCAAAAACTTTCCCGCCAAAAATACACGTGTCAAAATTTGAAATTCGACATTTTCCCGCCAAAAATACACGTGTCAAAATGTGAATTTTGATATTTTCCCGCCAAAAATCAAATTTAAACATTTTAATGTAACAAATTCACATGTCAAAATTAGAATTCAAAAACTTTCCCGCCAAAATTACACAGTTCAAAATTTGAATTTTGACATTTTCCCGCCAGAAATCAAAACTAAAATTTTCCCACCAAAAACTCACGTTCAAAATTTTGAATTCGAAAACTTTCCCGCCAAAATTACATGGGTCTAAGTTTTTAATTCGATATTTTGTCAATAAAAATCTGCGTATCGAAATTTGAATTCTGAAATTTTGCCGCCTAAATTCCATATGTCAAATTTTGAATTCAAAAACTTTCCCGCCAAAAATACACGTGTCAAAATGTGAATTTTGCTATTTTCCCGCCAAAATCAAATTTTAACATTTTGATGTAACAAATTCACATGTCAAAATTTGAATTCAAAAACTTTCCCGCCAAAAATTACACAGTTCAAAATTTGAAATTCGAAAATTTTGCCGCCAAAAGTTAACTTTTCAAATTTTGAATTCGAAAACTTTCCCGCCAAAATTACATGAGTCTAAGTTTTTAATTCGATATTTTGTCAATAAAAATCTGCGTATCGAAATTTGAATTCTGAAATTTTGCCGCCTAAATTCCATATGTCAAATTTTGAATTCAAAAACTTTCCCGCCAAAATCAAATGTTAACATTTTGATGTAACAAATTCACATGTCAAAATTTGAAATCAAAAACTTTCCCGCCAAAAATTACACAGTTCAAAATTTGAAATTCAAAAACTTTCCCGCCAAAATTACACAGTTCAAAATTTGAAATTCGAAAATTTTGCCGCCAAAAGTTAACTTTTCAAAATTTGAACTCGAAAATTTTGCCGCCAAAATTACACGTCTCAAAAATGTTCAGATGTGCGCTCCCCAATACAAGTACTTCTTCTCCAAATTCGACGTCATCGAACCGGTCGGCAACTGTTTCTACGCTCAAAACGGCTTCGACAACGCCGAAGAGTTCTCATCCTGTAAACAAGAACGTAAGTTTTCTTTTCAAGACCACTACAGTAATCCATGTTGGTTCATTTTTAGCTGCGCGTCACGGTCGTCATCGTTTCGGTTACGGTCAATGCGGTTTCTCAGCAGCTATCGCCGGCAAGAAGGGATTGGAACGCGCGTTCATCGGAGCTCCTGGAGTGTGGTATTGGCAGGGTGCCATTTTCAGTCAATCCACAAAGAATTTCACTGGAGATCGGCCAAATACCGAGTACAGTAGTAAAGATTACGATCATGATATGCTGGGATACGCCACGGCGGTTGGTGATTTCGATGGTGACGAATTAGATGACGTGGTGACTGGTGTTCCACGTGGAAATGAGCTGTATGGAAAGGTGGTGTTGTACACATCCAAGTTGCAAACTATTCTCAATTTGACTAGTGATTCACCACAACATGGTGAATATTGTGGTGGAAGTGTGGCGGTGGCTGATGTTGATAAGAATGGGTGAGTCATTGTTGCCAAGGCGCCACTGCTTGACAGAACAAGTGGTGTCAAGCATTCACCCTCTAGACAACAGTTTTTTTTTACGATGAGACCCATTCAGAACGCCGGTCAGAATAATATATAACTTTTTTTTTAATAGACTTTCTAGTTGTTATGAAACAGGAAAAATTTCTTATTCTGAAATTATTTTTAAAGGTAAATCTGGGTTTGTTTTTGACGTGGCATAGGTTTTTTTACTTTTTTGGCCAACTTTTTTGACTTATTACAATGTCAGGTCCAATTGGGAAACAAAAGTCATATAAGACCTGATTCAGATTCTATCTGAAGCCCTAATCAGACACCATTTCGGATCCTGATTTGACCTGATTTGGGTATCATTTAAGGCCTGATTCAGATACTATGTATTGATGACTCAATTCAAGAATTATTTCAGGTTTGATACAGACAATCATTTTCGTTTTTGTAAAATGATTGACAAAATTCAGACAACTACTATTCATAGTCGAGCTGAAACAGAGAATTTTTCAAAATCTGTAGTCAATTTTCAGAAACCATCTAACTCCTGATTTAGATGCCAGCTAAGACACGATTCAGTAATCATCTAAGGCCTGATTTAGGAAACATGAAAAGCCCGATTTAGAAATTATGCTAGGTCTCATTTGAATATCATCTAAAGCCAGATTCAGAACCCATCTAAAGTCCAAAACAGGAGTTATCAAAGGTCCGATTCAGAAACCATCAAAGTCCGAACTCAGAAGTTATTGTGGGCCTGATTCAGCTATTGTCTGAATCCCGATTCTCAAGAATTGTCAGAGGCCCTATTCAGAAATTATTAAAAACCTAATTCAGGAACCATGTTAGGTTTCATTCAAAAATAATCTAAGACCTAATTCTGACACTATCTAAGGCCCGATTCAAGTATCAGCAAAAGCCTTTCGAATGTTATTTGAGGCCTGATTAAGATTCTCTAATACCCGATTCGAAGACCTTATTGGATCTTATTCAGAAGCCATCTAAAACCCAGTTTATCCATTTATCAGTGAGAGTTTTATCCAGGAATCATTTAAGGCCTGATTCAAAACCGATCTGAAGCCTTATTCAGAAGTTGCCTAAAGCCTGATTCAAAATTCATTTTAGCCCAGATCCAGAAACTATTTAAGATTTGATGTAAAGCCCAATTTAAGAACCATATTAGGTTTTATTCAAAAGCCACAACGACTAATTGAAAAACCGTCTGAGGCCCGATTCAGAAATCATCTAAGAACTAATTCAGACCCTATCTAAGGCTGGATTCAAATGTTATCTTAGGACCGATTCGGCCCAATTCAAAAATCATCCATGATCTGATCTGATTCATGCACTATCTAAGTCTCGATTCAACTATATTTCAGATACCTCTAAGGGCTCAGTTCAGACATCATCTAAGGTCCAATTCAGAAACCATTAATGACCAGACCATGAAACTCTTTTGGGCCCAATTCAGAAACACTTCTGAACTTGTTTCACTATTCATCCTAGGCCCAATCCCTGAACCATTTCGCGGAAACAATTTTGTGACTTTTCCAGCCTCGACGATATCATCATGGGCTGCCCATTCTACACCGACTACATCACTGTCAAAGATGCCAAGACCCAAGAGCAAAAACCACAATACGACGTGGGTCGAGTGATTGTCTTCCTTCAGACTGCTCACGGTGTTTTCTCCAAACAAATCTCCATCGTCGGCGACGATCAATGGGGTCGATTTGGCTTTTCACTGGCATCAGCTGGTGATTTGAACTTGGACGGTTATAATGGTGAGTTGCTCTAGAATTGTAATTCTTAAACCTGTGATCTTTTAGACATCGTCGTCGGTGCACCATATGCTGGCAAAAACAAGCAAGGCGCTGTCTACATTGTTCACGGAGCCAAGGATGGTGTTCGCGCCAAGCCAACCCAAAAAATCGAGGCCACATCACTCGCCGGAGGAAACGCGAAAACTTTCGGTTTCTCAGTTGCCGGAGGTGTTGACGTTGATGGAAATGGTATGCCAGATATTGCAGTGGGCGCGTGGAAAAGTGGCAACGCTGCGGTTTTGATGACAAAACCTGTGGTTACTGTGACAGGTAACACTGAGGTCAAGCCAACATTGATCAATTTGGAGGAGAAGGATTGCGATGTTGGGGATGCAAAGTTGGGAAAACAGACATGGTTAGTTTCAGGGATTTATAGCTACAGAATTATTGAGGGCTGCTGTAGGTTTCTAGAGAACAAACTGCAAAGGGTACTGTATACCTGAAGATTACTGCGGCTTCACAGAAATGTCATTTTTGTGGAACCTGGGAAAAAGGTTAGTGTAGGTTGATTCACGTGTCAAATTTCGAAAAAATTCGATTTTTTTTCAAAAATTTTGCTTACAAAACTATATGTCAGAATTTCGAAAATTCGAAAAATTTGCCGCCAAAAATCTGAATTTGAAATTTGCTTTTTGCCGCCAAAATCCACGTGTCAAGGTTTGAATTCGAAAATTTTCCCGCCAAAAATCAAAATTTGAAAATTTGATTTTTGGCGCCGAATTCCACGTGTCAAAATTTCAGAAACTCGACATTTTCCGAAAAATTTCGAAATTAACAACTGTGCCGCCAACAATACACATGCCAAAATTTCAAAAATTCGAAATTTTGTCTCCAAAAATCCACGTATCAAAGTTTGAATTCGAAAATTTTCGCGCCAAAAATCATTTTGAAAATTTTGCCACCAAAATCCACGTGTCAAAATTTGAACTTGAAAATGTTTTTAAAAAAAAAACTTTCCCGCCAGTTTGATGTGCAGGTTTATCGATTACTGTATCTCTTAACTTTTTTTTTCCATTCCAGCCGAACAATCAAAACTTGCCTTCAATACCAAGGAAAAGGTGACACACCAAACGACCTGGAATTCGATCTTCACATCAACCTTGACGATCATTCGCCAGAGCCAAGAGCATATTTTCTGCGCAAGGACTTGGTGAGTTATCTAGGTCACCCAAAAAAATGCACCATGTCCTGAATTTTCATTACAGAACGCCGATCGAAACATCAAAGTCGCCGCAGGCTCAAAAACGCGCGATCATCCCTCATCAATCGAGCATCGCGTGCGACTGTCGAAAAATCGCCAAAATTGCTTCAACCACAAATTCTTTGCGTCGTCGACGATGCGCGACAAATTGTCGCCAATTCACTACTCTGTGAACTATACAATGATCGAGTCGAAGAGCGGAAGAGTTCGCGGCGATAAATTGGAACCGGCTATCGATACGACGGTTCCATTGACGTTTGAGGGAAAAGTGAATATTGCCAACAATTGTGGAAAGGATGATTTGTGTGTGCCGGATTTGAAAGTGGCCGCAAATGCGTGAGTTATTTGTGCATTTTGTCGTAAAATTCAGTGTTTTCTGTGACTATTTGTGGGTCACTGTATTTTTCAAGAAGGCTCTACTCTTTCACGGTTTGAATAAAAAATAATACTTCGTTTTGATGCCTCGAAACCAATGTGAAAAATATCGATTTAAATTTCTACAGTATCCCAGAACTGTCCAGATCACCTGAGATACTGTACAAAAGAGTAACAATCACCATATAGTGCTCCAGATAACCTGCACATCAAACTCATATTTTGGGGTAAGATGTGCAGGTTCTCAGGGTTACGGTAGGACGTGAAAATATAGTTCTTATATTGAAAATCCACAGATTTGAAATTCGATTTTGCCTCCAAGATTACACGTGTCCGAATTCGAAATTTAAACTTTTACCGCCAAAATTACACGGGTCAAAATTTGAATTGGAAAACTTTCCCGCCAAAAATCAAATTTTGACATTTTAATTTGACGAATTCACATGTGAAATTTTGAATTCGAGAACATTCCCGCTAAAATTACACGGTTCAAAATTTGAATTTTGATATTTTCCCGCCAAAAATCCACATGTCAAAATTTAAAATTCGATGTTTTGTCAACAAAAATCTGCGTATCAAAATTTGAATTCTGAAATCTCGCCGCCTAAACTCAACATGTCAAAGTTTGAAATTCGACATTTTCCCGCCAAAAATACACGTGTCAAAATGTGAATTTTGATATTTTCCCGCCAAAAATCAAATTTTAACATTTTAATGTAACAAATTCACATGTCAAAATTAGAATTCAAAAACTTTCCCGCCAAAATTACACAGTTCAAAATTCGAATTTTGACATTTTCCCGCCAGAAATAAAAACTAAAATTTTCCCGCCAAAAACTCACGTTCAAAATTTTGAATTCGAAAACTTTCCCGCCAAAATTACATGTGTCTAAGTTTTTAATTCGATATTTTGTCAATAAAAATCTGCGTATCGAAATTTGAATTCTGAAATTTTGCCGCCTAAATTCCATATGTCAAAGTTTAGGACGTGAAATAGGACGTGAAAATATAATTTTTATATTGAAATATCTACCTGACAAAATTTGAATCCGAAAATTTTCCCGCCAAAATTACACGGGTCAAGCTTTTAAATTCGATATTTGCCGTCAAAGATCCACGTGTCCAAGTTCGAAATTTAAAATTTTCCCGCCAAAATGTTACGTTCAAAATTTAGAATTCGAAAATTATTCCGCCGAAAAACCACGTATCAAAATTTTAAAAAACGCAATTTTTTCGTCACGAAGCCAAGTTTCAAAATTTGAAATCCGAAAACTTTCCCGCCAAAAAAAACGTGTCAAGGACGTGAAAATATTGTTCTCATATATAATTCTGACATTGAAAAGATGAGGGATCACTTTTTTTCGCTACTACAGTACCTCATCAACCCTGCACATCAAACTGTACATTTCGAGATGAGTTAGATAGATGTGCAGGTTGTTTGAGGTGTACTGTAGCTCATTAAAATGAATTTAGATGTAGCGAAAAATGCAATTTAGGCCATTAAAAAGAACTTTAAAAATACACCCATTTTCAGACCCGAATTTTTTTTTTGCAAAAGTTAACGTGTCCCTTTAAACCGATACGGTAGTTTTTTGGCGGGAAATTTGAGAATTTCAAATTTTCAAAACTGAAAACTCGTCTTTCTACGTTTCTGAACTTTCTTATCCACTTTCAACCGCTTTTTAAACAGTGAGAAAATATTAGGGAAATTTTTAAAATTCAAAATCATACAAACAAGCTTGTTCGCTCTATTGAGACAGAAAAAATCGTTTTGACTACGGTAGTTGTGTGTTTTGTGTGCAAACACCATGAAAATACGGCACCAGATCATTTTTGTAAAACTGTGAAAATCTTTGCAGTGATCGTCAGAAGTTCCTGCTCGGCACCGAAGACAACACGGTTCAAATCAACGTCACTGTTCAAAATGGTGGTGAAGATTCGTACGAGACCAAGCTCTTCTTCGACGTGCCACGTGGCTTCGAATACAGTGGAATCGAAACATCAGCCGGTCCCAAACCAGCTGGCGCCAAATCACAAACCTCCGCCCCAACATGCTCACCAACCACCAAAGAACCCGACGCGGACGGAAAATGGACATTTGGCTGCGATTTGGGCAACCCCCTTCCAGCTAATCAAGTGGTCAGCAGTGTTGTGAAGATCACAGCGTCCAATGAGAATCCTCCATTGGAGACGATTCATATCAATGCGCATGTGAACAGTAGCAATCCGGAAGAGGCGTCGACCATCGGGGATAATAAGATTAGTTTCATGATTCCTGTGGATATTCAGAATCAGCTGAATTTGTTGGGCAATTCGAGACCGGATCAAATCGATTTTGAGACAAAGAACAAGAGCAAACCAGAGATTTTCGATGATAACGAAATTGGACCTGTTGTTTCGCACATTTTCGAGGTAAGCTTACAGTAATCCAGGTTATGAAAATTACTGTAGATTTTGAGAAGTACAGTAATCTTTGATTGTTAGGGTTACTGTACATTTAAATCACTAAAGGAAGTTGACTGTAAGTATAAAGCAAAATACTACTGTATAGAACACTGTTTTTGATTTTTTTATATTACTGGAGAATTATTGTAGGATTACTGTGATTAACTATTGATTGTTAGGGTTACTGTAGGTTTACTGAAGATTACTGTAGATTACAAGAATGCCAAAGGTTACTGTAATTTATTGTAGGATTGATAAATTTAAAATCGAAAGTTTTGCCGCCAAAAATCCACGTGTCAAAATTTGAATTCAAACGTTTTGCCTCCAAAACTCCACGTGTTAAAACTTTCATTTTCGCGCCAAAATATGTCTCAAGTTTTTGACACTATAGTACCTCAAGCAACCTGCACATCTTACTCTGGGGTACTGTAGGTCTAAAAAATGCTCCACTGAAAAATATATTGCGAAGATTCTCGTGTCAGAATTTGAATTCAACAATTTTCCCGCCAAAAAATTGCTGTTCAAAAACACCAAATTCAAGTTTTTGACACTATAGTACTTCAAGCAACCTGCACATCTTACTCTGGGGTACTGTAGGTCTCAAAATGCCCCACTGGAAAATATTTCAAAGATTCACGTGTCAAAATTTGAATTCAACAATTTTCCCGCCAAAAAACTGCTGTTCAAAAATACCAAATTCAAGTTTTTGACACTATAGTACTTCAGGGGTACTGTAGGTCTCAAAAATGCTCCACTGAAAATTTGAACTCGAAAATTTTCCGGCCAAAGATTCACGTGTCAAAATTTGAATTCAACAATTTTCCCGCCAAAAAATTGCTGTTCAAAAATACCAAATTCAAGTTTTTGACACTATAGTACTTCAGGGGTACTGTAGGTCTCAAAAATGCTCCACTAAATATTTGAATTCGAAAATTTTCCGGCCAAAAATTCACGTGTCAAAATTTGAATTCAAAAAATTTCGCCGCCAAAAAACTGTTGTTCAAAAACACCAAATTCAAGTTTTTGACACTATAGTACTTCAAGCAACCTGCACATCTTACTCTGGGGTACTGTAGGTCTCAAAATGCTCCACTGGAAAATATTTCAAAGATTCACGTGTCAAAATTTGAATTCAACAATTTTCCCGCCAAAAAATTGCTGTTCAAAAATACCAAATTCAAGTTTTTGACACTATAGTACTTCAGGGGTACTGTAGGTCTCAAAAATGCTCCACTGAATATTTGAATTCGAAAATTTTCCCGCCACTTAAAAAATCAATATCTCCCTTGTTTCAGGTTCGCAATCGTGGACCATCCGAAATCGACGGTGCCACTCTCGACATTTTCTGGCCGTCATTCTCCGCTGATGGAAATCCACTCCTCTACATCATCACTGAACCATACATTGACAAAGTGGATAAGGCGAGATGTCGTGTCAAACAACCGCAAAATATCAACTCGTTGAACTTGCGCATCACCAATACACATATCCCAACTGAAGAGCCACGAGCAGCTAAGCAATATCCGAAAGAAGCAGAAGACGATGAGAGCTATGAAGGATCCAGAGAAGCTTCAGAAGTTGATGGGGAAGGAGATGAAATTGGACAACCACACTACCAATATGTGACAAATCCACCACCAGGAAAGGATTATGAATATATCCCGAATGATGATGATGATGATTATCAGGGAGGCGACGAAGAAGATGATGAATACAAGAAAAAAGTGAAACGATCTCCTAAGAAAAAATCATCCAAGGCCGCTAGCGTTGGCCGAAACGAGGCCACATTCAGCGATCTTCGTCAAGCAGTTCAACTATCAAAAGAGACTGGCGGAGTGGCTGATTATAAGGGAAAAGTATCACGCGCCAATGTGGATTGTCATCAATTGCGATGCACACATATCGAGTGTGATATTCAACATTTGAAGGCCGATGAGAATGTGATTGTTGAGATTTTCTCGCGGTTATATGTGGATACTATGATTCGAGAGAAGAATATGGGCGGTGATATTTCGTCGTTGGCTGTTGCTAAAGTGACATCGACTAAATATAAGTTGGCACACAAACCGACACTTATCACAGCGGTGAGTCAGGCTTCAAAAGATATCTGAGTGTTCGGATAGAATCACTAAAAATGGGAATTTGAAACGTATTTTAGGCGTCTTTTTTTTTTAGAAAGTTGCTCTTAAAGAGGTTGTCCGATTTCACCAAAAAAAAGTGTGCAATTTGTTGTCACCGTGTGCGCGTGACGTGTATGCACAACTTTTTTCAAACGGAACAAACAAATTTGAAAAAAAAACAATAACACGTTCAAAAAAAAGGTCCAAATTCACGTCGAAATGTAGTAAAAACATTCTGCACTCAGTGGGTTATGTACGCTCTACCGAAACTGTCTGTTTCTTTTCTGTCTCTCTGTTTTCAACACACACTCAAAATTGTTCGTAAAGTTCGGTGTGTGCAGATTAAAAAAAAAATTTATACGACGCAATTTTCTCAGTCCACCTTTAAAGGGACATCCACTACACTAATATTTTTTGTGTCTCGCAACGAGGAGAAAAAGTAAATTGTGCTGAAATCATTTGTCAAAAGTTTCACTAGCCAATTACTCCAAGATTTTTGACAAAAAAACATATACCATTTTTAAAACAGTAATATTTTCATCAAAATATTGAAAATTTTGATATGTCAAATTAATTTTTTCAGGGTTTCTCCTAATGCCAAGGATCCCTTTAGTACTAATCCATTGCGAAAACCAATAATTCAAGGAGAAAATTGATATGTTCTAAGCAAACTTCTGAGCTTCACATAGGCTTCCACCTAAAATTGATCATTTATTCTTGATCAGCTTCTCAAATTCTATAAAATGAACTGTTTCCCGTTGAAAAAAAAACCTATACTGAACTGAACCAGTTTCCTAGTCAGTTTTGTTACCCAAAACGTGAAGTTGGGAGATTTTATAAATTCGAAACTTCAACTCTTGAACTAAAAAACTAATTTCAAACACAAAACTTTTATCGATCCAGTATAACTTCGCATTAATCCAACATTTTTAGCTTAATATTTTATGTTATTTTTGAAACAGTAATATTTTCATCAAAATCTTTAAAATCATGATATGTCAATTTAATTTTTTTTCAGAGTTTCTCCTAATGCCAAGGATCCCTTTAGTACTAATCCATTGATAAAATCAATAATTCAAAGAGAAAATTTATCTTATCTGAGCTTCACATAGAAATTCGCCAAAAATATATTATGTATTCTAATGATTGATAATGACCTGAACCAGTTTCCTAGTCAGTTTTTTTACACAAAACGTGAAGTTGAGAGATTTTATAAATTCAAAACTTCAACTTTTGAACTCAAAAACTAATTTCAAACACAAAATTTTTGTCGATCCAGTATAACTTCGCATTAATCCAACATTTTTAGCTTAATATTTTATGTTATTTTTGAAACAGTAAAAATTTCATCAAAATCTTTAAAATTATGATATGTCAAATTTTTCGCGTTCACGTTCCCAAGAATTTTTTTGTTCCCAAGAATTTTTGTGCAAGTTTTTTAGAGGGTTTCTTCTCATGCCAGAGAGCCCTAATTTAAAGAGAAATTTGGTATGTTTTAATTCAACTTTTGAACTAAAAAACTGATTTCAAACCCAAAAGACTTTTATCGATCCCAGTATAACATCGCATTAATCCAACAATTTTAGCGTTTATGCCATTTTTGAAACAGTAAATTTTTCATTTAATTCTTCAAAAAACTCCCGTTTAATACAGGATATTCCACGACGTCAACATACTTTTTCTCTGTAAAATTAAAAGAGGCGAAAATGTTCCACTCACCAAAATTCCAGTTTTCCTTGAAAAAACGTCCCTTTTTCCAGGTCACCACCACTATCAACGCAATCGACACCGATGGTGAAGGACGTGATCTTCCATGGTGGCTCTATTTGATCGCCGTGCTCATCGGACTCGCCATTCTCATCCTATTGATCCTTCTTCTCTGGAGGTGCGGATTCTTCAAACGAAACCGTCCACCAACCGAGCAAGCCGAGCTCAAAGCTCAACGTCAAGATCAATACGCGGACAGTTCGGCGCGCTACGCCACCCAAGACACGTACAATCCGCGCAGCCATGGACAAATGCTCTAATTTTAACAACAATATTTCTCAACGGGTCTTTCGCCAAAATTTCTTCTTCCTGTTATATAGTCTCAAATTTGTTCTCTATGTGCCTTTAATATTGCCAACAACTACAGTATTCAACAACAAAAATCTCAACTTTTTGGTGCTTTAATTTGTTTAATAATAATAATAAATGTATCTGAATATTATGAATTTATGTTTAAAATAGAAATTTGAATTTGAATTTAAAAACCCGCCAACCAGATAAATAATCACATTTTGTTGAATTAGTTATTAGTCTTCTTCTTTTTTACCAGTTCAGCTAAATATTTGAATCTTTGCATGACTTGTTTCTTGTTTTTCGTCCCGATTGTTTCCGATATCCGATCCCATCTGAAAAATCGAAGTCTTTCGTTGTTTGAAAAAAGTTCTACCTCAAGTTTTTTAGATATCAGTAATTTTTGACGTAGTTTCAAACTAGAACTGTTTTCAACAGAAGAAAAACCTAATATTTCAGTTTTTGGTTTTCAACCGAAATCTGAGAATTTATCATCTAATGATAGATTATCAATGAGTTCCGGTAACAAAATTCTAGATTTTGTTTGAGAATTGTGTCGAATTATTTGGGTAAGCTTGGTGTTTTTGAGTTTTGGGGCTTTTTAAATCCACTTTTTCATATCAACTTTTGAAAATTCGCAAAAAATTGACTTTGACAAGGAGAGAAGGTAACGCAAGGCATTTTTAAAGACACATAGCCAATTGGAAAAATTATTTTTTGCACTAAAAATTTCAAAATCAATCAAACAAGCTTGTTCGCTCCATTGGGGGGTAGGGGGAAAAAATAGGTGGATCTTAAAAGAAAGAGCACACTCGGAATAGTAAAACCTCCAAAGGAATTTTTACCGAAAAGCCTAGTATTCGAGAAATTTGGATTTCAAATTTTTTTTGAACGTAAGCTATACGTGGGTAAATTGAAATCGTATGTGAAAATTTCTCGAATACTAGGCTTTTCGGTGAAAATTCCC
Organism: Caenorhabditis sp. 38 MB-2015; assembly: GCA_900536415.3. Classification (NCBI taxonomy): domain Eukaryota; kingdom Metazoa; phylum Nematoda; class Chromadorea; order Rhabditida; family Rhabditidae; genus Caenorhabditis; species Caenorhabditis quiockensis. The sequence goes on from LR548737.1 coordinate 38,231, forward strand.
CTGGAGGTTATACTATATCGATGGTGCTCTTTCTTTTGAACACAACGAAATTGGTGGAGGCTGCACCAGAACAAAAATATAGAGCTGCACCAAAAAAAACTTCAAGGGGGAGGTGCACCAAACATTCAATTGTGTGCAAAAGAAAGAGCATCATCGATATAGTATAAGCTCCAAGGGAAATGCTCCACCGGAAAGCCTAGTGTCCGAGAAATTTTCACATACGATTTCAACTTCCCACGTAGCTAGCTATACGTTCAAAAAAATTTTTGAAATCCAAATTTCTCGAATACTAGGCTTTTTGGTAAAAATTCCCTTGGTGGTTTCACTATTCCAAGGGTGCTCTTTCTTTAAAAAAAATAAAAAGTATACTTATTTCACAAGAGATCTAACCTCTATTATTTGTGAACTTCAGAGTTTTTTTTTAAATAAATTATTGCTCGAAAACTTCGTTCTTGGTCTAAAAAGTTTTTTTTTTCTGATAATTTCGAAACATTAAGAGTTTTATTCATTTTATTGTTGATTCATTAAAAATCCTACCTTTCATCAGTTCCTTTCGGGAATTTCTGAAGTGCTTCTTCAAACTTTCGCTGCTCCTCCTGACTCCAATCATCCGCAACAACTTCACCATTCGTAGCAGCCGCTGCAGAAGTTCCCGGCACATTTTGTTGAATCGAAGTCATCAAAAGTTTCGTGTAGTCCTCCTGCTTCATCTGCTTCATTTTTCCAGCCATCGCAATCACATCTTCAGGACTTCGATTCAAAACTCGTCCCATTTGCTCCCATCGATTCGGCGTTCCGGCCGGATATTTTTCCGTGCTCAATCTGACTAAGTGAGCCAACTCTTCTGGTGACCAAGAACTTCCAGATTGTTCTAAAAATAAGATATTCTTCATGAGCGAAAACCTAGTCCTCACTTTGTGCCACAACTTCGCTCTCTTTCGCATACTTCTTCTCCATTTCTGGGTCATTTGTGGAGACAGCCTTCAAGCCACTGGCAACTTCAAACTTGTATTCAACCTGTTTTTCACCGCGTTTCTCGCGCACCGGCTCAATATTCACACTTTCTTCAGACTCTGGGCTCTTCTTTTCCATCGCCAACTTAATAACCACAACAAGATCTTTGGCGAGTATTACAATTCCTCGGAACAGAAGAATCGGTAAGAGTTCGGTGACTTGTGGTCGGAATTCGAGAAGCGCCTCGTGCATCAAACGATCCGCTTCGGCTGGGTCATCTTTCTTTGTGGATTTTCGCGATTTTTTGACGTTCTGGAATTTTTTATAGTTTTTTTTAAATAGACGGTCTAATAAAAGCAGATTTTTATGAAAAAATGTTCTCGAGAAAGTAGGTTTTGTCGACAAACTCTATTGCAAATTGAAGTCAAAATTGTCATTAATAGTATCTAAAATTAAACTTCTCCGAGCGCAGAATACCAGTTAATCGAAACTTACCTTATGATCAACATTTTAAAATTTCAGGTCGAAAAGGATATCGATACGAAAACGTTTTGTGCTAGTGAGATAAAGTTTGTATATAACTTTTTTCAGATTTAAACATGAGTTTTCAATGTTTTGATAAAACTTTTACAATGTAAATGTTTTGAATTCGTATCAATTTCTTTAACTTTAGGAGTTCTTGAGCTTAGTTTTTCGATTTTTATGATTTAATTGCATATTTGGAAAATATTTTATCAATCTAGAGGCTATATTTTTATTTTCTTCGTCAAAATGCTTACCTGCTTATAAACCAATGTTTTCTCGAAATACGCAGCCCACATCATCAAATAATGGGCGATAGTTGCGATGAACAGCAAAACCAGCAATCCCTCATACCAATCCAGCTTTCTCATGCGTCTGAAAAACTCTATTATAATCCTCTATCACTTCAAAAATATATGATTCTACCTATAATAATACAATGGTTGTCTCCACGACGGAAGCCCATTCTCCAATACATCATTATATTTTTCACGAAGCTCGTTATTCTTCAAAACCTCATAAATCCCGGCAACTTTTCGAAATTCATCGGTCGCTTCTGGCGCAGAATTTCGATCCGGATGCCATTCCAGTGTCAATTTTCGATAGGCTTTTTTGATTTGCGACGAGCTCGCGTCTTTTTCGATGCTGAATCGTTCGTAGAAATTGACGCCGACTTCTTCGACGAGATCGTAGAGAGCCAAATCATCACTGGTCCATTGGCAAAATGCGACATTGATGAATATGAAGAGGACTAGAAATGAGAGGAGCGAGGAATGCATGGTTCACCCGTATGAAATGGCTGAAAATGTCAAGAATAATTCTGAAATTATTTATAAGGTATTGGAACAACTTTTTGAAACAAAAAAAAACGATTCATTGATAACTACGAACTAAGCAGCTTTTATAGTTAAAAATATTCGTTTTTTTGCACATAAGTGAGTTCCTAAACAACGTATTTAGCATATTCCAGAAGCTTTCTTTAGAAAAAATTGGGGAAAAAATCCACAAAATGATCTTGCAGTGAAATCTTTATGTTTCATTTTGTAGAAATCATGATTTTGAACAAATCCACATGATATTTGACGTGTGCTCAGAATCGATTTTTCAGAGTTTTGAAATTGTTTTTTTTTTTTTAATAATCCTCACAATAAAATGCTCATGTCCCATTCGAACTAAGATAAATATTCGATCAACGATCAACGTATATATGTTCTAACCATTTACAATTTCAAAAATTCATAAAATCTTTATATTTCTACTTGTTTTTAAGGAAAACAATTCGAATTCTTCAAGTAAAGCACCATATTTGACAATAAGGGAAACAAAAACAAAAATTGAGATCAAGAAAATCGGTGGAACACACACATAAAATCATCATTTTCCAAATTTGAACTTAATCGGAGCTCGAGAAGCACCTCCTTTATTTATGATTGTTTGTTGTTCCGATTTTTTCATCTCCTCTTTTTCACGCGCCAATTCAGCTCTTTCACGTTGCAGCTGACTTTTCTGGTCAAGCATCGCCAATCGATTTTCTTCCTGAAAGTTGGAAATTTATAGAATTTTTTGGAAGATTTTAAAAACTCTATCCTGTCCTGTGGCTAAATTTAATCAACATTTTGTAACGTAAACATGGGAGAAATACCTCATTTCGATATCCATTCCAAAGTTGTCGATATCCGTCTTCTTCTCTGCTTTGGATATAATTTATGGTAATTTAAAAATTATTTTTAAATAAATCTGTAAGGTGATTTCAAAAAGTTTATTATTAATTCTATCAAAATAATAAAAATGCAGAAAATTAGAATTTTTGGTTTTGCGAAAACTTACATATTGACGACGACTTTCTTCGGCTTCATTAATTTTCTTCTCAAGTTCAGATTCCAACTGTTTACATCGTTTTCGAGATTGTTCCTGAAATATGTTCAGCGTGATTTCAGTGTTTTCAAACTCAAATAACTCACATCTCTTTTTTTACATTCTTCTAACTCGTTTGCCATTTCACTCTCAATTTGTGCTCGTAACATTTTCTCCATTTCATTCCGCGCAGCAGTTGCTTTTTCAGCCATCAATGTTTCCAACTTATCAACTCGCGATGTGACCTGGAATTTATTATTTTCAAAACCAAACTTTGAACACTTTTCTTCAAAATAATACCTGTTCTGTGATTCGTTCTTCCAGCCATTTTTTCGCGGATTCGTTTAATGTATTAATATCAAATGGTAAACTAGCATCACCCGAATCGGTAACCTTTGGCGAATTATTTCGTTCTTTACTTCTTTCACGTCGCCTTCTTTCTTCCTTCAAAATGCTTCCAAGTTGATGTGCTTCTGCTACCGAACCTTCTGACGAGCTGCTACGATGCCTGCAAAAAAAAATCAATAAATATCTTTCTTGCCAAAAAAAAACGACCTCCGTTTCTTCTCTTTTCTGTCCTTTTTTCGATCTCTTTCATCTCTTCGCCTTCTACTGTCTCGATCTTCTCGCTCTCGAGGTCTTGATGGTGGAGAACGTGTCCGACTTCGACTACGTGAACGACGCGACATTGCTAAAAAACCGCGCTATTTGATGCAAAAATGCGACAGATGGCGGTTTACAATGTGTGGGAGGATATTGTGAGGACTAGGAATTATTTGGGTTTCTCGGCCATTTTGGCGGAGAGAAGATTTTTCTTTTGAAAACGGGATAAAGTAATTTTGGTATTCAACCGAGTGGGAAAATATGAATAACATGTTAAAATAGAAATTTATTAATTTAACAAACAAGCTCATTATACAAGTTTTAACAATTTTTCAAACAATGCCGATTTTGTCGTATCGCTTAGGAGACTGAACTCATTTGTTGCTCTGATATCTTTCATTTCTTCTTTGTTTCTGATTCTTTGAATGCAAATGTTCTGAAATTAACATGAAAATTCAGTATATACTCATGAATTCAGCTTATATACCTGAAGTTTCGCAAGTGAATATTGATCGGCCATAACCAACTTTTTCGCAGCTGAAACTTCTCTTGTGCGCATCAAAAACTTCTCGCATTCAATTGTCACATATTTTATCTGATATTTATCGGCGAGTTTCAGTAAAAATTCCGCATTTTTCTCATTGATATTTTTACGGCATGGATAAATAGTTTTTACTAACTCTACGAATTCTTCGTATACATCATCCAATACAATCTCTCTCTCTTCTCGTTCTTTGAAATCGGAGAAAAACATGGCTTGAAACACAGGCGAGTATAATGATAGGTACACTTTGCTGACATGCACTTTCTTTCCTTCTAACACAAGAACCATATCGCTGAAGTTGGCGTTATTCTCTTGAAAATCGAAATTAGGTAACGTTCGGATTCCGTTAACATTGAGCACTGAGATTTTTGCTTCGATGGTAACACTATCATTGGTTACAAACCCATTTCTTGGTGACATAAGATGGCTCCATTTAATAAAATCTGGAAATCCTGTATCATTCGAAGATATACTGAATTTTGATTTGAATTGTTGAACATAATGGTTGTCGTTTTGCTGAGATATCACACGAAGATCGATGTCGGCTTCGCAATTCCATAAAGTGCTTTCACTCTGCGAATTGCAACCGACATAAGCGGCTAAGAACTTCAAATTTCCGGTTTCATCACATTGTTCAGGCACTACTATCAACTCCCTGTAAAATAAATAGACTGATTTCGTGAACGTTTCTGCAGAATCTTACCATGGCAATTCAGCAATATTATGAATTGATGATTTTACATGATGATTGAGCGTCGAAATATTTCTAATGGTGAGCTTGATAACACCCACTTCTACGTCATTCATATTTATCTCTGAAAATTTTAAAAGATTGAAGTTTTCAAAAAAAAATATCAGCTCGTGCAAGAGAAATACACTTACACGATGCCGTCTTGAGACCAAAGAGAAAAATATAATGCACCTTTGAAAAATATCCTTGAGAAAAACGGAATAGACTATTCAAAAACATTTTATTTCCACCGGAAATTCACAAAAATTATATTTCTCACTTTGTGAGGGTGGAACACTAAGGTTAATAGACAATGTCACTCTCGAAACCGCTGAAATTAAGTAATAAAAATTAATTTATCTACATGTACTGTAACCAAAAAGAATGTGTGTACTGCGTACAGTGCACATAATGTCACGACAGTTTATTTTCAAACATTTATTTTTTTAAAGTTGTGAACACTTTATTGATTTGGTTTGAAACTATAATTAACAACTGAAGTTGGCGAAAATTCATATTTCTATTTCTTCTCCTCTTCTTTCTTGTACTCCTCTTTCTTATCCGCTGTTTTTTCTTCCTTCTTCTCCTCTTTCTTATCATCCTTCTTCTCTTCTTTCTTTTCTATCGTCGATTCATCATCCTTCGCCTTCTCCGTTGCTCCAGAAGTACTCTCAAGACCCTCAATTTGAGCCTGAAGTCGACAAACACCTTCAGCTTTTACACCATTCCAAACCGCCTTCTCATTAACCTTCATATCATTGCAAGTAATATGATAAATCGCGAAAAAGTGTCGAGTGGGATCAGGTGCAGTTTTAGCTTTCAATGTGATTTTAATCGTCGCCGATTCGTTTGGTTTCACAAATCCCAAAGGAGGACGAACTCGAAATATTTCATTGTCGGTGCATTTGATCTAAAAATTCGTTGTTTATAGTGTATTCTTCTGTCTTCCAAAACTAGTTTACCTTAAAGCTATTTCTCTCTTTGAGTGGATTTGTAATCTTTAAATCGATCGTAACCTCTTCTCCACTTTTGAATTTGAAGCAAAGTTTCTCAGATGGCTCAACCTTCAACTTAAACTCTGGTTCACCCGGTTTGTTAGCTATCGGCATTTTAAAAATATCCGATATTAAAAAATAAAGAAATCTTCAGATTTCAAAAGCCTAGGGGTCAGTTCACGATTCTCCATTTTCTACGCTCGAAGAAGGTTACGTCCCATATTATTGTCAAGATCATTGCCAAGAACCGGTCTTGTTTAGTCATACTCAACCACTGTCTGTGTGTGTGTTTCAATTCAATGTCCGCCTTGCAATACACAAAAAATACTTTTTCATTTTTTTCAACAATAAAAAACTTTTCCGATGAACCATGAAATCATCGATCCGTCGAGGTCATGCAATTTTTTGTTGTTTGGTTTTTTGTTTCAGAGCTGGCAGATGACACATCTGTTTCAGTGACCTTCTGATATATTGTTAGGTTAAAGTATTTTTTCATGTCCTTTAAATATTCGTCAATTTCGGAGCAGAATTTCAATATATTATGAAAATTGAAACTATGATTCTGATTTTTCGAATATTTCCAGGGTTTCCAGCTTCTGTCCGTGTTATGTAAGTCTCTAAATTCTCTAGAATTATTCTTTAAACTCCATTACTTATTCATTCGGATTCTCCAAAAGATGTTTCTTGGTGTTCCACAATTTTAATATTTCGTATCTACTTGATAGAATATAATCCAATGTCACCTTTTTTTCTAAATTGACATAAAAATTTACCGTTTCAAAAATCGTTTTTAAGTTTCTTGATTCGAAAAATTTTAGTAAATCAGCTTTTTCTTCCAAAAAAAAAAATCAAACTGGGTCTTTTTGATTCAGATAAATCTCAAATTCTGAGATATTCTAGTTTTGGCCATGTTATGTTTCTGAGTAACCATCTTGCTCGTCTAATTCAGAACCTGATTTTTTTTTAGTATCCTTAGCTCTCTAGAAAATGGAAATCTAAATCCACACAAAAAATCACCCATAATTCATCCCTCTAAGCTCCGCCCATGTTTATGTGCCTGTGTTCCGCTACAATTCCATATGTTATTCTAGAAATTTCGATTTCTCTGAAAGTGATTCATCTCTTTTTCATCATAAAATATTTCTAGTCTACTCGGTACGATTTTTGGGCATTTTCCATAAAAATCTATCAAAAATTACACCAACCTCCATCTAACTAACATCATAAATCTTATCCTTGTTGTCTCTCCCCCCCTTTCCGTCAATCAATATTTTCTCTCTTTCATATCATAATAAATAATACATCTCTATATTGTTCTTTTTTTATTCGTTTTCAATCCGCATATCAAATGTCAAATCGCCATTGTTTGAACTCTTTTCCCCCCTTTGTTTACTCATATTTTGCCGTTTTTCGTCCCGAACATTTGGTCATTTCAGAAATCGAGAACGGCATGAATTGGTCGCTGATTTTTCTTCTCGTCGGCGCGATTGGATTTGGTGAGTTTTTTTGTTGAAAAATTGAACATAGATAGTTGCAATTGAAAACTTTTCCCAGTGTTGTTCGAAATTTAAAAATCTCGCATAATGAAGTAATGCAAATGTAAACCTGAAAATTACGCGACTCTATGTATATGAAAAAAAAACATTCATCTAAAATTCAAATTGTTCGTGTCGAGACCCTTTTGGGCCTAACGGTTTTGTTTTCTGGAAATGAATTCCCACAGAGCTCCAATTTGACTTTTATTAATTTAAAAAAAAACTTCACTGGAGTCTATGAGTCTTCAAAGTTCTCACAGAACAGCTTTGAAACCCTTTCCTACCGATATTTTAGAGGTTTTCATTATAAAATATCATAAATATTTTCAATATAGCTCCTAGTATTGACCTAGACAAAATGTTATCCTTCCAACTACTCAAAAACGATATAAAAATAGGTTCATCCATGTTTTATCACATAAATCCTGTTTCTATGACTCTTTCGAGTTGTTTACCTTACTTTACGATTTACGAGAAAGTTTTGAATTTTGAAATACTCATTTCCCAAACATTAGTGAACCAAAAATAGATATCTGTGTCACCGTTTGAAAAATAAAAGTTTTAATTTTGAAACAAAAATTCCATTGAATATCATTTTTCACGCATTATTCCTCGAAAGTTTCGTAACTGATTTTTCTTCATAGCCATTTTATCTGTTTGTTCAAATTTAATTTCAAATATTTGCCACTTCATTCATCAAAATATTTGTTTACCATATCGATGAGTAATTAAAATTGCGCAACTGTGCACTATTGTTTTGTTTTTTTTTTCACAAAAATCGTTCCGCTTGTTGACTTTTTCAAAAAAAAAAACATAATAATTGAAAATTTCAATTTGAAATGTTATCATGGAACATAATGCACTTTCTACAGTAAACTGTCGCACAATCCCTTGTTTGGATGGTTGCCAATGTGAGCAATCTGATCACGATCCGGTCATTCGATGCGACAGTCTTGGACTCACCAAATTCCCACTACCACACTCGAACCCACTCAGAGATTATCACTTTTTGGGTAAGTTTTTCTCAAATTCTTTTTCACAAAATCTGAAATTCTGATTTTCAGCACTAACCTGTAATGATATTCCATCGATCCCATCGATTTCGATGATCAAGGCGTCTTTCCCGGATATTCAAGGAATCGATGTTCAAGGAAACCCAAGATTGAACTGCACTGAATTGAAGTTTTTGGAAAGCGAAATTCCCGTTTTGTCGGATTGCGATAATAAGGAAGAACCACTTCAATGTGATATGTTGGATAAGAATTGTGATTGGAAATGTCGCGCGCTTGAAAAGTTGAAAGAAATGTGGTATAAATTCAAGGAGATGATTGCGAGAAAGGCTAAGGATTGGCAAGCTGAAGAGGTAAAATTTCATAAGATAAAAAACTTGCTTAAAGTCTCTGAAGATAATTTTTTTGACAAGTAGATTCTGGAAAGCCAAATTCAGAAAATCAAGATCTTCCCAGTTTCAGGCTGGAATGTCTTGTTTTTTTTTTTTGCTGAAATACATATACGAAATTTATATTTTCAAGTAGGTTGATTTCTACCTCGAAAAAACGATTGAGCCTTGAAATAGAGTCATGAAATTTTCTGAAATCTCACAAAATCGAAAAATTCTAGAACATAATGAAAAAAGATTTATTGAGAGTTAAATTTAAGAGATAAATATAATTTCACTAGGAACAGAGGATTTTTTTCTAATCCGTCTCATTCTTTATCAGAAACGTATTTTTCTATGTTGAAAATTTTAGCATATTCAAAAGCTCAACTCAAGAGACCGTCAAATTAACTTAATTATTTTATTTTTGGATTTAGTTAGACCTTCGAGTGAATCAGATTACCATAAATTCAGTTCTAGTTTAAGCAAAAATCGAAAAATATCATTCTGGAAATTATCCAGAATTTTATTTACGAAATTTACTGTTCATTTTTCAAGTTGGTCTGATAAGCGAAAAGTTTAAAGAGATTTTTAAGTGAGATTTTAATTTTAAAAAAATTTCAAGAAAATTTAATCAATCACGTCGGTCAGGTCACAACCAAGTCAGTGTTTTGGACTTCACCTGGGTTGATTTTTATGATTTTATTCCGTGATCGTGAATTTTCAGTCGACCAATTTGAAAATTGTTGACAATCTATAAAATGTATTGATTTAATTTTCTTGATAAAATCTAACTTCATTATTCCCGTTTTGATGCATGGAAATTGAGAGTATTCTAAAAGTTTTATCATAAAAAAAAACAGTAGTTTCCATTTCAATCAATTCTTATTTCCGATCAGAAACGTATTTTTTATGTTGAAATTTAGATAAGATTAGTTTAGTAGTTTAAAATACCCTGTGGGTATTTCAGCTATGACAATGAGTAAGGCTTGCAAGTTATTTGGGCCCATGTGAATCCAGTTCCACTTCAGCAAAAATCTAGAATTCACAGTCTGAAAATAATTCAGAATCTTATTTACGAATTTTCCAGTAGATTAAAGCATCCTTTTTGAAGCATTTTATAGTGAAAGCTCTCATTTCAAAATTTCCAAATGGAGTCTAAGAAAATGAAATTTAAACTTCAGAAATTGGGTTTAAAATTTGATTTTCAGTAGAATAGAAGCTTTCAACTTCAAAAACCAAAAAAATCCTAATTTTCAGGCCTACGAAAAAGCCAAATCCTGGTTCAGCAAGCAATTCGCCGAACTTCAAGCTGCTTTTGGTGGAAACTAATCTGCTCACCACTCACGTTTGCATTTTTTCTTCTTTTACTACGGAGTTTTCGCATCTCACTGTAAATACCTATCACTATATAATGCATAAATACATATTTTATTTGATAATAATGGTAATAATTACACTAGTCAAGAATAATACACAAAAATACCCTTTTTGTTGAATTGAGAAAGAGAAAAAGTTAATCAAAATCACGGAGGTTTTCAGAGTGAAATAAAAAGTTGATATAAAAATAGTGGAATTGAGAAGGTTAGGAGGGATTTGGCTGCTGAATTTCTGGATATTGGAGCAGTGTGAGCTTCTTTGTGATGAGTCTTGTGGTGGTGATGGTGGATTCTGGAAAAATTGGTGATTTTTTTTTTTGATTTTGAGAATTTTGGCGCCAAAAATGTTTCCACGTGGAATTTTGAAATTTCTCGTTTTGGTGCCAAAATTAGTTCAGTTTATTGGCGCCAAAATATAAATTTTGTGACTGAAAAAATGGAATCCCCCAAATTTTCACATTTTTGCTCGAAAATTGATTAATTAGGTCAGTAGAAACATTAAATGGCCTAAAAATTTGAATTTTCTATACCACGTGAGCAAGTGTGCTCTAGTGCACAGAAAAAACCCGGTTTTGAACAATTATTTTCTATAATTTTTACTGTCTTTCACGTGAAATTCAGAATCTCTATTTTTTTCGCCAGACATCCCCAATATTTATTTAAGGTATCTATGTATATTCTTGAATTTCATCATTGATCTACCCATATGTCATCTGAAACCCTCAAAAATGACATTTCCGATCAGGATATCATAGAAATATGATATTTATCTATGTATGTATCTACCGTACTCACTTCTCCGGCCACAATGAGTAGTTACAAAAGTCCTCTTCGTTACATCCACATATCCTCACCGAAACGCCGCTTTTCGAAGTTCTGAAAGCAAAAGTGTAGTGTAGGAGATGAGGTACGGTAGGGAAAAGGTACTGTACCTGTTGTGACAATGTCCGTTTTGCAATCCACGTGTGTGACACGTGTAGTGAACTCCCATTGTTGGATGATCCAACATCAAACACGCTGAAAAACACGTCATTTTTTTTTGTTATTTTGTTTTGAAGAATTGCTATGTCCCTTTAAATTTTATGTCATAATTTCACATATTATTTAGAACCCCCCAGCCAACCAAACAGGACAAACAAATAAATAACAAAAAGGTAATTATTAGTATGCGCGTACTAAACAACATGAATGTATGAATAGAGGAGAATTGTTATTGGGAGAATGTGCAACATTTTTAATTTGGTTGGAGATATTTGCGCCTTTAAATCTGGATTACTGTAGCTATTTTTTGGATTTCTTTTCAAGAACCCCTTATTGTTAATGAGAAGTTGGTCCCGTTCGGTGGATTTTTTGTTTATAGGAACGAAAAGACAATTTGTTTATTATTAAGTGAAGGTCACCAGATATTTAGGTATGTATGTCTGGTTGAGCAATTAGACACTCTATGGAGAAGGGGGAAGAGGAAGAGGAGATTAAAAGTTCAAAATTGGGTTCTAGCAGAGCTGTCGAAATGGGAAAAATGTGGGCTCCAGATAGCCCAGATAGAAATGCCCATTCCATCCCATCCCACTTCAAGAAATGACCAGATAAACTGGGGTGGGCTGGGCTTTCCCAGGTGGGAAATATAATTCCAAAAATGTAGAAAAAGTTCACGTTTTGTATTTTTTTTTCTGACGGATTTGTCGTTTTTTTGTTCATTTCATGAAAAAATTAGTGTTTTTTTAAGAAATGAAAGAAAAAAGAAAGCCCACCTGGGCTCCCATGGGATGGTAATGTTTATTTGGAATTTCCCACGTGATAAAATTTACTCATTCTTCCCAGTTAATCTGGGAAGCCCATCTGGGGTACATTCCATTTCAACAGCTCTGGTTCTAGCCTAGTATACTATCTGGATGATGCAGGGGTCCAAAAACATGTTAAGATAGATTTATGAAATTTTTTATGCTGATCAATAAATATCTCGTAATCGGTTTTCACCAAAAAAGTCCTTATACATTTTTCAATAAAAAACACCTCTTCATTTTGTCAGAAAATGTTGAGAACCGTCATAAAATTGTTGGGGATTAATTAAAATTGTCGAAAATTGCCTGTAAATGTTGAGAATCGTTAAAAAAATTGTTGAGAAATGTATAGAAATGTCAAGAATTGCCCGAAAATGTTCAAAATTGCTAATAATTGTAGTGGAATGTGTAGAAATGTCAAAAAATTGTCAAGAAATGTATAGAAATGTAAAAAAGTGTCTTGAAATGTTTGGAATTGTTAAAAATTGCCTGTAAATGTTGACAATCGTTAAAAAAATTGTTGAGAAATGTATAGAAATGACAAAAATTGTCTGCAAATGTCGAGAATCGTCATCAAATTGTTAAAAAATGTACAGAATTGTCAAAAATTGTTGAGAAATGTCAAGAATTACCCGAAAATGTTCAAAATTGCTAATAATTGTAGTGGAATGTGTAGAAATGTCAAAAAAATTGTCAAGAAATGTAAAAAAGTGTCTTGAAATGTTTGGAATTGTTAAAAATTGTCTGTAAATGTTGAGAATCGTCATAAAATTGTTAGAAAATGTACAGAATTGTCAAAAATTGTTGAGAAATGTATAGAAATGTCAAGAATTACCCGAAAATGTTCAAAATTGCTAATAATTGTAGTGGAATGTGTAGAAATGTCAAAAAAATTGTCAAGAAATGTATAGAAATGTAAAAAAGTGTCTTGAAATGTTTGGAATTGTTAAAAATTGTCTGTAAATGTTGAGAATCGTCATAAAATTGTTAGAAAATGTAAAGAGTTGTTAAAAACTGTCGAGAAATGTATAGAAATGACGAAAAATGTTATAAAATATCGAAAATTGTCAGAAAAAGTTTAGAATTGTTCAAAATTACTGATGATTGATGTGAAATATATATAATTGTCAAAAAATGTCTGCAAATGTTGAGAATCTTCATTAAATTGTCAATGATTGTCATATAAAAAAAATCCACCTTTCCACAAAAACTACTAATACCCCTTTCGAAAATTTTCTCGAATCCAGAGCACAAAAATAAATCTCCCCCCCCCCCATGTTTTTGTTGTCTTATTTTGCCCCCTCCCTTCCGTCACTCACATTTCTCTTTTAATAATTTATAACTTTCCTTCTATTCTACCCCCCCCCCCCCCCCCNNCCCCCCCCCCCCCCTCTTCTTACTAAATTGAAAAAAGTCTCTTTTCAATGTTTTCCGGATGTTCGGTTCACTGAAAATCACAGACTTTCTTCATCTTCTACTTTTTGCATTTGTTTCTCGACACGAAAAAGGGAGAAAAAGAGGATTTTAATGCGAAATTAGTTTCGGAGGTCAAATTTGGGGCAATTACAGAATAAAACTTTTTCGCACTTTCGAGGAAATTTTTTTTTGACCCAAAAAAAACTCACATCCTTGCTCGGTTTCACAAACTCCCTCATAACATTTGACTGTTTCCGACTCTTTTGTGCATTTACATCGTAGTCCGGTTACTGTAGCTACTATGCTTATGACTAGGAGGAGGAGGAGTACTGTAGGCGAAGACATCATCTGTAAAAGGAGAACGGGAATTATATATTGTTGTTGTTAAGAAAAAGAAATGACGAAAGTTAATGAGGCGGATTAGGATTTGATATGAAGATGAAAAGGGGAAAAAGAAGAAGAATTGAATGGAGAATGATTTGATAAATAAATAAACAATGAAGAATATATTTAAAATGGATGAATGATGTGGCAGAGCTGTTGAAATGGGCAAAATGTGGGCTCCAGATAGCCCAGATAAAAATGACCATTCCATCCCACCCCACTTCGAGAAATGACCAGATAAACTGGGGTGGGCTGGGCTTTCCCAGGTGGGAAATATAATTACAAAAATGTAGAAAAAGTTCTTACGTTTTGTATTTTTTTTTTCTGACGGATTTGTCGTTTTTTGTTCATTTCATAAAAAAGTCGCATTTTTTTCAAGAAATGAAAGAAAAAAGAAGGCCACCTGGGCTCCCATGGGATGGTAATGTTTATCTGGGATTTTCCCACGTGAACAATTTTACTCATTTTTCCCATTTAAACTGGGAAGCCCATCTGGGGTACATTCCATTTCAACACCAATATATCGCCAAGCAGTCTCATCTAAACTGATTCAGTCTCAAGGCGCTGATGCTTGATGACCTATCAATCACCAAGCAGTCACCCCTAGACAGAACACATCATGCCAAGACGCCACTCCTTGACCAGATACGTGTTGTCAAGCATCCACTCCTAGACGGCACATTTTATTTTCAAAACTGTCCTGTTCCTTTGAACTTAGGCTAAAATAGACCACCTCTTCAAAAATGCATACACCTTTCAAAATGCGTCTTGTGATCTCGGAAAACTTGGCGTTCAAGTGTTTTATGTTTTTCTCTCGCAGACTCTGACGAATTTCCTTTCGTATAAAGTTCGTATCCTAAATTAGGCAGAGGCAGCCGAGCTCAAATTTCAAGAGCTCATTTTTCTCGACTAGAAAATTATGTATCCGATTTTTAACTTTACGAAATCCGTTTTAAGAATCAAAATAAAAATCTGAAATTGTTCAACGTCTGGGAAGTGTCAAAAATACTAGAAACCTGTCAAAAAACGGTGCGGCGTGTGCATTTAGGCTCCGCCCACTTGAAGATAAACGTTTTTTTGACTTGTAGAAAGTCATATCTGTGCCAACACGCAAAAATGCACTAAAATTGTTTTTTTCAAATTAAAACAAATTCGTGTACTAAGGGCTCTCTGTGAATCCCTGGAGCAATTATTTTCAGCCAAAAATAGCTGAAAATGTGGTAAACAAAAGAACGTGTTCATGGCCGACTGGTTAACGGGTGTGCCTTTCAAGCAAGCGATGACGTGGAGTCTCTGGTTCGGTTCCCCACTGGGGCAAAAATTTTTTTTTGTGAGGTTAAAAAAAAGAAAAAAATTGTCACATTGGGGAACCGAACCTTAGACTCGACTTTGTTGTTTGCTCGAAAGGCGCGCCTGTTAACCAGTCAACCATGGACGACTTCCTGGTGCATCCATTTTCAGCCAAAAATAGCTGAAAATGTTGTAAAACTGACAAATTTTGGTGAATGAATTTTAAGATACAGATTATAGTTTTCCGAGCTCAATTTCGAGCTCCAGAAAAGATTTTAACAAAAATTGTTCACGGATTCTTGTTCAGCATATCAAAATCTATCGATTCACATATTTTTCATTTAAAAATTATTCTGTTAAAGGAGGACTACAAGATAAATACATTTTTCACTTAAAAGAAGATTATAGTGACAAAAATGTGGAGTTTCTAAATGAAAACTATATAGTCTTATAGAGCTCGAGACGGCGGTTCCGATGCTGCTTTCAATTTTTGCCAACTACCACTTTGAGTACCAGAAAAGTGCCCCCCTTTGGGGTATCTCACTCGAAAAACATCGAAATACTGTATGAAAATAGGGACTGCAACAAATGTCTCCTCGGTGGCTCAGTGGTGAGCGCGTCTGCCTTACACTTGCAAGGCCTGTGTTCGAACCCCGGCCGTGACAACTTTTTTTTTTTTTTGAAAAGTTAGATAATATTAAAATTTTAGGATTTCCATAAAAAAGGGTCACATTTTTCGTTCAAAAAAAAAATTTAAAAATTTGAAACATTTTTTCAACCTTGAAAACATACATACATTTTCCGCTACTTGACGAACAACAAAAAAAACACGACGAAATTCGATTCTTTCATCCGTTTGCTTTTTTTCTTCTTCACAAAATAACGTTTATATATATATAATTCGTATTAGCAAAAAAAAAATCCAAGAAAAATTCTGAAAAAAATGCAAAAAAGAAGCATGACACCAAAAAATCTGGGAAAAAAACTGGAAAATGGCAAAAAAAAATTATTAGATCATCTAGGAAAAAGAAAAAGCATCAGAAATCATCGCTTTTCCCCCGATTTCCGTTTTTTTTGGCGCCAGAAATGAAGATTCAAAAAAAAATTAGTCGACTACTTTTGAGAAGGTAACAAACCCGAAAAGTGGGCGGAGCTAGGGGACTCTTCTAAGCTCCGCCCACTTTTTGCTTTGAAGGAGAAAGGGGAGAAATTATGCAAATTTTTTGGAGTACTTTTGGAAATTAGGAATTTTGAGAAAGTTTAGGCGAAAAATCCACGTGTCTGTTTCAAATCTTTCATTTTGGCGGCAAAGTTTAAAGTTTTTGAATTTTAAATTTTGGCGCGAAAAATATCAAGTTTGAAATTGACATCTCGATTTTTGGCGGCAAAATATAAAAATTCAAATTTTCAAACTTTTAAAAAAAATTTTAAATTTTAAAATTTTGAATTATGGCGCCAATTTGAATTTTAACCTTGCCGCAAAATTAAGAAAATTTAAATTTTCGAATTTTTCCACAAAAAATATTGAAATTCAAAACTGGCGACAAAAATTTAAACTTTTGAAATTGATCAAAAAAATATAAAATTTTAATTTTTGAATTTGTTGCCAAAAATATAAAAATTTTAATGTTTAACTTTGCCGCCAAAAAATGAAATTTAAACTTTTGAATTTTGCCGCCAAAAATATAAAAATTCAAATTTTTGAAATTTGCCGCCCAAATTTAGCATCTAAAATTTTGAGGCCGAAACTTAAAAATTTCAAATTTCGACGTCAAAATTTAACATTTAAATTATAAATTCTTGAAATTTATAAACAAAAATTCAAATTTTTGAACATTGCCGCCAAAATATGAAAATTCAAATTTTTAATTTTGGCGATAAAAAACAAAATTCGACTAAATGCGCCAAAATTTAACATTCAAAATTGAAAAAATTAAAAACTTCGACAAATAATGAAAATCAAATTTGGCGACAAAAATTTAAATTTTGAATCTTACGTCAAAACACGTGTCATCAATTTCAAAAAAAAAAACTTCATTTTTTCCTAGAAAAAATATAATACATTCTCCTTTTGTTTTCCCTTGAGAAAAACAGGAAATAATCTTTCTCCCTCTATTTTTCAAAAAAAAAAACAAAAAAGTTTTTAGAGTATAAAAAATTTTTTCACACACTTTTCTGAAATTGGAGATTTTTTGTGAAATGGCATCAACGCATCTTGGAAATGAAATTAATTAGAGCGAAAATGAAAAGGGAGCAAAAACAGGATGGACGGATGACATTCAGATGCGAAATTTAGGAAAAATTGTGTTTTTTTTCGAGATGAGCGGAAATTTTCTATATTTGAAAATCAGACAAATTTTTTGGTTGACATTTTGATTTCGTGGATATCCATAAATTTTTGTAGAACTTCTCTAAATCTCTCATTTTCATACAGGTTTTTTCTAAATAAAAACAAATTGAAAAATTATATTTTGCAAAAAAAAATTCTGTTTCAAAACTTTTACAAGCTTGCGACAGTTTGTCGCAAACTTGCGGCAATTTGTTCGTTCGGCTGTCAACATTCGGCTGTCGCAAGGCTTGCGGTGTTCTTGCGCCAATAGTCGCAAGCTTCGCGACATCTAGCAGCAAAACTACTGCACGGCTTGCGACACCCTTGCGCCAGAAAAAAATGTGTCGCAAGTTTGCGACAAACTGCCGCAAGCTTGCGACACGCTTGCCGTTTTTCCCCGAGATTCTGACGCAAAAATGCACAAAAATCATGTTTTTGTGGAAAATTAGCACTTTTCCTTAATTATGGAACAATTATTCTTGTTTTCGAACGTATTTCAATCATTTTTGGGAGAAAAAGAACAATTTGTGAATTTTTGGAAATCAAAAACACAACAAATTTATGAAATTTTGGGTAATTTCTCTTTCTTATAGTATTTCTCTGAAAACAACTGAATAATCAAATTTTACAAAAAAAAGTTTCTGTTTCAAAATCTGTACAAATTTGGAAATAAACTTATTGTGATAGTTATATTAAGTTAGAATATTTTCGAGTAGTACTGTATTCAAATAAATGTGCAAACACTCTGACGCAAAAATGCACAAAGGTTTTAGCACTTCTTTATAATCATAGAACAATTATTCTTGAAACATTATATTTTGCCAAAAAAAATTTCGGTTTCAAAATGTGTACAAACTTGGAAATAAATTATTTTGAGAGTGATATAAAAATTGAATCGATGAATATTTTTGAGTAGTACTGTATTTAAATATTTGTGCAAACACTCTGACGCAAAAATGCACAAAGAGTATACAATTAGAACTTTCCCTTAATTATGGAACAATTATTCTAGTTTTGAAACGTATTTCAAACATTTTGAGAGAAAAAATACAATTTGTGAATTTTTGGAAATCAAAAACACAACAAATTTATGAAATTTTGGGTAATCTCTCTAAATCTCTCATTTTAATACAGGTTTTCTCTAAACAAAATTTAAAAAAAAATCCTGTTTCAAAATCTGCACAAACTCGAAATAAAATTATTGTGAGACTGATCATAAGAAATAAAATCCACAATTACTGTGATCCACAATATGTGCCAACACTCTGACGCTAAAATGCACGAAATTATGCTTGCTGCATGAAAAAAATTATATTTGAAATATTTTTGCCGCCAAAATTCTAAAAAATAAACAAACTGTGACAAGAAAGGTAATGTAAAATGATTGATTTCAAACCGAAAAAATTAGAAAACCGAAATTTCAAAAAAAAAAAACACTTTCAGAATTATTAAGGTCCTAATTTTGAAGTTGCACCTGCAAAAATCACCTATTCATTCTAACAGAAGAAGCTTTTCAAATCCCACTAAAAAATATTTTTCTTCAAAAGAATAACATTTTCATGACCTAGGATAGAAACCAAAAAAAGGCACCAAGTCAAGTTGATTTTTTTTCGATGAACTCCTGGAAAAATCATTCTTTTCCAACTGATTGGATCTTTATTTTCGTTTTGAAACGTTAAAAAATAATAAAATTTGATGTGCAGGTTCGCAAGATTACTGTAACTTCAAATAAACAATTAAAAAAAAACGAACACCAAACAACCAACCAAAGAAAATATTTTTGAAACTAAAAATGTGATTTTTTTCATGTTTGTGAGTGGGAAAAGAGTTGATCCTTGTCGTCAATCAAGAAACAAAAAAAAATAGAGAAAAAATGAGAGAGAAGAGATTTTATGATTTCAACAAAAAACTGGCGAAATCTCTTAAACTTTATTTTCATTTTCAGTTTGAGCTATACATTTTAGTTATTATTATTATTATTATGAACAACATCTGCAAGCAACCCGCTCACCAAAAATTCAATTTAGTATCTCTTGAGAGCGGGTCACTTGAACAACGAAAATGATATAATCCGACCCGCAACCCGCATATGTAAATATTCGATGAGTGTGAAAAAAGTGAAGAGGATATGTGTACTTGTTATTAGTAAAAGTGGTTCGGAAGGGAGGGTAATAGGCTACATTTCGAAAGTAGCGAATATATACAAGGGGAACATGAAGGTTATTAACATTCTCACTTTTTTGGCGAGACATATATCATTTTGTAGATTTTGACACGCTGAAAACAAATATGTTATCAGTTTTTGTCAAACGCAATCCTCAAGCCTTGAAATTTACACTGAAAACAAAAAAAAATGCTCGAAAAACCATCAAAATCTAACTCCCACAAAAATTTGTTTTCAAGTTTGTAAAGGTTTTTGAAACAGGATTTTTTTTTGCAAAGTTTCACTTTTTAGTTTGATTTTTCGAACATTGACATTTTTTGCAGTGGAGCAAACATTCTCATGCGGCCCATTTCAAAAATCAGGAAAACAAAATCGAAAAGCTTAAAAAATTCTAAAATCATACCAAAAATATTTCGAATACGTTTCAAAACAAGAATAAAGATTGAGAAAATGTGATCTTGATCAATGTTTACTATAAACCATAAATTTTGTGCAAGCTTGCGGCAATTTGTCGCAAACTTGCGACATTCGGCTGTCGCAAGGCTTGCGGTGTTCTTGCGCCAATAGTCGCAAGCTTTGCGACATCTAGCAGCAAAACTACTGCACGGCTTGCGACACCCTTGCGCCAGAAAAAATGTGTCGCAAGTTTGCGACAAACTGCCGCAAGCTTGCGACAAGGAAAAAGCCTTGCGACACGCTTGCCGTTTTTTCCCCGAGTTGTAAAGGCTTTAAAACAGGAAACTTTCAAATATCCACGTATCAAAAAGCTGAAACATTTTTTGAAAAATAGAAATATAATTATTTTCATCCATAGTTTTTTTTTCGGTTTCAAACACTCTTTAATTTATTGATAAAGTTGTAATGGTTTGATGCGATTGGCAAAAGTGGGAAAAACCTTTAAAAAACTAAAACTATAAAAAACTAATTGTAAGAATACATGGGGAACTATAAAAAACTAAGAAAAATTAGTAATCTCACAATAATTCACTACCTTGTATATGTTTTTTCTTTAAATTATTGGAATGTTACTTCCACAAAAATTTATTCCCGAGTTTGTATAGGTATTGAAACAGGTATATATTTTTTTCAATGCTATTCAGTAGTCGTTCGCCCTAATGCCCTTTTTCCCGCGTGCTTTTGCCCGTTTGCCCGTTTGCCTGTTCTACTCCTATTATAGAAAAAAAATAAAAAAGCTTTGTGCATTTTTTCGCCAGAGTGTTGGCACATACAGTACTTGTCAATTTCACGTATTGGTGATCACTCCCACAATAATTTATTACCAAGTTTGTATAGATTTTGAAACAGTTTTTTTTTTTTGAAAATGTGTTTTTTCAAACTTTTGAGAAGTAGGCTAGAAGGGAACGATTTTGAAAAGAAAAGTAAAAAAATATTGGCAATAGAGCAAACATTCGCATGTGACCTAGAATTTCAGAAATTCAAACTATTAGGCCTCCAGAATATTTTTAGAATCTATCATGTTTTTTGAACAAAACTATTTCCTGTTAAAGACTTAAGACAGTTGCAACATCCAGTACCTCAAAAATATACTTCTTTTTTTTTCGAAAATTGAACTTTATTTTTTCCTGCTTCAAATAAGCTTGAAATTTGTTGAATTTTCAATTGAGATAATGTGCTATTCAGGGTATTTTCGAATTAAAATCATAAGATTTGTGCATTTTTGCGCAGAGTGTTGGCACACACAATTTTATACAGTACTTGGCAGTATTAATTCTTCAGAGTATACAATACCAAGGATTTTTTTTACTAAAAAAAATTATTAATTAATTCAATTTTGTTTAGAAGTAAGCTGTCTTCTTCAAGATGTGAAAAAAAATTGGCATACTGGTATAATGGACACAATGAAACAGTAAACTTTGAAAAAACTAATAAAGTGTTCGATTTCGTAACCGATTATCTGAACGGCAAATAAATACAAAAAAACTAAAATTGACTTTCCATTTTTTTTTCTTCGTTGATTACAAACAAAATAGAAGGTCATTTTACTACTTCCCCCTGACAACGAAAAAAAAATGAACATTTTTAGAAAATCCAAAAAGCTGACCACGACGACTAATAAAAAATCCAACAACAATGGGGAAATCGAATTGGGAGAGTCAGTTTACAAATATTTGAACAATCAAAAAGTGCACTTTTGTTTTTTTTTTTTTCGTCATAACCTCCCCCAAAAAGGTAGGTGTGTCATAGTTTGTTTGAGAAAAACTGGATTTTTTGTGACTCGATTTTTTTGGTGGTGCGGTGAAAAAAATGAGATTTCTTACTGTTTCACATATTCTTGAAATTTTGGTGAACATTGAATTTTTTATTCCCCTTTTTTCTTCTTTAAAAACATACCTACTTAAAATATTGGAGAAAAAGACAACGCACAACATCTGCCGCCATAGCTCAGTCGGTTAGAGCGTGGGTCTAATAAGCCCAAGGTCGCAGGTTCGACCCCTGCTGGCGGCAAACTTTTTTTCGAATTTCTTCAATTTTCGGAAAATGAAACTTTTCTTTAAAAATTGGGAAAAAATTATGGTGCACTTTTTTAAATACCGCATTTTTTTAAATTACGAAATTATTATTGTTTTAAAAATACCGTAATTCAAAGGAACATATTCTCTCAAAAATTTTCGAAAAACAGAAAAACTGGGTCTGTCCCTTTGAAGTACAGTATTCATTTACTTATTAATAATATCAATGGAGCGCATTTGAGCCACGAATTCGAAAAAAAAACAGCACTTATACCTATTTATTATTTGTTTGTATATACATATAACAATATAACAATCAATCAATCGATAAATCACAAATCCAAATTCGAATGTAATTTACAAAGTGTATGTAGATGAAAAGCGTCAGGTTGAGAGCTTCTCTTCATCGAAACCCTTCCCCTAA
The DNA here is from genome assembly GCA_900536415.3 of Caenorhabditis sp. 38 MB-2015. Taxonomy (NCBI): domain Eukaryota; kingdom Metazoa; phylum Nematoda; class Chromadorea; order Rhabditida; family Rhabditidae; genus Caenorhabditis; species Caenorhabditis quiockensis. Next base: position 60,984 of record LR548737.1, read on the forward strand.
CCGCGTCCATTCGAGTTGTTCGAACTCTTCGAATCCCCGACCAAGTTGCTTGCGGATTCGCGCCATTCAACATTCGACTAGTCAACTCATACACGAACAATCTCCAACAATCCCCTCGATTCTCATGAATCAACGCGTAGTGATTATATGCTTCTTGGTACAACGTGGCAAACATGCCATGTCCCTTGAATGTTTGGGTCCAGTAGGGTTTTGAGGTGAAGAGATTGGTGCGCCATGCGTCGAGGAGCGAACTCATTATCCATTCGTAGGCCATGCGACGGACACCTTCCTGGAATTTGGATGAGTGATAAAAGAAATTTTGTGGACTCGGATGTTCTACGTTTCAAAAACACGACATATAAAATGTTGTAACCGACAAATTTATTAAAGAAATAGTAGCTGTTTCAATTCTCAAACTAGACTTGTAAAATAAACGCCCGTTTGCCCACGCGGGTAAATGGGCGTTCGGGCAAAATATTGTTTGCTAAAGAGTTTTCAATGTGTGAAACACGTTTTCAAAATTTTTGTATTTTTTTCTTAATTGAACAGACCCCGTTAGTTTGCCGCAATTTCTTCGTTGTCGCACACAAAACACACAACTTGACGGAAATGTTCACAAATCGTAGTCCAAACGAATTGTTGTTTCTCAATAGAGCAAACAAGCTTGTTTGTTTGATTTTGAATTTTTTAATGGAGAACATTTATTTTCCGATTAGCTAGGTATATTCATTCACCTTTCAACATTAATTTTTAACTCGCAGTTTCCTTTAAGAAACCAGAATTATATGTAAATATATTGTTAAATTTTTTTGACAAATCCAAGGTTTTTATGCTGATCAACATCCTGATTCTAACTCTTGATAAGCTCCGCAGAAAATTGAGCTCAAAAGTTGCTCGGAAATTTTTCAATCTATATATTGTTCAAATTTTTTTCAGTTTTATAGTTTGGCTCCAAATAAAAAGTGTTCAAATTTTGTTACCCAAGCTTTTTTGGGTACACCAAACATGATGGTGATGTTTATTTTTCACCAAAAAAAGAGCTGCACCTGAGTTTTCCCCTATTTTAGGTCTAAAATTGAGTAACCCAGATTTCTATAAAATTTCAGACAAAGGGTATTTGAGTATGGTAAACATCATGATGATATATTTTAAAGAAAGTCTGTGTCTGTCAGTTTTGGACTTGAAACAGGAACAAACTCGAGTTTAACTCTGTTTTGGTTCAAAATGAACATCACCATAAAATAGGTGAAAACTAGGATTCAGCTTAATTCTGGTGAAAAATGAACATCACCATCATGTTCGGAGTACTCGAAAAAAGGTAACAGATTTTCAACGCTCAAAAAAAAGTTCACCGGTTTCGAAATGTGCCGGAGCCGAAAATGTTTTTTTCATAAAAAATCTATTGCTCACCTGTATAGCTGACACAATCCCGGAAGACCTTGACACCGAAAACAGTCTCAACGACTCCAACGACTTCTTCGTGTGCATACACACAAATTGACTAACTTTCGATGATTCGCGATCTTCTATGCAAACCTTGCGAGCACAAAGTGCGTGACCGACAGCGAGACCAAGAGCACTGAAAAATCGATTTTTCCACATGCGAATTAAAAAATCGAACTTACTCTCTCAATATCGCGTTGGGACACTTCCTAATCAATGAATAATGTTTCCTAGCCAACTCGTTGTTCCCATTCCGCCAGTAGATTCCACATGTTAACACGTGGGTCCACCATGTACAACAGGCATCGCCATCTCTTGAAAGCCAACTGCCAAACTTTGCCGATTCATCTTTGCCGTTTGACGCGAATGTGCATTGTGTTGAGATTGAGACGAGTAATCGAGAAATATCGACAATGTCAACAGTCTCATCGACATCGGCTAGGATTGACGAGGAGGTGCTTCGAAGAATCTCATCTCCTCCAACTAACTCGGTCACTAACTTTGAGAGCAAGTGCACTTTAAGTGTTGCTCTTAAGCGAGATAGTGGTGAGCTGGATTCTTCCTCGACCAATGACCCGAATTTCGACATCTGCCTGGATTGGAGAACATATTTCAATCGACCAGCATCTGACATGTATTTTCTTGTTGCTGGGTGGAATAGCCAGAGAAGATGAGATACTGTTTGCTCGGGGGCTCGGCGAATATGTCGTCTTGCTCGTCGTAGGAAGTATCCCGATACCACTGTTGCTAACAGCTTTGGGAGAGCTATACGGCATCGAATCGATGCGGCGATGTAGATTTGAGCCATGACACTGCGCGGCAGCCCATCTAGTGATGCACCAGCAGACTCGGCCAGATTCACCGCAGATAACGCAAGATACAATCCGGAGATGGTGTAGGATTCATCAGAGTCATCGCTGTACTCGGTCATACCCATAAGATGAATCTGATTGATTTCGTGATAAAGCACAGCGGTTTGCGCATGACTTCGGCATACAACAGAGACGGGGGTGGAGGTAGAACGACGTCGACGGGACATCCATCGACCGATCCATAGCCAGTTGAGAAGGTGGCGAATGCATTCCCAGACGACGGAAATGGTCGCTTCGATGCCGGCAGAAGGGAGAGGTCTTTCCAGGATCTGAAAAAAACATCATATTGTGAATACAAAAAAATTAGAGAGTGGCTTAGAAAACGCAAAAACCTATCTTTCTTTGATATTTTTCAAAAAGTACTGTATTATTTGGATTTCTAGGCCATATTGGTTGTTCTTCTAATGGTCTAGGGTTGCAAAACGGGTGCGACGGGTGACCCGCGACACACGCCACACCCGTCTGTTCGTTCGTTAGACACCCGCCACACCCGCCTGTTTTTTTGTTTGACACCCGCCACACCCGTCTGTGTGTGGTTTCATACACGCGACACGCGGCTGTTTGTGTGTATTTTCAGGCGGGCGTGTACGGGTGCGGGCGTGTACGGGCGTGTATGGCGGGTGCCGGGTGTGACGGGTGCCAAGTGTGGCGGGTGTCAAACAGAAAGAGGAGGACGGGTCACCCGTCGCACCCGTTTTACAACCCTATAATGGTCTAATAATTTCAACCCTACAATATTGGGTGAGATGACAATATGGTCTGGTCTATTAATTTTTCGAATATTTTTTTTTTCCAAGAATTCGTTAGAGCACTATTGCACGATTTATGTTGGTTTTTAGGCCATACATTTTTTTTAAACAAAAGTTTTAAAAACCATTCAAACGCAGGGAATGACACCAAAATGATGTTGCTTTCATATGAAAGAGCGTCTTCGATTTGGTAGGTACGAATTTTTAAAAAGGAGAAAAAACGGGTTCGTCCCCATGAGGAGTCGAACTCGCGGATCGACGTGCGCTCTATAGCATTGAATGTGTGTGAGCGCGTCCGATCTGGTAGATGAAGCAACGTCGAGGCCGGTTAGTCGAGGGTTCGATCCCGGTTGGGTGAAATTTCTCAAAAGTTTTTATTTTTCTGTTTATTGGGAGGTAAATTTTTGAAATTTGGTGTTTCCTGAAGTTCAATTTCACTCTGGAACATGATTTTTGACCTCTGAACATTCGTATCGAACTTGTAACCCCCATGTAAAAAAAAATCTGGTATACTTATCATATACGTTTCACAGGGTGGAGTTTTATATAGGAGTGTATGAAACACGACCCTTCCACTCACCACTAGACATTCACAAAACTGGCGCTGAGCTTCTCTTAGATTGCCAGCCACTAGCTCGGCTCTCGCCTGCTCTCTCGTCTTCACAAAATTATTCCACGATCCCGACTTGAAGTCCTGCACGGGTTCTCCGTAAACCAACAATCTCAACAGCACACAAACGACCACAAAAATATTGATAGTCCACACAAATAACGGGCGCACTATATTATTATGCCATTGTTCGGGTTCGACGATTTTCGCGTCATCCAATATTCGTCCGTGTTCGAAAGGCGATGCGACTGGGATTTTGCGATCCGCCCCAGCTGCCACGACACCACCGGCTAGTAGTCTGTAAGAAATCGAAGAGTTATGAGATGCTTCATTGCGGAAGGGTAAACCCTAACGGATTGAAGATGAGAACCGCCATCAACATGGCGAATAGGGTCACCCTCTCACTCCCACCATTCGCCACTTGGGTGTGATGTTGTTGTTGTTGTTGGATGCGTCGCTTCTTCTCATTTCGTGGTGGCGATGGTGATGAATCGCCGGGGGATTGCATGGAATAGCCAGGAGATTGATAGCGAACCGGTTCGGGTGGTGGGTACTACAACAATGAATGAGATTTTAAAAAGGGTATTGAGTTGAAGATACCTACCGGTAGTCCATGTGAGCTCACAATATTGCGCAATTTCTCCACCTCGGTTTTCAGAGAGGCATTTTCCGCCTGAATTTGAGCTATATGTTCGATAGCTTTGCGAAGTGTCGCCGATTTTGACAGTTTCGCCTCCTCGCCAGCGAGAATCACTTTGAGATGTTGTATTCGATCATTGATCGAGCATCTGTATTTCTTCTCGATGAGATTGTGAGCAGTTCGACGTTCGGTTTTAGGACCTGGAAGTAGAGAGATATGTTTATGAAATCAAATTACCCCAAAAACAGCAATATTATTTATATGATATTTTTAAAACGTGAAGTAGCCGGGTTCTAGAGAAATCGAGATTCAGTTTTTTTCTATTGGATAATTTTGGAGAAACTCAAAAAAGACATTGTAGGGTTGAAATTATTAGACCATTGGAATAGCAGTCAATATGGCCTAGAAATCCAAATAATACAGTACTTTTTGAAAAATATCAAAGAAAAATAGGTTCTTGCGTTTTCTAGGCCACTCTTTAATTTTTTCGTATTCACAATAGAGTAATATTATATGATCACAGTGTGTTTTTTCATATACAAATGTTGAAACGTAGTCATTTCTGCAATCAATAGACAACTCGGGGAAAAACGGCAAGCGTGTCGCAAGGCTTTTTCCTTGTCGCAAGCTTGCGGCAGTTTGTCGCAAACTTGCGACACATTTTTTCTGGCGCAAGGGTGTCGCAAGCCGTGCAGTAGTTTTGCTGCTAGATGTCGCAAAGCTTGCGACTATTGGCGCAAGAACACCGCAAGCCTTGCGACAGCCGAATGTCGCAAGTTTGCGACAAACTGTCGCAAGCTTGCCGATTTTTCCCCGAGAAGTTTGAGAGATATGGCGATAAGCTTTGGGGTTACATAGCCGACTGGTTAACACGCGCGCCTTTCAACCGGAGGCTCTTAGGTTCGATTCCCACAGGTGGCGAATTTCTTTCGTTTTTCTCTTCGAAAATTAAAAGTTCTCGTTCTGAGTACGTTTTTGAGAAACTACATCGATGATTCCACTGTTTCAAAAAAAAGCTAACCTCAGGAGTTTGGAGAGTGCGAGAGAAAAATTATCAATAGAGCAAACTTCCAATTTTTTGCTAATGAGAGATGAGAACGTCTATAGAAATTGAGATGAGTGGCTCAGTGGTGAACGATTTTGCCTATAACACAGAAGGTCGGGTGTTCGAACCCCGGAAAGGCGGATTTTTTTTTGATAAAGGGGAGTTTGGAAGTATTTTGCATCACAAGTGAAAATAAAATTGAAAAAAAAACAAAAAAATAACACCCAACCTTCTGGCTTATAGGCACAATAGCTCACTACTGAGCCACTCATGTCAGTAGATCAAATTCGCTCTATTGAACTCAACAACTTCCACTTCAAGACAGCTGGCCCCTGTAGCTCTCACCTCTCCTCACTGGCGTCACATTCATCTCTCCCGAATCACTATCATCTTCATCCTCATCATCATCTGGTTCATTATCCTTCCTCTTGTTATTATGCCCATTCATCTTTGGTGCACTCGTCGCTTTTGGCGATGCCACCATATCCACATTCGATGGTTTTCTCTTCTTCAGCTTCTCCACAGCACTTGGTGACATATTCACCAATATTCTCAATAACTCCTCTTTAGTGTTGGTGGGCGATTTCTCCTCATCCAACTGCTTCTCTTTACTACTACTTGGTGTCATTCTTAAAGGAGGTGGACTATTATATGTAGGATCAGCTGGTTGATATGTATTATAGTTATTGGTGGATGGTGGGGAGTAGTATCCTTGTTGATAGGCTGATGAGGTTGATGGCGGTGATTGCATTTCCATAGATTGATGGGGTGGCGATAACATCTGCTGGATCACCGGTTTATGCTCCACATTAACATATAAATTATTGGTAGTCATCGCTGGTGCTGCTAGCTGTTGAGCCAATGACATCGGCTTATACGCATCTGACGGCGAATATGGTGGCTCACCGAGCCCATTCAGCATTCTCGCAGGTCCATCGCTTGATAGTGGCAACGTTGCCGCCGATGATGACGGACCTTGTAGATCGAAATTGGGTGGTGAAAATCGGGAGAAGTAATCTTCTGTCGGCCTTGTTAATAGTGATGAGATTGTGTTGACGTCCCTCGGTCTAGAACTTTTGATTTTTTTTTTCGATGCTGTGATTTAATCGGTCTTTGATTTCATATGAGCCATTGATAAATTCTTATCTATCATCTAACTAATCACATATGTTTGGTCATGACCTCAAAGCACGCAAAGAATTATATTTATTTTTGTTTGTCATAATAACAAGTTGTAAATATTCACATGATTTTCATTTTTTGTGCACAAAGAATGCACACTTTTCTCATAAGGCGTCGCGGTTGCGTTGCGTATTCACGTAATAAACCGCAACGCAACCGCACTGCTATCTCGGGGAAAAAACGGCAAGCGTGTCGCAAGGCTTTTTCCTTGTCGCAAGCTTGCGGCAGTTTGTCGCAAACTTGCGACACATTTTTTCTGGCGCAAGGGTGTCGCAAGCCGTGCAGTAGTTTTGCTGCTAGATGTCGCAAAGCTTGCGACTATTGGCGCAAGAACACCGCAAGCCTTGCGACAGCCGAATGTCGCAAGTTTGCGACAAATTGCCGCAAGTTTGCGACAAACTGTCGCAAGCTTGCCGATTTTTCCCTGAGATGAACATTTGAAGTTCTTTTGTACAAAATGGAATACGCAATTTTTTGGTCCGGAAGAACTACACAATTGTTCAAATCAGAGAACAGTAATTTAAAGGAACATGTGTTTCTCTTATTAACTTATACAGTATTAATGATATTCTCATCGAGACCTAAATCCACGTTTAATTTTTGATTAGGATTTTTTTTGGTTCTTCAATTCTTGGCGCGAAAATTAAAAATCAGAAAAACTTGTCGATTTGTATTTCTCTCGGACAAGTAAAATATAACTTTTGATGGCACAATACAACCTTTCTACGTGGTACTCATTTTTGAAGTTCTCTCGGAAGAAGTAGCATTTTTGTCCGAGAGAACTACAAAATAGTTTTTATTGTAAGTACAGAAATTTAAAGGAACATGTCCTCGTCTCCTACAGTATACCTGATTTTCTGAGAGCTCGGCGATGTAGTTCTCTCGGACCATACATAGAACCTTTCTTGTTCGAGAGTACTACACCGACCGACTCTACAGTACACCTCATTTTCTTGTCGAGACCCAAATCCATGTGTAATGAAAAAAATGACGGCAATTTTTTTTTTTTTTGAAACTCGAAATTTGGTTTGAGATTTCGGATTCAGATTTTTCAAAAGAGCAAACTCTCCTTCTCTCACTCACCCTTCTGGATCATAATATTCTTGCGGCGGACTGTGTTGATTCAGCGGCCGATCATCTGAATTCATCTGCTGAAGTGTTTGCTGATTCAGATGATGACTTTGATGTGCGTGTGAAGGTCCCGGCTGCGGCCAACTATTGTCGCTCATATCGAAATCCATTCTCTCGCCGGCAAGAAATGCTGAAAAAAGAAAAAAAAAAAAAGTTTGACGCACTGATGGAGATTCGATCCCGCAACCTGCAGTTTCAAAGACAAGCGCGCTAACCGCTAGGCTAAGTGGGTCACGCTACCATGCATCCTGGATAAAACTCACTAGACAATTCGTCCAAATTGGATTCCAGCGACAAAAACGGGTCCGACATTGCCACATCGTTGCCATAAAAATTGGAATCCATTTTTTGTTCCTGGAAATCGTTATCATGTTTCGATTGGAATTGAGCAAGAAAAAAAGCGTTAAACATATAACATATAAAAAAGGCGATTGGTTCAATTATCGAGAATAAAAAGCGGTATTCCGTCTGATAAGCAAAAAAAATGCTGATTTGAATGAAAAAAAAGAGAGGCCAAGAATATATGTATGTTCTAAGGATTGACAGGTATATGACTACGACTGGCCCCTATTTTTATGGCTCGAGGCATTTTTTATATAGTGATACGAGAGTAGAGAGCAAAAAATTATATGGGAGGTACTTTTTATGGGGACTGTATAGTTTTTTTTTACAACTTGAGGGAAAACTGATATAGGTCTAACTAATTGACAGCAAATTTCAATGAAAAACTTGTCCGGTAGAACTACAAACATAAAGATCTATATGACCCTTTAATGTACATTAGTTTTTTTGCGAAATTCTATCGGACAAAAAAATTTCATCCTTTTTTTTCTTGTCCGTGAGAACTACACCACAAATTCTTCTCAAGACCATACATAATCAAAATTTGAAAACTCCGATTTTTGAAGTTCTCTCGGACAATTTCCCAAAAAAATTATTTGTCCGGGAGAACTACAAAACTATAAATCATATCTCATGCGCCTTTGACGTACAGTACTTTTTCGAAACATGATTTTTTTGTCCGGGAGAACTACAAAACTGGAAAACAAACATATCACACAAAGATCTAAATGACCCTTTAATGTACAGTAACTTTTTTCGAAATTCTCTCGGACAAAAAAATTTCTTCATTTTTTCTTGTCCGTGAGAACTACACCACAAATTTTTCTCAAGACCCTACATAATCCAGGTTAAACATTTGAAAATTCCGATTTTTGGAGTTCTCTCGGACAAGAAAGTTATACCTTCTTGTCCGTGAGAACTACACAACTATCTACAGTATGACTTCAATTCTTCTCGAGACCATATTCGAAGTTTGTCACAATAAACGGGGAATTTGAAAATTCATCATTTTGAAGTTCTCTCGGACAATTTCTAGGATTTATTTGTCCGAGAGAACTACAAAACTATGAATCATTGACGAAATATTGTTATGCGCTTTTGACGTACAGTACTTTTCCAAAAATTCGTTATTTTGTCCGAGAGAACTACAAAACTTTCTCTTGAAGACGGAGAACAACACCTGTTCCTTTAAAATACTGTAATTTAAGTGAAGTTCTCTCGGACAAGAGAACTAGACATTTTCGTCCAAGAGAACTACAAAACTTTTGGAGGCAATTTGAAGTTCTCTTGGACAAAATTTCAAATTAAAAAAATCGATAAAAAATTGCTAGAGAATGATCTATTGATTTTTTGAAAACGTGTGTTATCTCTAAGTTTCTAGGTGATTTTTTCATTCAGATGTTTCTGATAACAAAAAAACGTTGCTTTTGGAATTTTGACATAAAAGATTCCAGAAGTTCCGGAAAAAAACTAGAGAATGAATCATGAAATGAAATCAATAAAACAGCAAAAAAAAAAGAAATGGCAACAATAAGAAACAACAAATGGGAAAAAGAGGATTGTTTTGCAAAAAGAAACTGTTTGTTGTGAAAATTGAATTTTTATTTTGTTTTTCGCCAAGGAAGATTAAAGCAGAGCTGTTGAAATGGGCAAAATGTGGGGTCCAGATAGCCCAGATAAAAATGCTCATTCCATCCCACCCCACTTTGAGAAATGACCAGATAAACTGGGGGTGGGCTGGGCTTTCCCAGGTGGGAAATATAATTCCAAAAATGTAGAAAAAGTTCACGTTTTGTATTTTTTTTCTGACGGATTTGTCGTTTTTTGTTCATTTCATAAAAAAGTCGCATTTTTTTCAAGAAATGAAAGAAAAAAGAAGCCCACCTGGGCTCCCATGGGATGGTAATGTTTATCTGGGATTTTCCCACGTGAACAATTTTACTCATTTTTCCCATTTAAACTGGGAAGCCCATCTGGGGTACATTCCATTTCAACAGCTCTGGATTGTAGGCTACGGAAAGGTGAACTTCATTTTTAAGACCTCGGTTTATTATTTTACAATAACCCTAAACTTGTATCTTATCTTAATAATCAGAGAAAAACAGACTGTAAACGACCTCTTGAACTAGACCAGGTCAAATAAAACGAATTTCCGGATTGGGGTAACTTCATTATATATTTATTCAGAATTTGACAAAATCAATAAGGTTTTTGTCCTAGGGGGTGATTTTTTTGAATGTTTTTGAGAACCCATAATTTTGTTCCGGATTAGGTTATTTGTTAATTTGAGGGTTCTAGAACAAAATAATAACTGTGAATCTGACGTTTCTATTTTTTGGATCTAGATTTTTGACTAAATTTTTGTGGAAAATGTTATAATGATAGTTCAGATTTTCTGTTCAAATAGCAAAAATAAATTTTTGATCTCTCAACCGAAATAGTGAGTAAAATAGAGAGAATCAGACACTTGTAGATGAAAATGGCTCCGGGACCAGCCATTTCGAAACCGGTTGAACTTAATTTTGAAAAAAATGGTTGAGATTTTGGTACCAAAGGTTTTCGAGTACGCCAAACACGATGGTGATGTTTATTTTTCGATGATATTTTCAGAAAAAGGGTATTTGAGTATGGCGAACGTTATGGTGATGTTTATTTCGAACCAAAATAGAGTTTCACTCTAGTTTGTACCTGTTTTAAGTCTATAACTGACTGACACAGACTTTTCTGAAATTTTTTTTGTTGAAATTCAGACTTTAATTTTGGACTTGAAACAGGTACAAATTTGAGTTTAACCCTATTTTGGTTCAAAATGAACATCACCATGACGTTTGCCATACTCAAATACCCGTTTTCTTAAAATTTCATCGAAATTTGAGTCACTCAATTTTGGACCTAAAATAGGGGTAAACTCCACTTTATTCTGGTGAAAAATGAAGATCATCATGATGCTTGGAGTACCAGAAAACCTTTCGTACCAAAATCTCAACCATTTTTTAAATTAAGTTCAACCGATTTCTAAATGTCATTAAAATGGCAGGAATAGAAAATTATATATGTGAAAAATAAGAAGCAGTGAGCAAGCTTTGAGCTCAATTTTCAGCTTTACACGCGAAAGTCAGCAAAAGTTAGATATAGGATGTTGATCAGCGTAAAAAACTCTATCAAACGACTCAAATTAGGTACCAAAACAAAACTTGAAAAGATGTCAAAACCGTGCAAATATCGTATAGTTAGCTATGATATAGGGTAACTTTTCATCCTGATCTTTTCTAGAATTTTAGTTTTTTCAGAGCTTAAATTCGAGTTTAGTAAAGTTTGAATACAGGATATTGATCAGCATAAAAAACTCTATCAAACCACATAAATTAAGTACCAAAAGACAAAATAGGCTACCAGTAATTTTTTAAAGAAAAAACCTCTCCCTAACCCACACTTCTAAAAATGATGTTATCATGAATGACGTCATTTCTTCTTGTTGTTGACACGTGACATATAGTCAAAAAAATAATAAAAATAAAGAAAAGGACATTTTTTAAACACAAAAAATATGAAAACCGGGAATTTTTAATATAAAATGTGACAAAAAAAATTGTAAACATAGATGCATTATCAGTGGGGGTGGAGGAGGTGTCACTAGAAACTTTTTTTTTATTTTTAAATGGAAGAGCACAAAAAAAATTGGGGAGCATATAAAAACGTTATGACAAGATAAGGTTACTGTATATAATAAACAAGGAGAGAGGGAGAGAGAGAGAGTTGTGTAGTTCTCTCGGACAAGAGGACACATCCGTAGAGGTTTGAAATTGTTTGCTGTTCGACTTTTTTTTCGACGGCTGATAAAAAGTGCGAATTTTTGTTTTTGTTGAAAGTAAAAAAAAGTGTAAACTGGGAACTTGAATTTTTGAATTTGGAAATTTTCAGAACTTGTTGAAAAACTGTAAACTCTGAAATTGGGCCTCAACTGAGCTCATTTTTCATAGTTGTCAGCATATTTCGGTTCCAATTGGACACCTGAGAATAACTAAAAAATTTCAAGAGATCCCAGAGTACACAGAATACCCGAGCTTCCAAAAATCAGGTTAAAAACAGAGTTTATCTCTAAATCGATAAGGTTCTCCTAGAACTCATCTTGAACCTCTAAAAAAGGTACCAAAGACCAGAAACAAAACAAACAACTATAGATTTTTCATGTTGGAGAGTGCCAGAGAAAAAAGTGATCGATAGAGCGAGCTTGCAACTTTTTTTTCGAAAAATATGAATCGATATCAGTGAATTGGGAGATTGAGAGTGGGATTATCAATAGAGCAAACTTCAAATACCAACATCCAATAGAGTGGCTCAGTGGTGATCTGATTTGCCTATAAGCCAGTAGGTTGGGGGTTCGAATCCCGGCTGGGTGAATTATTTATTTTTTTTTTTTTGAAATTGTTCCCTAATTTTTAGAAAACTGTTTGTACATTTCCAATATTTAATTCTAGTTGTTGGCGAAGAAAAAATTTTAACCGAGCCGGGGTTTGAACCCCTGATCTTCTGGTTTATAGGCAGAACAGTTCACTACTGAGCCACTAAGACGTTCTCATGTTTTAGAGCAAAAAAGTTGCAAGTTCGCTCTATTGATAAATTTTTTCTCTTAAACTCTGAAACTAACATCTTAAACTAGGCCAGGTTTAACGGAGCCTAGCCTAATGAATTGCCTGAACCTCTAAAAAGGGTCCAGGCTTCTAAAAGTCATCAGAAAGATTCTTGTGACCTTCTTAATGGAGCTGGAACTCTCCAGGATTCATGAGAAACTCGTGGGTTCAAAAATGAACACGAAAATGTGCTAGAACGTTTCAATGAAAAAATTATCATAATCGCTATGGACCAAAATAGAAACACACACACAATCACTCTCTCACTCATAGACACAAATCAATTGACAAAAAGACATAGACTAAAAAAATGACAGAAATTCCCAGGCGGGGAGAGAAAAAAGAAACAAAGCAAAAGAAGAAGAAGAAGAGACTCTTCTATCTCTCCCTCTGACCCATTATCTTTCTATAATTCTCCAATTTTTGCACACTGTGAAACTCTCTTTTTCAATCTTGGAAGAAAGAAAAAAATCGCGAAGAAGTTATGATAGGTGCACGAGGACAAACCAAGTTGTTACACCATGTTATCTGTAATATGGACTTTGTCCAATCGTTTTTTGTGATTGATCATTGCGACCTTCGGGGGCTAAAGTGTGTGGCCAGAGGAGTGTGTTCGTTTGGGGGGTTTGTATTTGTCGAAACTACAAAACTACAGTGCCAAAATTCGCGAAAAGGGCATGTAAATCACGATAAACTTCGAATCTTCTGGTTTTTTCTGAAAATGTAGTGAGAATTTCATGTGAAAGAGCGTATTCGATTTAGTAGATATGAATTTACGCGAGAAAAAAAACGCTGGTTCGCCTCCATGAGGAGTCGAACTCGCGGACCAGCGATTTTCCGTACGCTCCATAGCATTGAATGTGTGTGAGCGCGTCCGATCTGGCAGATGAAGCAACGTCGAGGCCGGTTAGTCAAGGGTTCAATCTCGGGTGGTGAAATTTCTCAAAAGTTTTTTATTTTTCTGTTTATTGACATGTCGGGGGGTAAATTATTTAACTTTGATGTTTTCTGAAGTTTAATACTGATGTTCAGAGGTGAAAAATCCTAGCTGAAACTAAAAAAAATTGGATTTTTCACTGGTTTTCCATTCCGGAACATGATTTTTGATTCTCATTCAAAAATCTCAGTTTGGAAAAATAATGATATGACCAAGTTGAAACGTATTGTTTGGGACTTTTTCAATACATAAAAATGAATTTCATCCATCGAATTTTACATCAAACAATACGTTTCAAATTCCTCATATCATATTTTTCACTTAGATATAATCAATATGCACATTACTGCGAAACATTTAAAAACTGACTTCAAAGGGAGACTCTAGAATTGTGCTGTAATTATTCAGAATGTTCTTTGAACTAGGAAAATCAGTGAAAAACCCATCTGAACATCAGTATTGAACTTCAGGAAACACCAAAATTGAAATTTTACCCCTCGACATGTCAATAAAAAGTTCACCATCCGAGATCGAACCCTCGACTAACCGGCCTCGACGTTGCTTCATCTGCCAGATCGGACGCGCTCACACACATTCAATGCTATGGAGCGCACACCGGTCCACGAGTTCGACTTCTCATGGGGGCGAATCCTTTTTTTCTCTTTTTTTTTTTTTTAAATTCATATCCACTAAATCGAATACGCTCTTTCACGTGAAAACCCTAAATTCATTTTTGGTGTTAATTTTTCGGGTTCAGCAATTTTATTACTAGAAACTCTAAACCCCACATAGTTTACACTTTTGTTGAATCCTCAATGTCAGCTGTTTTTCTTGTCTGCAAAAAAAAATCAAAAGTTCGCGATGTCAAAGAACAAAAATTTATTATATAATACTTAAGGTTCGCATGGAATATACAGACAAATAATGGTCAATGAAGTCGGTGTAGCATCTCTGAAAATCAATGACTTTTTTTTCGTGGATTCTGGAGAGCAGGGAGCTCTGAAAAAGAGCACAAAACTCACTAGAGACGTCTACGAACGCAGAATCCTTGAACTGGTTCGAAAGTTGGTGCGCATTGGCAGAGTCCGGCTGAGCAGACGGCTCCTGGCGAGCAGGCTGGTGCGGCGGCGACGGCGGCACATGGAGCACCGAGAGCAACTGGGACGACTGGGGCGACTGGGATCACTGGTGGTGGGACGACGCCGTAGATGGTGCGAGCGACGCAGACGGTTCCCTCTTGAACCAACTCTGGTGGGCACAAGCACACTCCGACGGAGCACACTGATCCTCCGGTGCATTCGACTCCTGGCTCACATGGTGATCCTGGCAACGCTTGTGGAATGAGGCGTCCGGCGACGACTGGAGCTGGAGCGACGATTGGGGCGACTGGGAGTTGTGGAGCACATCCGACGGCTGGCGAGTAGACAACGGCTGGGTTGGCGCAGGCGCAAGCTCCGGCGACGCATTGTCCGGCTCCGACGCATGGAGTAGCGCAAGCCAATGGTGGTTGAGCGGCGATGACTGGAGCTGGAGCTGGAGCATAGGCGACTGGAGCTGGGGCGTAAGCCGGAGCGGCGAAGACTGGCGCCGGGCGAACGACGGCTGGAGCTGGAGCGAAGGCGAGTGGAGCTGGAGCTGGAGCATAGGCAAGTGGAGCCGGGGCGTAGGCTGGAGCCGCAGCGACTGCTGGCACGCAGACGGATTGTTGGCAAACGGCGGCGGCCGCGCATGGAACTGCCGCACTACATGCCGAGTAGAGAGGGGCGACTGGAAATGATCAAAAACAGGGTGATGATATGTTTGTTCGTAGTTTGATCAATATTTGATGAAGTGATTATTTGTTCTGCTTTTTGATGTTTAGGGGTGGAAAAAGCTAGACTCAAATTGACCCATTTTAGCGCGAAAATGTACGCAGTTAAATGATGTTACGTTTGATACTCAGCCAACAATTTTGGCGCCAAAATTAAGACAGATAATTCAAGAAGCTTTTAATACTCAGTCTAGGGCTTCGGTCGAGAATGTACGCAGCCAAACGAAACTACATTTGATACTCAGTTAACTGTTGTTATGCCTTTAGATACGCAGTCAAATCGAAATACGTTTGATACTCAGTCAAAAACTTTTGATCTAGAATGTACGCAGCCAAATCGAAGTACGTTTAAAAAAAGCTATCATTTTTGGGCGCCATAATCTAGGCAGATAATTCAAGTGGCGTTTGATACTCAGGGCTTCGGGTCTAGAATGTACGCAGCCAAATTAATCTATGTTTGATACTCAGTCAAGGGCTTTTCATCTAGAATGTATGCAGTCAAAATAAGACACATTTAATACTCAGCCAAATTTTTTCTGGAGATTAGGTAAGCAGCTAATTAAAAACCCATTTAATACTCAGCTATTATCGAAATATACGCAGCTAAATATACATTTGATACTCAGTCAATGAACATGTACGCAGCCAAATATGGGATTAATCCCAAAAAAAAAAATGAAAATCTGACTCACCTGGCACTTGAGCGCTGACAAAAGCCAAAAGCGACGCGTACACTACGAACTTCATTATATTTATTATTGGATTTCCAGAGAAATGTGTCCAAATGTGCCGATTTCAATGCTTTATATACCGTTTCTCGTTTTTGCCGCGCGGCGGAGCTAAGGTGGAGTCGACGACTCGCGATTGTTGACACAATAATCATATTCAATTTTTTTTTTTTTTGCAACTATTGTAGAGCAAAGAGAAAGGAAGGGCGAAAAAAGAGCTGAAGAGAGAAGGAACAAGAAGGGTTATTGTTATTGTTGTTCGGCAGGCAGGCAGGCAAGAACTGTGTGTTTTGAACAATGCAACATTTAAGAGAGGGGCGAATTTGTGATTTATTGTTGGGATCGGGGGTCGTAGGGTTGAAAAGGAAAAAATACTGTACATTAAAGGTACATCCCATTATCCATGTCTAACAAGTATATTACAGTTTTGTAGTTCTCTCGGACAAAAAAACCAAATTTTCGGGGAAAAAATACTGTACATTAAAGGTACATCCCATTATCCATGTCTAACAAGTATATTACAGTTTTGTAGTTCTCTCGGACAAAAAAAACCGAATTTTCGGAAAAAATACTGTACATTAAAGGTACATCCCATTATTTAGATCATGCAGTTTTGTAATTCTCTCAGTCAAATAAATTTTTGAAAGAACACATTGGCTTTGGTCTCGAAACGACTTCGAGTCATACTGTAGATATGATATGGGGAGTGAGAATTTGCAGTTGTGTAGTTCTCACGGATAAAAAAAGGATGATTTTGGTCCGAAAGAACTCCAAGTCAAAATATTGGAAAAACTACTGTACATTAAAGGCGCATGCTTTCTTTGTCAATCATATTTCAGATGTGTAGTTCTCTCGGACCTTTACGCGAAAATTTTTGAATTTGAAAATTGAATATGTTCTCAACACGAATATAACAATTCATACTGTACGTATATAGAGAGCGGGAAACTTTTGAATTCAAATTTTTAATTTTGTAGTTCTCTCAGACAAAAAGGCTGTTTTCCCCCCTGTAGATTAAAGGAACATGTCCACAATTGCTTTTCCTCTATCAAGTTTAGGAATTGTAGTTCTCCTGGACTAGAGTTTTGTCTCTAGTCCGAGAGAATTACAATTCAATTTTAATTTCAAAATTTCTCCCGCCAAACTTTGCAACTACTAATTTTCTTTGGGTCTTGAGAAGATATTAAGTACTACTATACATTTCTAGGTTTACATGATATCTTTTCCTAGGTTCCATTATTTTGGGTTCAATATTGTATTCCACAAAACGGACCCAAACATCTAATAATTTCGGAACCTTGTTTTATCCGGATCTAGATATGTCATTTAATTTCGAGTATTTTGACCGTGTAGTTTCTCATTTGCCACGTGGCGTTTTGTTCTCATCTTTCATATTAAACATCCAATCGTTCCAAATATTTGTTGACTTATTCATGTGATCTTTGATCGTATTCCCCTCATGAACTCCCATTCTCAACCAGTTTTCCGCGTCTCCAATTTCCGCATTCCACATGACCTCTGATCCGTTGAGAAGGTGTGAAAAGCGGAAAAAAGGAGCGGCTTCTTCTGCTGCTGCTGCAAAAAAGTTGAGTTTATTCAGCTCAACGCAAACAAAACAAAAAGGAGAGAGAGTGTGTGTGTGTGTGAGCCGAATTTATATAAAATTCCAGTTTTTCGCACCTTTGAAACAACGAGCGCGGTATTGCGTAAAAGCGGCGGAGGTGGCTCTATGTTTTTTGCTCCTTCCGTAATTCGATAATAATACTATGCCATTGTGAATTGAGGGGGTGAAATGAATGGAATGGGAAAAAGAGACAAAATGAAAAAAGTGTATAGGGGTTGTGGAAGGGTAAAAATAGAGGTTGGATGAGTTTTACCAGTCTTCGACACTATAATGGGTTACTGTACTTTTTTTTTTGAATTTACCCCGGGAAAAATTGAATTTTCCAACTTTCAAAACCTAATTTTCTTGTCCGAGGTCTTGAAACGACTTTCAGTAGTACTGTTTTAATTCTGTAGTCCTCACGGACAAGTTGACGTTTTAGTATCCGAGAGAACTCCAAAACTTCGGTGAAAAAAACTACTGTTTATTAAAGGCGCATGTCCTCCTTTTTTCATCGGGAAATTTTGAGATTTGTAGTTCTCTCGAACTATATCTTCTTGGGTTTTTTGTCCGAGAGAACTTCGAATCAGAAAAAAAAATTGGAAAAAAAATTTAACTGTACATTAAAGGCGCATAACTTTCTTGTTTAATCGGGTAACCTTAGAGAATTTGTAGTTCTCTCGGACAACTTCGAATCCAAAACAACAAATGTCCAAAGAAAAATGGAATACAAGTACATTAAAGGAACATTTTTTAACAAACTATTGTGAGACGTGGAGTTCTCTCGGACTATCTATATTTATTCTCCGAGAGAACTTCAAACCAGTCTCATTGACTTCAAAATTTCATTCTCCACGTTTTCGACGGCAAAAATTGAAATACAAAAATCACACGTGATACGTGAAACGTGTTTTGTGGTCTCGACACGAATTTTGGCAGTACTGTGTGCTTCAATATTTTAATTGTGTAGTTCTCACGGACAAAAAAGAAGACAATTTTGTCCGAGAGAACTTCAAATAACCCTTGAAACAAAGAAAAAAATACTGTGCTGTAGATTAAAGGAGCATGTCCTTAATTATTTTTCATCAAAAAATTTCAATACGTGTAGTTCTCTCGGACTTTAAAATTCTAGAAGAAGGAATGAATTTTTGTGTTGTAGTTCTCCCGGACAAAAATGTCTACTTTTATGTACTTGTAGATTAAAGGCGCATGCTCTATTTTACTTCTCATCAAAAAAATTTCGAGACTTGTAGTTCGTTCTCGGTTTATTGTCCGAGAGAACTTCAAACCAGCCACTTTCACATAAAAAATTCTAAATCATACACTTTCAAGTTTTGTAGTTCTCTCGGACAATAGTTTCGATATTTCAAATGAGCCACGTTAGATTCAACAACAACAAAAAACTAATTTTTAAAAGGTTCAAACTACATTCAATTTTTTTTTGAATAGAGGAACTGTATATCCACGTGACCTGGTAACACATTTAAAAAACCAACAAAAAAATGAAACATGTCAATTTATAGTTATTAAGATATCTCGCAAGCGACTGAAATGACGGTAAATTTGACTGGGTAAGCTACTCTTCTTCGATCTACTAATTATATTCAATGTTTTCCAGTACCGAAAATCTTCCACCAATACTCCCATCCATGCTCGGCCCGAGCTACAATTATCATGCTCATGAGCTGACGTGTGAGCCATGTGAAGATGGATACAAGTACAAATATTCGGTGTCGGTGTCCAAGGTTCCATTGAATAATACGCCTTCAGAAGGTTCTACTCGTTCTACTAGAACTACTACTAAATCGTCCAAATTAACATCGGACACTAAAAGTGTCAAATATCGCATCAAACCAGTGAAGTGCTCAAAAAGTGTCAGATGTGTTATGATGATTCAAATCAAATTTATCCTCCTTCACAAAGACAAATTTGGAAACAAGGTCCAATCAATGTTCAACGAAGAATTGTCGACGGATGAGACTCTTTATGATGTGATCATGGGTTTCAAAGAGTTGTGCGTGCCGAGAATGATCAAAAACGCCGCGTTCAATCCGAGAATGTCGGTTTGTGTTGGTGAAGTGACGCGTCAAAACTCGAGACCAGTTTATCCGGATGACTTGCCGAAGAAGATCTCGTCCTTGGCAGAGAAATCGATATCGATTGGGAGAGTTACTTTCATCGCCGACACTATGGACTTTTTCTGAGTATTGATCGCGGTCAATGAAGTTTTGAATTAAAGTGTATTGTTTTTTAGGGAGATGTGCCAATTTTCCGAAAAAAAATATACCAGAAGATTATTTTCCGATTTAACATCTAAAAAGTGCAAAACGGGATAATGGCCAAGGATTGAACTTTATCTTGTTTTTTTTTTTTCAAATTTCAGAGATTTTTAGGAAGATATTTATGAATATCTCAATATTGCTCGAATTTTTCAGTTTCAAACACAGTTTTTATACGAAAACGGTACTCAAAAAAGCTACGTCAATTTCGCCTCATTTTTCGGAGAAATTTATGATTTTTATATTTTTTCAGCACGGTAATTAAGTTTGCTGGTTTTTTTTTTAAATTTTCACAGAGGTGGGTAAAAAATAGGATGAGAAATATGTCAATGTATAGAGGATAGGTGAGTAAAAAAAGGAACCCAGAATGGTTCAAAAAATGAAAAACTAAAACTCACGTAACATTTTATTATTTTTTGTCACGTGAATTTTTCAATATTTTTGTGCGTTAATACTATAATTCTTTATTTTAATTCAAAATTAACATTCTAGAAATTATCAGGATGAAAAGTTACCCTATAACTTAGCTATTACATAATTTTTGTAAGATTTTGATCATTTTCCAATATGAACTTCAAGGCTGAAAATTCTGTATTTATGAATGATTTTGGCAAAAGTTGAATACAGGATGTTGATCAGCACCCAAAAATCTATCGAATGGGATATTTCTCGTCAAAAATCTTCATACTGTTCCCTTGTAAATCCAGTCTTGAAGTTTTCATTGAAAAAATTACTATTTTTACCGGTCAAGATAGCTTCTTATATCTTAGTTTCACCATTCTTGAAAGCTTAATTTCAATAGGAAAAACTGAAGCTATTTCGTGCCAATTTTTGTTCAGAAACGTTTTTGTAGCAAAACAAAAAAACCCCCCCATTCAAAAACTCGACCTCTCCCTCCTCTCTGTGTTTGCACAATTTTCTCAAGTAGAGAACACACCGCGACGCACAATTGCACACTTTTTTCTGCTGGCGTGTCAAAATTTATTTATTTTTCGCAGTTTTCTTCTGGTTTTTCGTTGATTCGGCTTCATTTGACAGAATTGGAGTTTCAGATGACAAATAAGGAACACGAGAATGCCCATGAACATCGTAGTGTAGGCGCCGAAGCGGTGCATTTTTTGATTTGTGCCGGTGGAATTTTGACATGTTATTTTTATTTTGGAATTCAACAAGAAAGAATGTGAGTGTTTTATTTTCTTCTGTTATAAATAAAACTGACAAAAAGTAAAATTATTGGGAAAAAATTACAGCTTATAAGTATAGAAAAATGTGAATTATCCTGAAAAAATTGAAAATTCGGGTTATTGTTCATAAATATCAAAATCTCTTCAAAAATAAAAACAAAATTATTAGAATTATAAGATTTCTTACCTCTAAAAATGAACATATTTTTAAAACTATGCGCATTTCCTGATAAATCTAAAAAATTTGTTGTTTTCGAAAATATTTTTGAGTTTTTGAAATGAAAAATGTTTTTAATTACTTTTTCATCTCAAAAATCCCGTAGTTCAAAGCACACTTAAAACTCGATTTTCAGTTTTTCACACAAAAATTTTTAAAAACTATCTGCTCTTTGTTAATCACCACCGAAAACTTCATTCGATTCCTAATGCGATGTTCAAAGCTGAAAAAAACCGAAAAATCAGCGAAAAAAAACGTTCAAAGCACTCTCTCTGTTTCACACACTATTTCGTTCAATCGCGTCGAGACCTCGTACAGTACTCTCGAGAGAGTGTGTGGAACAGAGAGAATCAGGCGGAAGCTTTGAACGTTTTTTTTCGCTGATTTTTCGGTTTTTTTTCAGCTTTGGACATCGCATAAAAACTTAATTTTCTCCCAAAAAAACCTGTAATTTTTCAGAGTTCAAGGAAAATACGAAGGCGGCGACAAATTCACATTCACTCAAGCTTTGGTATTCTTCCTGTGCACTGCGAACACAATTTTCGCTTATATTTTCAGGCGAAAATCGGATGTTGACAATGTTCCCACCAGGTTTGTCTCTAAAATATTATTTCTATGCTAAAAAGGCTCCGCGGCATTTCGCCACAAGACATTTCGCCACTTTTGTCTTTTTCGCCACTGTGACATTTGGCCACCAAGACAAATGGCCACTGTGACGTTTCGCTACCAGACATTTCGACACTGTGACATTTCGCCACTATTTTTTTCATTAAAAATAAAAACGTGTAACGTTATTTTTGGTGGCGAAATGTCATAGTGGCCAAACGTCTGGTGGCGAAATGTCTGGTGTCCAAATGTCTTGGTGGCGAGATGTCACAGTGGCGAAATTGCAAAAGTGGCGAAATGTCGCGGAGCCGCTAAAAACCAGTTTTTTTTTCAGAATGTACGCCGCTTGTGCTGGAAGTTACCTAGCCGCTATGATGTTC
The DNA here is from genome assembly GCA_900536415.3 of Caenorhabditis sp. 38 MB-2015. Classification (NCBI taxonomy): domain Eukaryota; kingdom Metazoa; phylum Nematoda; class Chromadorea; order Rhabditida; family Rhabditidae; genus Caenorhabditis; species Caenorhabditis quiockensis. The sequence goes on from LR548737.1 coordinate 83,373, forward strand.
AGTAATCAAGCATTGTTATATTTGCCATATCCAACTCAGGTTTTAGCCAAGTCATGTAAACCAATTCCAGTGATGTTGTTTGGTGTCCTCTTTGCACATAAGAGTTATAGCTGGAGAAAGTATGCATACGTGCTTCTGATCGTCTCCGGTGTCGCAATGTTCTTGTATAAAGACAAAAAGTCGAGTGAAGACAAAGATTTTGGATACGGAGAGATTCTTCTAGCCCTCTCATTGATCATGGACGGTACAACGACATCTATTCAAGACCGAATTAACAGAAGCTATCGCCGAACTTCACTCTCAATGATGTTCTATATCAACCTCTATTCTAGTCTATATTTATCTGCGGGGTGAGCGAATTTTCTATCATTAATTATACCAACTTCCTTTTCTTTCAGTCTTATTTTCACTGGTGAACTCTATTCGTTCTTTTATTTTGTTCAAAAACATCATTATGTTCTCTGGGATCTTGTATTTTTGGCCCTATCGTCATGTGGTGGACAATATTTCATTTTCAAAACGATTAGCGAATTCTCGCCGTTGACTTGCTCGATTGTGACTACTACCAGAAAATTGTTCACTATCATTATTTCGGTTAGTTGAAGTTTAAAACACTTAAACGGATTGAAACCAAAAATCAGATTTAGTACAAAAAAATATCTGTAAATAGTCAAGAATTTTAGTTTTTCTTTAAAAAAATTCAGGTTTCAAAATGTTTTGCTGAAAAAATAAAGAAAGCTCCAAATGTTAAGTGTTTACATTTAAGTGTTTATCTCACCTTCTAGACGAAAGGTAAAACTTGTTCTGAGAATAGAAAGAAACCTTGAATTTAACTCTTAATGAACTTAAAACGTCGAATTTCACTCTTCAAAAGATCAAGAAAACTGAAATAATTAGTATAATAATGAATATTTCAGGTTATCTTCATGAATCACCCATTATCATCTCGTCAAACCTTGGCTACTGGAGTTGTTTTCGCCGGTTTAACTATGGACGCGGTCGATGGAAAACTACAAGCCGCTTCGAAACGAAAAACCGAATCCGTATCTAAGGAAGAAGTTAAGGCGCAATGACTGACCGTTTGATCAATTCTATTTATTGCATTTAATTATTTATTTATTTGTATTTAAATTGCTTTAATTCAACAAAAAACCAAATTTTTGGGCCTAAAACTTGTGATTTTTCTGTCATCTAATCATTTTATCTAGGGTTTTTTCAGTACATATTTTTATAATTACTACTTTAATAAATTCTTTCCTTCCTCTTTCTCCATCTGCCTGTGTAACCACCCAAACGCGACTCAAAAAACAGAACAGAGAAAAAATAGAAAAAAAGTCGTCGTGTTGTCTGCGCCTCTTCTACTCACCACACTGTCTCGTGGCCGCGACGCGTGCGCCCGTGCGTCGCGTAATCTTATTCGCTTCAAAATTTTGCCGCGCACACATTTTTTGAATGCTTTTTTTGTTTTCATCGCTTTAAAGTTAGTTTTCCGGTCATTTTTCACGATTTTCAAGAATTTTCAAGTTTCTAAAAAGAATAAGCATGTTTCAAAACCAAGGCACAGAAATTTCGCAATTTTTTTGAGATTTTTTGACGACATTTTGCTGTGAAAAACATGTTTATAGGTTTGAAAAGAATCAAATTTCAGTAGAATATAAACGAAAACATCAAAAAAAACATCGAAAAATTTTTCTAGTTAAAAAACCCACTTTTTGTTTAGAAAAACAGGCTAGTTTCATATTTTTAAGTAGGAATTTCCCAGAAGTTGAATTGTATTCATTGAAAAAATGCTCGGAACTTTATAAGTTGAATATAAAAATAATATTTTTGAAGATCTCAAACCCGAAACTCCCTACACTTTTGTGATCGTACTGTATTTTGCACTACGAGTCATTTATATCTTAATTATCAACAAATACAGATCTCGAATAGGCGAGTCTCAAAAACTCCCTGACAATAACCATGCCGGCTGCACTTCCAGTCGCTGCCGGCAGAGGAATCTCAACACGAGCTCGAAAGTCGTCAAAAGTTGAAGTCGAAGCCGATGAACCATCCACGTCAACAGCTCCCGAGACAATCGAAATTTCGAAACGAGATGAGTTGCGAGCCTTGCTCATTGGAAGGCTCTTCGCCATCATGCGAGAACAACGCGATAAAACGTATGTTGAAAATAAGAAGTATATATTTAAGCTAAAATATTGTTCCAGTGAGGCGGCTACAATAGGTCCTGTCGAGTCATCTGTTAGGAACGAAGAAACATCTGGAGCTGAATTGAAATTGGCGCCGATCAATGATCATATACTGCAAATGGAACAAACTTCATGTGGAATGACGCTTGAGGAGATGCTCAAAGATCCGACATATGCCACATTTTCAGCAACTTCGATGAATATTGAGGAAGTTGAAAAAGAAAGTCGAGCCGCATCCTCTTTGAATCGAACTCTTGAACCAATTGAAGTGAAAATTGAAGATTCAGATTCCATAACAGTAAGTTAATTTTTTTAAAGTTGATTTAAATTTTTTTTTTTCTAGGCGTCAAGTTCAGTTTTACCGTCATCTTCACATGAAACAAATGTAGAACGAGCAGCCAAAAGAGTGAGTTATCTCTTTTTTAATGAAACGATTTAAAACACAAATCTACCAAAATTCACTTCTCAAATTCGAAAAACAAGTTGAAAATAAATCGATAAGTTTCTATTTTCCAATATTTTTTACCATTTCCGAGAGTGTTATAATCTGAAAATGAAAATAATGAAAATTTCACCGTTTTCTACATTTTTTTAGCTCAATAACCTCATGTTTTATTAAAATTGGTCTAATTTTTAAAATCTGTCCACCTTTGGCATTTCTTAAAAGACGTATATTGTGAATTGTTGTGAAAAGGTCCACAATTTATTATACGTTTCAAATATCACATTTGGTGTTTTCAAAAAATTTCTGTGACAGTAACGAGGATGCAAGTTTAACAATCACAAAATTAAATTAATATCCAATAACTTATATCTAAAGTTACATTAAAAACTTATTCTGCTGCAGGAAGCTCATGTGATGACGCGCATAGCCGAATTGCGTCGTTCTGGTCTCTGGTCCAACAGTCGTCTTCCGAAATGTGTCGAACCAGAACGCAACAAAACTCACTGGGATTATGTTCTCGAAGAGGTCAAATGGATGGCTGTCGATTTTCACAATGAGACAAAAACCAAACGCATCGTCGCTCGCAAATTGGCGCAACAAATCGCCAAACTCCATCGAGAGAAAGAGATTGAAGTCGAAAAAATGGCAGAGCGGGAGATAAGAGAGAAGAAGAAACTGTGCGCAAATGTTGCCAAAATGGTGCGAGATTTCTGGCAAGGTGTGGATAAAGTGGTCGATCATCATGCTAAGAAGATTTTGGAATCTAGAGTTCGCAAAGCTAGAAATGACCATTTGATGTTTGTGATTGGACAAGTCAACGAGATGAGTAACATTGTGCAAGAGGGACTTGTATCGTCAAAATCGCCATCTATTTCAAGCCGAGCTGATGACGATAAAGAATTCGAGGCAGGCGAGGAATCAGAATCAGATGACGAAAGAACCATTGCGAATGCTGAAAAATCGGTGAAAACTGAAGAAGTTAAAGACGAAATTGATGCGTTGAACAATGAAGCGAATGCTGGAATGGATGACTTTTTGGCATCGTTACCACCTGAGTATTTGGAAGCGTATGGATTGACGAAAAACGATTTGGATGAGATTCGAAAAGAGAATGCGAACACAGCTCGAAATTCAAAAGTTGTTGTTGAAGAGATTGAAGAGAATGTGAAAATGGAAGAAGGAGATGAAGAGAATGATGGAGATGATGAAGAAATGGGGGCGGGCACTTCGACTGAAGTTGAGAATGGGAAGAAGGAAGAGGAGAAGAGTCAAGATGTATCGGCGGAGGTAAGGATTTCTAAATATTGCTCATTTCGTTTTTCTTTTCCTTTCGCTTCGAGATATTTTGATCTACAAGTGTCTGATTCTCTCATTTTTACTCACTGTTTCGTCTAATAGATCAAAAAAGTCTTCTTGCGAAAAGAATAGAAAAACAGAATAGACAATATTACTGGTGAGAACACTGTGAAAAAACCATCAGTGTCAAAAAGAACTGATGAAACGTAATCGTAACGGATTTCACAAAGTTACTTTTCCAAAATTTCGAAAACTAAACTGGACTTTGATTATGAGAATTTTTATGAAATCTTTTTCTTTCAAAATCTAAACGATATATAAAAAAAATTTTCCAGGATGGAAATGGCGATGGACGTGGTGTTCTTGAAAATGTCGATTATCTCAAATTGAACAGTGAGAACAGCGATGAACGACAAAAAGAGTTGGCCAACATTGCCGAAGAGGCGCTGAAATTCCAGCCGAAAGGTTATACTCTCGAAACGACACAAGTCAAAACCCCAGTCCCATTCTTGATCCGCGGACAATTGCGCGAATACCAAATGGTTGGTCTCGATTGGATGGTCACGTTGTACGAGAAGAACCTGAACGGTATTCTCGCCGACGAAATGGGTCTCGGCAAGACGATTCAAACCATTTCACTTTTGGCTCATTTGGCGTGTAGCGAATCGATTTGGGGTCCTCACCTGATTGTTGTGCCGACGTCGGTGATTTTGAATTGGGAGATGGAGTTCAAGAAATGGTGCCCGGCGCTGAAGATTTTGACGTATTTTGGAAGTGCCAGAGATCGAGCAGAGAAAAGAAAGGGTTGGACAAAACCCAACGCTTTCCATGTGTGCATTACTTCGTACAAAACCGTTACTCAGGATATCAGATCTTTCAAACAGAGGGTAATTTTTCCTGTCATTTCAGCTAGAACATAAGGTTTATTGTAGGCGTGGCAATATTTGATCCTCGACGAGGCGCAGAATATCAAAAATTGGAAGTCGCAAAGATGGCAAGCTCTTCTGAATGTTCGAGCACGAAGAAGACTTCTTCTGACGGGTACACCTCTTCAGAATTCGTTGATGGAACTTTGGTCGCTTATGCATTTCCTCATGCCCACAATTTTTTCATCACATGATGATTTCAAAGACTGGTTCAGTAATCCGTTAACAGGAATGATGGAGGGTAATATTGAATTCAATGCTCCATTGGTTCAACGACTCCACAAGGTGCTACGTCCGTTCATATTGCGAAGACTGAAGAAAGAGGTTGAAAAACAATTGCCAGAGAAGACGGAACATGTGGTCAAATGCGCTCTATCGAAACGACAACGGTATTTGTATGACGATTTCATGAGTAGACGATCGACAAAGGAGAATTTGAAATCCGGAAATATGATGTCGGTGCTCAATATTGTTATGCAGCTCAGAAAATGTTGTAATCATCCGAATCTCTTCGAACAAAGGCCAGTTGTTTCGCCATTTGTGGTGCCTAAAAAGCAACTGGACTTGCCTGCGCGTCTTTTTGGTCTTCAAGATAGAGATGAGGACAACGAGGTGCCGTCGATTTTCGATTTGTCGCAAAGAGTGGCAGTTTGGAATACGAGTGTTGAAGCGAGAAAGCCGTTGATTGAAGAGATTCAGAATTGTGATAAAGTGGTAGATGAAACAAATTTGCGACCGCCGATTGTTGAAGGATTCAAGTTCAGTCGAAGTGCTTACGTCAATGTGGTTAGTTATTTTTTCGTAAAAAATTAAAAATGTGCTCCGAACAGTAGACTAAAATTTCTACAATGATTTTTTCGAATGTTGGAATTTTTGAAATCAGAAAGCATTGATTTTATTTTTGAAAATGTAAAATGTTTCTTTTTTACCAAAGTTTGCCACGAAAACTCAGAACAATTTCGTATTTTCAGTCTGTTCGCGAAGTTGCTCCGTCGGGTCCACAAGATTCGAATAGTTCGGAAGAAGAAGTCAAAACAAATGGTAAAATTGAGCCACAAAACTCCCAAAATCGACAAATAGCTCATATTCGAACTCGCACCGTTGTCAACACCGCTCCTCTCACCATCGCCACAGAACGTTCCGGTTTCAACTACACAATGGCGAACAGTGGAAGTCGTCAGATTCTCGACCCCAACGCTCAATACAGTCCACCGCTGAAAAAACCGAAGCTCACCGGTGCCGCCATCAATTACGTTGATCATGTGCCCAAACATGTAAATGAGCGAATCGATGCGGCTCGCCGAGCACAATTGGAGATTGTGCGGAGAAGATGCGAAAAGTTTGGAGAACCTATTTTATCAAATGAGCTGATTGGTTTATTGGTTGACGAGATTGAACAATCGAGCGCGATTATGAAGAAGCGTAGAAATGCGCGAGTTCTAGACATGTTGACTGATTATGTGGAAATGATGACTGCAAGGTGAGAATTAAAAAAAAAACTATACCCAACAAAAATACGCTTCCCCTTGAAAATTAGATTTTTTTAAAAACAATACTTGCAGATTCGGAATGTATGTTGAACCTGTGCTCACCGATGCCTGGCAGTGTCGCCCTTCTTCATCTGGACTTCCTTCCTACATTCGGAACAACTTGATCAACATTGAAACGTCTTCCCGAACTCTCCTCCTTGACGCTCAACCACATCTCGATGAACACATGACCCTCTCCCGACGTCTCCAGTTCCCTGAACTTCGCCTTATCGAATATGATTGCGGTAAATTGCAAACTCTCGCCATTCTCCTTCGACAATTGTATGTTCACAAACATCGTTGTCTGATTTTCACGCAAATGTCAAAAATGCTCGATGTGCTCCAAACGTTTTTATCGCATCACGGATATCAATATTTCCGATTGGATGGTTCGACTGGAATTGAGCAGAGACAAGTGAGAATTTTTGATCAATATTGTTAATAAAAACCTTAATTTTCAGGCCATGATGGAAAGATTCAACGCGGATTCGAAAGTGTTTTGCTTCATTCTTTCGACTCGTTCCGGTGGTGTTGGTATCAATTTGACTGGAGCTGACACTGTCATTTTTTATGATTCTGATTGGAATCCGACTATGGATGCACAAGCTCAAGATCGGTGCCATAGAGTAAGATTTTCCTCGTAGCATTTGTTGAAAAAAAAACGTTCAAATTTGTTAGATTGGACAAACGCGCAATGTCTCCATTTATCGATTGATTAGCGAGCGGACTATTGAAGAAAATATTCTGAAAAAAGCCACGCAAAAGAGAAGATTGGGAGAATTGGCGATTGATGAAGCTGGTTTTACACCAGATTTCTTCAAACAATCGGATAATATTCGGTATGTTATAAGTTGAGAATTTCAGCAAAAAATTTGAAATACGGTTTTTTCAAAATTTACTGCATGGTCGTTTTTCTCATTGTTTCAAAACACTCATTTTTCAGTGATTTGTTCGATGGTGAAGACGTTGACATCGGTGCTCCTTCTGATGTTCCAGTCAACGAAAAAGAGCTCGAAACAGTCATGGCGAAATGTGAAGACGAAGCCGATGTGAATGCTGCTAAATTAGCTAAAGCTGAAGCCAAGGTCGATGTTGCCGAATTCGATGAATCCGCCAAAGTCCCATGTAGCAATTTGCCAGCCGGTGACGAAGAAGCCGACGAGAACTTCATGGAATTGATCAGTCAATTCAAACCGATCGAAAGATATGCTATCAATTTCTTGGAAGAGCAATATAAGCCAGAGTTTGAGGAAGAGGTTAAAGAGGCTGAGGTGAGTTTTATTTTGTTAAAAACTGAATTGGGAGTGAAACCTGATTTTAGGCGATGATTGAGCAAAAACGCGACGAATGGAACGATAAGATCAACGGAGTGTCGCAAGAAGAACAGGAAATGGTCAATAATTTTGAAAACGACGATGATGAGATTCGCGGCGAAGATTTCTACCTGGGTGGAAGTATTCTTGACGAGGTTAGGAAAAAAAGACGTGATACAAAGAACAATAGTAATAACACCCCCTCTACTTCTTCTACATCCTCTAAAAAACCTTTTAACTCTATTAAATCTCGTTCTCCATCTAAACGTAAAACTGTGTCCCGAGATTTTAATCCTTATGTCTCTTCTGCTCATCATGCTTACGGCTCGCCTCCTCCTTCACCGGTTAAAAGAGCTCGTGTGAAAAAAGTTGTGATTGTCGAGGAGAAGAAAGAAGTCATCAAGAAACCGAAACCTGTGAAAAAACCAGAACCGGCACCATCACCAAAACCGGTGGAAAAAGTGGCACCAACACCGCCGAAACCGATAATCAAGAAACAAGTGAGAATCGTGGAACCGGTGAAAGTTCATTTGAACACGAATCCCGTTCCGATTCGTCGAGTACCTATGCCACAACCACCAATACTACCACCATCGCTAAGACAGAATCTTGCTCCACCGAATCGTCCAATAGTTGTTGCACAACGACGTCTTGTTATGGTGCCTGGAACGATGAGATTATCTGGATCGCCTAATTCGACACTTCTACCGGTTCGTGTTGTGCCAAGAGTTATGGCACAACAACCACGACCCCTTATACCGAATGTGTTGAGCGCTGAAAGGCCAGGATTCGGGATTTATGACAGGCCGAGATTGTCTTATCGAGCAAGAGGACTGAGTGAATCGCAAGGAAGTAGTGGTGGAGGAGAGGCGCCGCCGTGATTTCTCTGAAAATTCTATCTCTGAAATTTACTTGAATTCGTAGTTTACGATCCCTAAAATCTGAAAATTCTCACATTTATCCATTTTCTCTGCCATTTTACCTCACTTTAATCATTTTTATTTCATTCTGCTTTAAGACCCGTTTTCAATTTACCTACAAAAATGTGTGTAAATAACCGGTTAATTTTTGTTTGTTATGGTTTTTTCATTTTTTTTTACTTTTTCATCAGTTTCGGATAAATTTTTGTTTTCTTTATCACTTTCTTTTTTCTCTGATTTTCGAATCATTTTTCAACCAGTCACACTTGTTGATGAATAATCTCCGAATTATTCCCGTTTCGGGTCGAAAAAATCGGAGAATTTGAGAAGAATTCGTGTATCCATCCATCCCCGCCTAGCGAGAAACTTCAGAGAAAAAAGCACCACTATCAAAAAAAGTCAACATTTCGAGAGTGAAAAAAAGATCCTGAGCGCGCGCGCCACTCCCCTCTGAAAGTGTGCGCTTTTTTTCGATGAACATGTTTCTTCTTATGGGGGGTGGTGGCCGCCGGATTTCTTCGCGATTCCTCGAGTTTTTTTGCTCGCTTCTGGATGTTGACGAGAATTGTTTGTTGGCAAGAAGATGATATGGAGAATGATTTGATGGAATCTTGGAGTTGAAAGGAAGATGGTGAAGTAGACAAAGGTAAGTCTGATTCTGGAAAAAAATTGGGAAAAAACCATTCCAGTTTTCTTAAAACCTACTTTTGGCATACTTTAGTATTCAGATAACTCAAATAATTGATTTTCGATATTCAATTGCCTTAAAGCAACCCCGTAAGCCAAAAGGCATCTCTGTATCCATGATCAGCAATAACAAATACTGGAAGTATAACATGTGCTCTATTACTGACAAAAAAATTATAGCGAAAAGTTCAAAAATGGCTGAGTTTGAGTCAAAAAACGAAAAACGGCGAAAACCAGTTTAAAAATTCTCCTATCATTCCTAGCAAAATGTGTCAACACGCTAGCCACGTACATTTTAATTGACGACTTTTTTTTTTTGAAAAAAAGGGAGGTCGAGAGAAAAAAGTTCACGTAAAAAATAAAAATTTTCATCTTTTTGAAACGTCTGCTGAGGAGGTAATTCAAAATTGATTTCCCATGTGAAATTCAAATGGCTGAAACTGATTTCGCTTAAAATATTGTGATTTCATATTTTGGGATCCTAATTTTAACAATTTTAACTTCAATTTGCAATAGGTTTTGCCGATTTTTTCTGGTATCGATTTTTAGCTTCAGGGGTTGCTTTAACTTAGTGTAGTTTAAAATTTAAGCAGAAAATCCTTCGAGAAACAAAATTCATATAAAAATAAAATCATTTTTAGGGTTCTTTGATTAGTAGAATTCGATATGTATCTGGAAACAATTCAAGTTCATATTTATAACCAGAAAATGTTGAAGTTCTAAAAACGTGAACTTTTCTGATTCACAAGTCTCTGAAAATTATGAAAAATATGCAGTTATTCCAAGAAAAATACATCTTTTCTCTTAAATTAAGTCCCTAATATAGAAAACATAATCACTGTAATAATTTTAAAAATTCTAGGTTCGATAATGAATTTTAAATGTCTGAAAACTTCCGGTCTAGCTCTTAACCTTCCATATTTTTCTTTAAGATTCTCGCCATTGGATTCGATGAGGAGTGTATGCCAACTTGGCTTCCACCATCTCCACCACTGTCTGACAATGAATTCGATCTGAAAATGGAGGATGACGCGTTCGACTTGATTTATGAAATCGATCCAATGAACGAAGCTCGTCTCCCATCGCACATTGAAGAGTTGAGAAGACCGTTGAGCGAAAAACAGAAACAGAATGAGGAGATGCTTTTGGGTAAGTGTCAATAATTCTTCATTCTCCCGGTTTTTTGCATTCAATTTATTTTTAGGTGCCAATCTAATGTCGAAGGACAAAGATTTGTTGAACGATGTTTTCGCGAAACGTCTCGGTTTGCCGTCGCAAAACGCCTCCAATCTTGCCGCATCTTCGCCAGGCTACTCGGAAAATTCTTTCTCAATGGATGATAGTAGTCAAGACTCGAAATCGGATATAATTGCGAGTCGTCTTAGCGCACTTTCCGCTGCACAACAACAAAAAGTGGCGAAGAAGCGAACCAATAAGACGCACAGAAGTTCGGAAGTTGATGCACTTCGCGCTGTCACACCGCCGCCACCTGTCAAAGAAGAACTCGAATACGATGGAGCTGAATGGAACTTGATAGAGGATTTCACGCTTCTTCAGGTTGGTAGACTTTTTGTGGCACAAAATGTTTTGAATTCATATGATTCGCGAAATTTTGTACTAAATGTAGGATCATTTGAGAAAAGTTCACTGTTTCAAAAATGTTATTTAAGTTAATTGAGTTTACTGTTTACAATGATAAGCTTGATCTCAACACCAAAAATGGGATTCCTTGAAGCTCATATAGGGATACTTGTCATTTTATTACGGAGATTTTGAAAATTGAAATTTCATAAAACAAAAGAATAATTGTTCAGAAATGTGAAACAATTTACGGTTTCAAAAAATACTTTAAGTTGTGAGGATTCAGAAGTTTCAATGATAATTTTAATACAATTAAAATGATGAAAATCTTCAGAATGGAATTATTATTTACTGAATTTCAATGAAGGTTTTGCATATTGAAATTTTTCCTGACAAGAGAAAGTAGTTTCCTAAAACATTCAAATATCTGTAATTTCTGGTCTGAAAATAATATTCGTTTGTGAGTTGTCGATTTTGAAACTTCGCAATAGAGTAGATATAAAAATAAATTTAAAAATTTGAGGATTTGGTTCTACAAAAAAGAAAGACGAGAAATTTCTGAAATTCGAAAACATTTACCGTTTCAAACTTGTTATATAATTTTTTAAAAAGTAGAACATAATGTTTTAGATAGTTCACGTTGTATTTGAACCAAAAGACTGTATAAAAAATCTACTGTTTCAGAAAATTGACATTATTTTTACAACTTCTGAAAACTTCGGTGGTTGAATGCATTTTTTCGCCAAATCATTTTCAAGTCAATCCGTAATGGTTTTCCAAATCGCACATAAATAAACCTTCCAGGCTGTTCAAAACGAAATTTCCAACGGGCACGAATTCGAATTACCGCGATCAAACGACGGTCTCGTCTTCAATTGGGAGTATGTTGCACTATGCGTTAACAAAGTGACACGTTTCTTCCGATCTGCTCGGCAATGCTCAATCCGATATCAAATGTATGTTCGACCGAAAGAGTCGGGTGTGTTATACGCATGCGATCCAGTCACCAAGAATCGGGTCAAAGTCGAAATGAGTCAGAATGAAATTGGTGAGTTTATTGATTTTTTGAAGTTTTCTTTCAAGATAATCTCTGATATAGCTATTGATATAAAAAAATGAAATTCTTGAGTTTTCATATTTTCAGCTCATATTCGGAAGGGACGCCCAAAGACTGAAAGTCAATATCTACATGATGGGGGTTCTATTCTGGACAAAAAACATTTGAATCGATTCAAAAATGTCAAAACTGTCGTCGACAAAAAATTCTTGGTGTTCTGGCGAGGTGCCAAAGATCGAAAATGCGAAGCGTTAGAAGGTCGACTTCCACTCAGGCATGAGAATAAATTGCGAGAGTACGATGTGAAGTGTGGACAGAGTCAGGACGCCGAGACGATTTCCTATGTCACCGAAGACAAGATGATCAGTAATGAGCCGAAGAAGAAGGCGGGAATTGTGGATAGAAGTCGCGCAAGTTCTCCGCCACCGCGCACAAATATTCTAATGTTGCGGCCGCACGCAATGCCCGTATCGAAAAATAAGGAATTGTTACCGATTCGCGGAAATATGACGATTGAGGTGCCGCAATTGCACATTCCGCAAATTCAACAACAACAACAGCCACCACAACAACAACAAGTTCAACAAACTACTCGAATCCCTCACGTCATTCCCGCTATGGATCACCATCCAGTTGTGAATAGCGGTTCTGTTGTTGGCTCCGCTGGAAATATGCAGCAACAAATTGTCACTGCGCAAACGCAAATGCAACCGCGTCGCATCGCCCAAACACACTACATTCAACAGAATACGCAAGGCGGTGGACAAAGTTATGTCATGGTCAACAATCAGAACGAGCCGACCGTTCAGGCTGTTGTCCAGCAGCAGCATTTGCAACAACAGCAACAACAACAGCAGCAGCAGCAGCAGCAACAACAACAGCAGATTCAAGTGCAGCCACAACAACGAATTACGCAGTATGTACCGCAACAACAATTGTCAATGCAACAATCGCAACGAGGCGGACCAATGTATACGTCGTCGCCGCAATTGGTTGTGCATACGAGAGGAGCGCCGAGAGTTATGAGAGTTAGTTTAGGGTAGAGGGGTACTGTATATTGTGATTGGTAATATGTGCTCTATTGATAATCATAATTTGAAAGTCTGAGTTTACCATGCCAAAATATCCCGCAAGACGCCGAAAAAAAATGCTGCAACTTCTGAAAAGTTTGATATTCGTGAATTTTTAGATGAAATTATTGACTACAAATCAAATTCCCAAGTTTTTCAGCCCAGGATTACTGTAGTTCTGATATTCTTCCAAAAACCGTTTGAAAAAAAAAATGAAATTTAGAGATAATTGTCAAAATGACTGTTTTCAACCAGTTTTTATCAGTAGAGCATATTTTATTCATTTCAAGACCAGTTTTTTTTTCAAACAAACTAATTTCATAATTTTTCTAGGGTGGAACAAGTCGAATGTATCTACAACAAACGACGGCTGGCGGGCAATCATATGTTATGCAATCATCGCAACCTGTTCGCGTGATGCCTGCACAACGTGTGATTCAAGGAGCCGCAATTGGCGGACAACGACGTGCACAAGCTCCTCAACCTGGCACAGTCGCCGCAATGATGATGCCACGAGGTGGAGGTGTGTCGCAACTTCGAACTATTCCGTAAGTCTGCAGATTTATAGATTTATTCTGAATGTATCCGATGATCTCAGTTTCAGAAGACCGTATCAAGGACAAACGCAACGGATCAATGTGATGGTGCAGAATCCGCAACAACAAATACGCCAACCTGGAACTACTACAACTCATCTAATAACCACCAGCGGCGTTGGCGGACCGACTGTCAAACGGCAACTCGTCACCACAACTGGACGACCTCTTCCCACTCTTGGCCGAACTGTTGAGCAAGTCGTTGTGCAGCAACAACAAGCTCAACAACAGGCACAAGGTCAGCTCGCGGGTCCGTCTCAATCTGTTGCCCAGGTCGTTTTGGCGCCACCATCTACTTCGTCTACTAACTCGGCCCCAATCCAACCACCAGCATCATCCCAAGCGCAAGTTATTCATGTACAACAGCCGCAACAACGTCCCGCGCCTCCACAACAACAGCAACATCAACAAAGTGTGCCGCAACAACAACCTCTGCCTCAACAACAACAACAACAACAGTCTGCCGATGCTCCGCCCAGTTCTGCTCCTCCTCCTCCGGCACCTTAATGATCAGCTCATCTCAATAGTCTGAAACGTGTGTATTTTATAAGCTTTGATATCATTTTTTTTTCTTTGTATTTATTTCTGTTCTGCTGGTTCAGGTTCAGTGTTTTTTCCTGTTTGGTTTGGGAATCTATGAATAAATTTCACATATTTTATACAATCCACAAAAACTGATGATACATCAAAAAAAAAAAACAAATACAAATGTACATAATAAGGGATTACAAGAATTTCTCAAAGATTCTTGTTGGAACTGTCGTCGTCGTCATCTGATTCTTCTACATGGTCCATCTCAGCGCTCCACCATTCTTTGATTTTCGTGAGACTTTCCTGAAATATGATATTTGCAATGGAGCAAGCAGTATAGTTTACATTTTTTGACGTTAGGAATTTTTAAAATTTAAAGGTAAACTTTTGAGCTTCGCTTCGATGGGTCATATGCGCTCTATCGAAACTGTCTGTTTCTTTTCTGTCTCTCTGTTTTCAACACACACTCACAATTGTTCGTAAAATTCGGTGTGTGCAGATTCAAAAAATTTTACGGCGCAAATTTGCGGACCATAGATTTTGATTATTTCGCAGCTCATTAAAAATTTTTTTTTTGGAGTTTTTGACAGATGTTTCAAAAATGCATTTTTGAGTAAATAGAAATAAAACCCAAATTAGAACTACTACCTTTGTAATTCTGTACCGGTAACCCAAAAAGATCTCACCTGGAAAAGTCCCATTTGATGTTGGAACTTTGAACGAACGTTGTCGTTGACCTGTTTGATCTGAAATTTATAGCTTAAAGACACCTAGACAGATAAAAATTTTTTTTTTCGAATATCCTTCTTTCAAAGCCGAAAATTCGCCGCATTTTCATGTGTTTGCACACAAAACACACAACTTGACGTAAATGTTCACCAACCGTAGTCAAAACAAATTGTTTTTTCTCAATAGAGCAAATAAGCTTGTTTGTTTGGTTGATTTTAAATTTTTTAGCGGGAAAACTATTCAAATATACGAGTAAACTCACCCCGGCGATGAAATTTTCCATCTTGTCGAAGGTCTCTTTTTGATCCTTTTTGGTGTTGCACGTTGTAGCCAGGCAAACCATTATATTATATTCCTTAATGAGAACAAATTATAATAATATGAAAAAAAAAACATGAAAAAACCATACATCGGTCGATTCGATCCTTTCAAGCTTGTAAGACGAGATCGTCTTATCCAACAAACTACGAACATTTTCGAATTTCTCCAACTTTGACATGAAGGAATTGCGTTGAATCTGGAATTATCCTTTGATATTTCAGATCTTTAGTTTTCAGATGGAATTTACAAGAACTGGAGCGCATGGCTTATTTCTTTTTTCAAAAGTTACAACATCTGAAAGCCCGTGGTCTGTTTAGTATACTGGTTTAGTTTCAGGCTTGTAGACTTAAAATGGGCCGAGTTAGATAAATTCAAAAATTTTATATTTTTTCAAAAAACATGGGATGAAAATCGGGCTTCTAGAAGGGGCCGCCTAGTAAGCCTATATTGAAAATATCAGTATTCAAAAGTCCGTGTTCTTTTTTGTATACTGGCCCAGTTTCAGGCTTGTAGACTTAAAATGGGCCGAGTTAGATAAATTCAAAAATTTTATATTTTTTCAAAAAACATGGGATGAAAATCGGGCTTCTAGAAGGGGCCGCCTAGTAAGCCTATATTGAAAATATCAGTATTCGAAAGCTCGTGGTCTGTTTAGTATACTGGTTCAGTTTCAGGCTTGTAGACTTAAAATGGGCCGAGTTAGATAAATTCAAAAATTTTATATTTTTTCAAAAAACATGGGATGAAAATCGGGCTTCTAGAAGGGGCCGCCTAGTAAGCCTATATTGAAAATGTAACTATTCAAAAGCCCGTGTTCTTTTTTGTATACTGGCCCAGTTTCAGGCTTGTAGACTTAAAATGGGTCTAGTTAGATGAATTAAATACTTGCGATTTTTTTCAAAAAAATAGAAAATGTAAGAAGAAATAGTATGGGAAGTTAAGAGACGCAGAGAAAAGACGAAACTTTGACAAACTCTTGAAGTTGATTGAACTATATTTTCAGAAAAAAATTTAAAATCAGATTTTTTTTGAGAAAAATCAAATGTTTTTACCATTCAAAAATACAAAATTTTTGAAATATATTTTCATATTTTATTTTTCATATTTAGCTCTGCAAAAACTGGAGCACATTAGTTATCCTTTTGAGCACAACTGTGCAAAATATGGCTCCAAACGGATAATTTTGAGCCTAGTTAAAATATTCCGTTTGGCTCTAAATTTAGCACATATATATAGGGTTGCAAAACGGGTGCGACGGGTGACCCGCGACACACGCCACACCCGTCTGTTCGTTCGTTAGACACCCGCCACACCCGCCTGTTTTTTTGTTTGACACCCGCCACACCCGTCTGTGTGTGGTTTCATACACGCGACACCCGGCTGTTTGTGTGTATTTTCAGGCGGGCGTGTACGGGTGCGGGCGTGTACGGGCGTGTATGGCGGGTGCCGGGTGTGGCGGGTGCCGGGTGTGACGGGTGCCGGGTGTGGCGGGTGTCAAACAGAAAGAGGAGGACGGGTCACCCGTCGCACCCGTTTTACAACCCTACATATATAGCTAAAGGTATCAGCAAAGTGATCCAGTTTTGGTAGGGAAATATTTGAAAAAATATGATACTGGGAATTTTTTTTTTGAAAAAATATGTCACACTTATGAGGATTAACTGTGCATCTAGGCCTGTATAAGGTTTATGGGCCATGAGAAGGGGTCTAGTAAGCTTATATTGAAAATGTAACTATTCAAAAGCACGTGTTCTTTTTTGTATACTGGACCAGTTTCAGGCTTGTAGACTTAAAATTGGCCTAGTTAGATGAATTCAAAACTTTGTGATTTTTTTCAAAAAAATAGAAAATGTAAGAAGAAATAGTATGGGAAGTTAAGAGACGCAGAGAAAAGACGAAACTTTGACAAACTCTTGAAGTTGATTGAACTATATTTTCAGAAAAAAATTTAAAATCAGATTTTTTTTGAGAAAAATCAAATGTTTTTACCATTCAAAAATACAAAATTTTTGAAATATATTTTCATATTTTATTTTTCATATTTAGCTCTGCAAAAACTGGAGCACATTAGTTATCCTTTTGAGCACAACTGTGCAAAATATGGCTCCAAACGGATAATTTTGAGCCTAGTTAAAATATTCCGTTTGGCTCTAAATTTAGCACATATATATAGGGTTGCAAAACGGGTGCGACGGGTGACCCGCGACACACGCCACACCCGTCTGTTCGTTCGTTAGACACCCGCCACACCCGCCTGTTTTTTTGTTTGACACCCGCCACACCCGTCTGTGTGTGGTTTCATACACGCGACACCCGGCTGTTTGTGTGTATTTTCAGGCGGGCGTGTACGGGTGCGGGCGTGTACGGGCGTGTATGGCGGGTGCCGGGTGTGGCGGGTGCCGGGTGTGACGGGTGCCGGGTGTGGCGGGTGTCAAACAGAAAGAGGAGGACGGGTCACCCGTCGCACCCGTTTTACAACCCTACATATATAGCTAAAGGTATCAGCAAAGTGATCCAGTTTTGGTAGGGAAATATTTGAAAAAATATGATACTGGGAATTTTTTTTTTGAAAAAATATGTCACACTTATGAGGATTAACTGTGCATCTAGGCCTGTATAAGGTTTATGGGCCATGAGAAGGGGTCTAGTAAGCCTATATTGAAAATGTAACTATTCAAAAGCCCGTGTTCTTTTTTGTATACTGGCCCAGTTTCAGGCTTGTAGACTTAAAATTGGCCTAGTTAGATGAATTCAAAACTTTGTGATTTTTTTCAAAAAAATAGAAAATGTAAGAAGAAATAGTATGAGAAGTCAAGAGACGCAGAGAAAAGACGAAACTTTGACAAACTCTTGAAGTTGATTGAACTATATTTTCAGAAAAAAATTTAAAATCAGATTTTTTTTTGAGAAAAACCAAAATTTTTTATCATTCAAAAATGAATTGATTTTTCAAAAGTTCAAAATTTTTGAAACATATTTTCTTATTTTTATTTTTCATATTTAGCTCTGCTAAAACTGGAGCACACAATACGACTCCAAACGGATAATTTCGAGCCGAGTTATGACGATTTTTATCTTACCTGAACCGAAGTTTCGCTCCTTCTAACTATTCTCTCCGAAGTAACATGAATCGATATACACTGAAATTGAAGGAAGATTTCATTTATCACAGTCAGCCTACCCACCTCATCGATAAAATTTTCCATTTTTTCAAATATCTCATTTTGTTTTTCGATTGTTTTTCGATATCCAGCCATATCACTCAACAAATTGTAACTCTAAAAAATAAAAAATAGAATAATATTTTGGAAAAATAATGAAGTCAAAAAGGAACCTCT
Organism: Caenorhabditis sp. 38 MB-2015; assembly: GCA_900536415.3. NCBI lineage: Eukaryota > Metazoa > Nematoda > Chromadorea > Rhabditida > Rhabditidae > Caenorhabditis > Caenorhabditis quiockensis. The sequence goes on from LR548737.1 coordinate 101,901, forward strand.
GGAACTTCGATCGATAAAGACTTGAAATCGGAGAACGACTGGTCTAGCAATTTGCAATGTTCTTCATATTGTTCCCATACTTTGTGAATCCGAGATGATTGGAGCGAAAAGTTACATCCACTCTGGAAAAATAATCGATATTAAATGGCTCTTCTGGGAGATGAGGTAGAGAAAAATATTCACTGAAGAAAAATATTTTTTAGGGGATCCTAATTCAAAAAATTTGATTTCTACAAATTTTAGAACTCACTGAGCTGTATTATTGTATAAATAATGAAGGGATTTGGATATTTTTGGTTTTTTTGGCATAATCAAAGGTAAAACAGGCTTTAGGTTTTTTGGGAAATTCAGCTGGAAAAATAAAAATCTCAGTTTTCAAAGGATTTTTTGCAAAAACACATTTTTTTTTTTCATTTCGAAATTTTTATTGAACCATGTCCGATTCAGGAGATCAACATCATTTAAGAGAAAATTGAAATATTTTGAATATTTATCATCTTCATTTACATGGTACCTTGAAGGTGTATATTTTTTGACCACCTGAAATTTTCCAAGTAAATTTTGTGCAACAAACCAGACCCTCTTTTTCAGAGATAAACTTCTGAAAACTCTTGCAAATCGTAAAACTGATGAAAAAATAGGATCAGGTTATTTTTATTTCGTTATGGGGCCGATTTTCGGTTCCAGGTCAGGAAAACTCGAAAAAATAAGACCAGGTCCAATTTTAATGCAACACCTGAAGCTAAAAATCGATACCAAAAAAATCGACAAAATCTATTGGAAATTGAAGTGAACACTGTTAAAACTAGGGTCCCAAAATCTGTAATCACACAATTTTAAGCAAAGTGAGTTTCAGTTTCCATTGGAAATTCACATGGGAAAAAATATGAAATTTTTCATTTTTTTTACTTGAACTTTTTCCTCGTTGTCCACGTGGTTTCTCTCCACATTTTCAAATAAAAAGTCGTCAATTAAAATGTATATGGCCAGAGTGTTGACACATTTTGTGCTGAGAAGAATTTTCAAAACGATTTTCGCCTTTTTTTCTTTTGACTCAAACTCGGTCATTTTCGAACTTCTCGTGATACTTTTTTTGTTCGTAGGAGAGAACACGTCATACTTTTAGTATTTGTTATCGTTGATCATACAGACATGCATTTTAGCTCCAGGTGTTGCTTCAACCGCCTTAAAAAAACCCACCCATATCGGAAACATTGCCACAAGTGTGTTTTTCTGTCATTTTAACATGTCGGAGAGTAACATTTGAAACTTCGGTGTTTTCTGAAGTTCAATACTGATTTTAAGAGGTGGAAATTAATGTTCCGGAATGGAAAACCAGTATTGATTGTAAGTCGAATTTTTCACCTCTGAAAATCATTATTGAACTTCAGAAAACACCGAACTTCAAAATATTACCCCCGACTTGTCAATAAACAGAAAAATAAAAACCTTTGAGAAATTTCACCCACCCGGGATCGAACCCTCGACTAACCGGCCTCGACGTTGCTTCATCTGCCAGATCGGACGCGCTCACACACATTCAATGCTATAGAGCGCACGAATAATCGGCGGTCCACGAGTTCGACTCCCCATGCGGGCGAATCCGTGTTTTCTCTTTTTTTTTAAATTCATATCTACTAAATCGAATACGCTCTTTCACATGAAAACAACTTTATTTTTGATGTTAATCCTCCTCTATGATAAAATTGCAAAAAAAAATGCAACTTACTGAAATTTTCCAAATTTTAAATGAATTTTAATGTAGAAATTCGAAAAATATATTTCAATCTTTTTCAAAACTCCATTGGCACCTTCATGAGGTTCTCTTGTAAGAATTGAAAATTAAATATTTAATTTTTAGATCATCCTTCTCAACTCCCAAAATACCCACCCATATCGGAAACATTGGCACAAGTGTGTGCCCTTCGAGAGCATGCGTTGGCACTATGCAATTTGAGCACATCGAGGCTCCCACCACTTTTTTAATTTGTGCATCCAGTGGGACCTCTGCCAATTCCAACAATCCTTCATCAATTGTGCAAGTTTTACAAATATGCATGCTGAAAACAACCATAAAATAGGCATATTAAAATTACCCCGGCTAGTAAGGTAATTACTTCTCATCGCCCGTCCAATCTTGACAACTTGAACATTGGAAGTTGATATCCGGATTATCGAGCTCTTCTATCTGATTGCACATTGTGTCAAGAGTGCAGAGTGTTTCTAAAAAAAATAAATAAAATTTTTATTTCACAAAAAAACGAAAACCTATCAAACTGGAGTTCTTCACCCGACTGGTGATTGGTTTTCTGCATACTTGACATGTTTTATTGAAATTATTTGGATTTCTGAAAATATTTAATATTAAAGCAACAATCATACCATAAAATACTTGTAATATAAGCACCCAAAAATTGAAATCATAAGATTTTCAGCGAAGCGAGTACTGACTTTTGAATGTCATCTGATACAGTTTTTTATGCTAATCAACGTCCAGGTTCTAAATTTTGCTGAATTATGCGCGGAAAGCTGAAAATTGTGATTCTCAGTTCAGTTTTGACCAAAATCATAATAACAATGATGAAGACGTTGAAATTGAAGAAAATGCAGTGATGTTACACACAAAACCCTTAATATATGAATTCAAGGATATTTCAAGTTTTCGGAGCAAACTTAGAGCTCAATTTTCAGCTTTCCGAGTGGAGTTTAGCAAATGTTTGATGCAGGATGTTGATCAGCATGAAAAACTGTATTAGATGGTATAGTCCATTAACGAGATCATGAGGTTCCCTTGCCAGTAACACGTTTCAAAAAATATGAATGTTTTTTTTATTTTTATTTTTTTTGAGATTTTTGGAGAGGATTTGTTTTAGGGAAAATTTGGATTTTTTTGACGAGACATATATCATTTTATAGATCTCGAGACGCTGATTAAGAATCCTTAATCAATTTTTGCCAAACGCAATTCTCAATGTGCAAATTTCAGCTCCAAAGTTTAGCGAGAAAACCTGTTTAAAAACGATTTTGAGGGCTTTTAAGAGCCTAACTATAGGGTAATCAAGTATGAAAAAGAACACTGGAATATTTATTTTCTTCAAAAACCTCAAAATTAGGCTGAAAATTTCAGAACATAGAAATCTTTTGAAAAAAACACAAAAACGGAATGAAAACAATTCCACGTAATATTTTCACGTGTTATATTATTATTTTTGTCAAAATTTTTTGAAAAATGCAAATTTGCTGAAAATGCTGTAATTTTTCATTTTCAAGCAAAACAAACTGTCTGGATAAATTCAGGACAAAAAGTTACCCTATAGTATAGTATAGTATACCATCCCATTTTTGTTAGTTTCTCATGGTTTTTCGAGAATTTTTTGTATTTTCAGTGTAAATTTCGAGGCTGAAATAAACGTATTGAGGATGTCGTTTGGCAAAAATTGATAACATATTCGTTTTCAGCGTATCAAGATCTACAAAATGATATATGTCTCGCCCCAAAAAAGAAAGAAGGTCCCGTAAAACTTTTATTATTTTTGAAACGTGTAAAATTCACATGGCTGAAAATATTATGTTTTTTTTTTCACATTTTGGGACCATTTCGGTCTCATTTTCTAATAGGTTCTCTAGATTTTTAGCTCAGCGTGTTGCTTTAAAAAAAAACATACTTATCACACATTAGACAAACACTGTGCCCACATGAATATACGATTGGAAGCATCTTTTCGGAATCTGCAAAAATTTTTGAAATTTCAAAATAGAAGGCTTCTAAAGAAAAGTTACCGAATGTGTTCCAACAAATTGGGCAGCGGTGCTCTTTGATTTCAGACACTGATGACATTTTCTGGAAAAAAAATGAGTTTTTGGAAAGAACACGGATTTTGAAGAGTTCTCAAAAATTTTGTGACTTAACAACAACAAAAAATTATTCTTAAAATCGTACAGAAGCGGTAAATTTGCCGCATTTTCATGGTGTTTGCACACAAAACACACAACTTGACGGAAATGTTCACAAATCGTGAACCGAATGAATTGTTTTGTTCTCAATAGAGCGAACAAGCTTGTTTGTTTGATTTTGAAATTTAGAAAAATTTGGTGTATTTTTTTTGCCAAAAATCATTATGTAACGAATATTTTGAATTTGACTGAATTTTCAGACAAAATAAACTTTTTTTTTTTCAAATCTTTAATATTCAGACGGAAATTTACAAGAACTGGAGCATATACATAGGATTTTCAGATTATTTTTTCTGAAATTGCAGAAAAATTTGAAAAACTTGTAAAATATTTCAAAGTTGATGGATTTTCAGACAAAATAATCTTGAAATTCTAATTTTTCCTCAATTTTCAGACGGAAATTTACAAGAACTGGAGCATATACATAGGATTTTCAGATAGTTTTTCGAAATTGCAGAAAAATATCAAAAATTTGTAAAATATTTCAAAATTTATGGATTTTCAGACAAATAAGTCTTGAAATTCTGATTCTTCCTGAAGAAAACTCGTTTTTTTTCAAATCTTCAATTTTCAGATGGAAATTTACAAGAACTGTAGCATATAGGATTTTTAGATTATTTTTCTGAAATTGCAGAAAAATTTGAAAAATTTGTGAAATATTTCAAAATTTATGGATTTTCAGACAAATAAGTCTTGAAATTCTGATTCTTCCTGAAGAAAACTCGTTTTTTTTTCAAATCTTCAATTTTCAGATGGAAATTTACAAGAACTGTAGCATATAGGATTTTTAGATTATTTTTCTGAAATTGCAGAAAAATTTGAAAAATTTGTGAAATATTTCAAAATTTATGGATTTTCAGACAAATAAGTCTTGAAATTCTGATTCTTCCTGAAGAAAACTCGTTTTTTTTTCAAATCTTTAATTTTCAGATGGAAATTTACAAGAACTGTAGCATATAGGATTTTTAGATTATTTTTCTGAAAGTTTGTCAATTTCAAATTCTGTTTTCGAATCGTACCAATGCAATTTTTATCGATCCCCTAATTTACAAAAAATGTTGAATTTTTGAAAAGAAAAATAGTCGGGAACAGAAAATTTCCGGTTTCAAAAAATCTGGAAAAAACGTAGAAAATAGCCAAAATTTCAGCAAATTTTTGTATTTAAATCGTAAAGCAGAAAACTTTTTAAAAATCCAGAGAAAACCTAGGTTATCGATGATGAACTGTGTTTCACAAAAGACAATTTGGGTCATTTTAACAGGCAAAAATTCATTTTAAATTTCTGCAAAAAACGAAAACGCAAAATCAAAAAATAACTGTTTCCCGGAAAAAATATGGCTAACCGCGCGAAAAAAGGTGAACACTGTTGGCTTGGTGTCTGGTGTCTGTTTTTGTGGGTACAAAAATTGCGTCAATCGATCCGAAAGACATGCACACAACAGAACAGACAACGTTGCATACGTAGTGATTGCGCAAGTGAGCGTCTTTTTTTTTTNTTTTTTTTTTTTTTTTTTGATTGATCCTATTTTTTTTATTTGGGCCATCTGCTCGAAGTAAGACATGTGTTTTTTGGGTTTCTAAAAATTCGTTATTTTTTTCAAAAAAAAAAATCCGAATAAATTTAAGTTAATTAATAAAAAAGAGTACCTTGTAAAGTGATCTTTAGGACACAAAAACTAGGGTTCGAAAAATGTGTGCCGCAAAGTTGCACAATTAGGCCACGCCCACTTTTCTTTTGTATTCATATTTTCCCTTAAATTTTGTATAGTCCGAGGTGTATTTTCATGAAAATCTACTTTGTCGATAAAACGAAAAAATATTAAAAATTCCTATTTCTTTCGAGTTAACCTGAATCGGACCCAAAAATCGGAGTCCAAGAATGAAATTAAAATTTTGGACCTTTGGTTTTTGGATCAATTTTACGATTTTCTGAAATTAGGAAACTTTTAGAAGAAATTAACTTTCATAGCCAGAAGTTTATCTCCGAAAAACCTAGTTTCTGAGAAAATTTTGTTAAAAAATACCATTTTTGGAAACTTTGCACAAATAGGTCACACGCGCTCTATTGATAATATAATTAATATATCCGCTGGATGACAGAGCAAGAAAAGTGGCCGAAGTCTCGATGTGCTCAAATTGTATAGTTCCAATGCACTGTTTCAAAGGACATGAGATTGTGGCAATGTTCCCGATATGGGTGGGTATTTTGGAAGTTGAGAAGGATGATCTAAAAATTAAATATTTAAATTTCAATTCGTACAAGAGAACCTCATGAAGGTGCCAATGGACTTTTGAAAAATACTGAAATATGTTTTTTGAATTTCTACATTAAAATTCATTTAAAATTTGGAAAATTTCAGTAAGTTGCATTTTTTTTGCAATTTTATCATAGAGGAGGATTAACATCAAAAATAAAGTTGTTTTCATGTGAAAGAGCGTATTCGATTTAGTAGATATGAATTTAAAAAAAAAAAGAGAAAAAACGGATTCGCCCGCATGAGGAGTCGAACTTGTGGACCGCCGATTATTCGTGCGCTCCATAGCATTGAATGTGTGTGAGCGCGTCCGATCTGGCAGATGAAGCAACGTCGAGGCCGGTTAGTCGAGGGTTCGATCCCGGGTGGGTGAACTTTCTCAAAGGTTTTTATTTTTCTGTTTATTGACAAGTCGGAGGTAATATTTTGAAGTTCGGTGTTTTCTGAAGTTCAATAATGATTTTCAGAGGTGAAAAATTCGACTTACAATTAATACTGCTTTTCCATTCCGGATAATTAATTTCCACCTCTTAAAATCAGTATTGAACTTCAGGAAACACCGAAGTTTCAAATGTTACTCTTCGACATGTTAAAATGACAGAAAAAATAAAATGTTTTGAGAAAATTCACCACCCGGGATCGAACCCTCGACTAACCGGCCTCGACGTTGCTTCATCTGCCAGATCGGACACTGCCGCTCACTCGCTTTCAAGGTTTCATCGATCGAAGTTCCCAAGGTTGATTTTCTCAACATTTTTTTTTCGAAATTTTCAATTTCATCGTTTCTAAGATATACAACTTGTTGGGTGAAATGGCTCGGAAAAACAAAACACCAGAAAAACAAAGCGACGAAATTCGAAAAATGGAAAAGTTCATCGATGAGGTTAGTGGCCTGACTGTGATGAAATAATATTTTCGTTATCTTTCAGTGTATATCAAGCCATGTTGAAACGGAGCGAATCGCTAGAAAAGCTGGAATGTTGTTAACGGTGAGAAAATATCTTTGACATGGTGCATAACCCGTAGGGTTGCCAAACTTTTAAAATTCCACACATTTTTTTGAGGATTTTAAACAAAAACTAAAAATTAAAAAAACACAAATTCACAATTAAAAAAAAACACAAATTCACAAAAATTCACAAATTCACAAAAAAAAACACAAATTCACAAAAATTCACAAATTCACAAAAAAAAACACAAATTCACAAAAATTCACAAATTCACAAAAAAAAACACAAATTCACAAAAATTTTTGCAGATTCCGAAAAGATGCTTCTAATCGTATATTCATGTGGGCACAGTGTTTGTCTAATGTGTGATAAGTATGTTTTTTTAAAAATCAACACGCTGAGCTAAAAATCTAGAGAACCTATTAGAAAATGAGACCGAAATTGTAATATGATGGTCCCAAAATGTGAAAAAAACATAATATTTTCAGCCATGTGAATTTTACACGTTTCAAAAATAATAAAAGTTTTACGTGACCTTCTTTCTTTTTTGGGGCGAGAAATATATCATTTTGTAGATCTTGATACGCTGAAAACGAATATGTTATCAATTTTTGCCAAACGACATCCTCGATACGTTTATTTCAGCCTCGAAATTTACACTGAAAATACCAAAAAATGCTCGAAAAACCATGAGAAACTAACAAAAATGGGATGGTATACTATACTATAGGGTTACTTTTTGTCCTGAATTTATCCAGACAGTTTGTTTTGCTTGAAAATGAAAAATTACAGCATTTTCAGCGAATTTGCATTTTTCAAAAAATTTTGACAAAAATAATAATAAAACACGTGAAAATATTACTTGGAATTGTTTTCATTCCGTTTTTGTGTTTTTTTCAAAGGATTTCTATGTTCTGAAATTTTCAGCCTAATTTTGAGGTTTTTGAAGAAAATAAATATTCCAGTGTTCTTTTTCATACTTGATAACCCTATAGTTAGGCCCTTAAAAGCCCTCAAAATCGCTTTCAAACAGGTTTTCTCCCTTTCTAGCTGCGAACTTTGGAGCTGAAATTTGCACATTGAGAATTGCGTTTGGCAAAAATTGATAACGGATTCTTAATCAACGTCTCAAGATCTATAAAATGATATATTTCTCGTCGAAAAAGTCCATATTTTCCTCAAAACATTCCCTAGGAAAACTGGAGCACTTTGAGCCGAGTTTTTTTAACGATGAATTGTCCAAAATTTACTTATATAAGTATATGATAATTGCAGGTTGAAAGTTACTCCTCCAAGTCGAAATTGGAAAAAATTGGCTAACTTGGTCGATAGCTCCATTTCAGCTCACAAACTTAAACGGAGCCATATAATCGAGGTATTGTCAATCTGTGTTTTGAAATGATTTTTAATTCATTATCACTTACAGGTATGCGGAAAATTAATTCGTGAAATCAAATTATTGACGCGACAAGGAAAACTATTCGGAGAGCTCGAGAGTATGCTCAATAAGGTAATTCGGGGTTTCCCAGAATGATATAAAGTTGTTCAATTTCAGTACAAAAGTTTTCTTGACACACTTCGCAACATGTTACAAGATGAAGTGAAAATCCTTCAGGTAAGATGTTTGGGATTGTGAAGTTGGCAACCCTTCTGAATTTATCTCAGGATCAAGGAATGGTTCAACGAGGAACTAGGTGGGAGAAGGTTACGAAACAGGATGCCACATCTGATTTCGAATCGGAAAACGATAATAACGACAGTGATTCATTCAGGAAGTTCTGCGAATCTTCGAGCACATCAGACTGTCGATGATCCGTCATCTACTCCATCATCTCAATGAGATGTGTTGACATTTGTTGTTAGGTTCAGTGTTTGCTGTTTTATCTATAAATTAATTGCACATATTCAATTTTATACACATTTACAATTTGCTGGCTCCACTTCCACCAGCATATGAATCGAAAACGATCGATCTATCCGCTTCCACTCGATCCGATGAGAACCACTCCCAGCGGAGATCAATGAGCGGTTGCTCGCAACACCAGCGGTAGGCGACTTCGACGTCCGATTCGTTGGCGATGTTTTCGTCGGAGGCGTGGTCGATGAGCAACGCCGCCGAGTAAATGCGGGCGATGGCGAAGGAGATTTGGCGAGCGACTGTGTCGATGCGAGTGGTGCTGGAGAGTGCCGAGTCGCTGGCCTGGAAATATATTAAGATTATATATGGTCGTTATAAATCCCAATAATTTGAAAGTTAATAGTGCTACAGTACTCTAAACAACCTGCGCGTCTAAAGCTTTTTTACAAAGTTTCTCAGGTAATTTCTATGCTACATGGATTCATCCCTGAAACCCGATTCTGACTTTGAAACCTGGTACTATGTATTTTATCTCAGAAGAAACTTTTTTTTTAAATCTGTGATTCTGAATCCAAATTTATTCAAAAATTCTACTGTAAAATTTTCAATATCAGAGAAACCGACCGGCCCTGAAAATTAGCAAAAAAATTCAGCTTCAAATTTGCACACAATTTCGAATAATTTCCAAAATTAAAACGTGCCCCATTTTCTTCGTCATTCTTTAAAACCGACCAGTCTCTGTTAATTCAATCATTTTTTGCTAGCATTTTTCAAAATACAAAATTTTATCTTCGATTCCTCCTCAATTTCATTAAGGTGAGTGACAATTTTTTGATATTGTAATTTTATACCATTTTCAGGCACAAAAATGGGAATTGAAGAATTAGCGAGAAAAAATGCGGAACTTCCAGAAGCAGCGGTTAAGAAGCCTGGCTATGATAATGTGAATTTGAGTGATTTTGATGAAGATGATGATGAAGATAATAAGGATCCTAAAAAAAAGGATAAGAAGCGCTCGAGAAAGTCAAAAAAATCAAAAAAGGGTGAAAAATCAGTTTTGACGGACAAGGAGAAGTCAACTCAGATGGAAACGAGACTGAAAAAAGAGGAAAAAGAGAAAAAGAAAGAGAGAGGAAGTAAGGAGAAAGATAAAGAGAAGGATAGAGAGAAGGAAAAAGAGAGAGATGTAGAGAAAGCTCCAGCCGAAGCAACTGCGGTACCAAAAACCACACCAAAAAGTGAAGCACATCCAGCCAATGATGCACCAAAGAAAGATGATGCGCCAAATAATAATAAAGAGAGCACACCATCAGCACCAACACCAGCATCAACACACCAAAATGAGGCGAAAGACGAGGTGAAGGTGGAGTCGGTGGTGCAAAGAAAGGCGGACGAACCGGTGGTGCAAAGAAAGGCGGACGAACCGGTGGTGCCACAATCGACATCGTCACCAACATCGCATAAGAAGAAGAAAAGTGGATGTTGCACTATTTTGTAATGAATTTTATTTCTATTGTTTGATTTATTTTATGAGTTGATTAACATGCGCTCTATAGATAATAAAACTACGTCCTATTTAGAAAAAATTACAATTTCGCTTCTATAGTCATTTAAATTTCATTCCATCCATATCAAGCTTCAAAAAATTTATTTTGGAATGAATGTGAAACAAAATAAATTTCTAAACAGTCCGATTTTTTTCGGTTTTGTTACACATTGACCAAAAAAGGTTCGAAAAAGTTCAGCCAAAAATATGGAATCCAAAATTTCAGCGAAATATTTACTGTTGTCATATCCGGAAGGCTATGATTTTGAAGTTTTTGACAATATTTTTTTTTAAACCAAAAATTCCAATAGTTTTTAAATTTTTTTGGTCTTTAATCACGAGGTTCACAAAATTTCACTATAGTTTAAAAATATTTCAATGTCGGTCTCCAATAATTTCTTTTTTTTCGCAATAAACGATTTAATATTTAATAATTCCAATCAAATTTTCATCAAAAAATACTCACCTTAACTAATAATCCTTGCAATTCCTTCATTGCATCTCTAACCCGCTTTTTCGATTCGACCAATCGCGTTTCATCGCCTCTTCCCTCACTTCTCAACAATTCTTCCACTCGCTTCCCGAAAGCCAACAAGACATTGTCTTTACCCGAAAATACACGCAAAACATCGAGCGACAAAACATTGGTGGTCCCTTCCCAAATGGGCGTCACTTGCGCATCTCGAAGTAGTCCGGGCAATCCAGTATCTTCCATATACCCTTGCCCGCCAAAACACTCGATTCCTTCCGAGACCAATGGAACCGCTTGTTTGCCAGTGTACAACTTGAGAATCGGGGTGATGAGGCGAAGAAGGGATGCATCGATGTCGCTCGATTTTCCAGCTTCCTGAAAAAAATAAGTGAATTATTAAGGGAGTTTTGAAAAAAAACAAAATCCGATACGTGACCCAACTCCCCATCCCCACTATAAATACCCGTTTCTGTACCCCGTCTCACTATTTCAATTATTTCTAACCCTACCTAAAAAGTGTTGTTCATTTAAATCAACCAAATAAATAAAATGGTCAAAGAAGAAGGCACATGTGAGTCTATTTTCTTCGAAAAAAAAACAAGCTTTAATTTTCAGCCGACGTTTCAAACGGCGAAGAAGAGCCAGACGATGTGAGCGTATCAACGAAGCCTTACGTGCAAAAACTGGAGACCGAGCACAAGTTGATAATTCAGAAAATCCTCGGCTCGGGCTCATACTCGCGTGTGGCTCGCGCACTTTGGGGTGATAAGAAGATGGAGGTGGCCGCCAAAATCATCAATATCACTATGACGAAAGAGAAAGAGGATTATATCCGGAAATTTTTGCCGCGCGAGAAGGAGATTGTCAAAATGCTCAAACATGACAATATTGTGCGGCTTTTTGATATGATCTCGTTCACCGATCACATTGTATTTGTCACCGAGTTTTGTGCGGGAGGCGATTTGCTCAAAAAGATGAAGGAGGTCAAGGTGATGGGAGATGGCGATGCTCGGTTCATGTTTCGACAATTCATCGCATCGCTCATTTATCTGCAGAATCACAACATTGTGCATCGCGATTTGAAGTGCGAGAATATTTTTCTCGACAAATATGAGAATGTGAAATTGGGCGATTTTGGGTTTGCACGAATTTTGAATTCCGGCGAGAAATCGGCAACGTTTTGTGGATCGAGAGCATATGTGGCGCCAGAGATTCTAAGAGGACGTGAATATTCAACGAACGCGGTAAGGTATTCAAAATATCTTCTAATAATTAACTCACAGTAGGGCAACTAGACAATAGTGAGAAGACATGACAGGCTTAAAGTCGAAGAAAATTACCATATTTTTGTCCAAATATTATCCAAAATCCAAGAAGTCATGTGTGCTCCATTGACAATCATAATTACGAGCATGAAAATACAAAAACTTACAAAGTTTTTCATGAAAAAGTAAATTTTAACAGCTTCAAATACTTTAGGAAATTCGAAAAACGTACTATTGCGAAATACCTTTTGAATAAAAGCTCTAAATTTTTCCAGGTTGACGTCTGGAGCACCGGTGTGATTCTCTACATCATGCTAACCGGCTCAATGCCATTCGACGATCGAAATCCAACAAAAATGATTGAACGTCAGCTGGCTCACAAGATCAAGTTCCCGCGAAATTGTGTCGCATCGACCTCATCGAAAACCCTAATTCTTGAAATTCTACAACCCCACGCACCCAACAGACCGACATTCAAGGCGATTTGCGAATCGGATTGGCTCAAAAACCAGGCGTACTACATGAAACCCGAAGGAGGAACCGCAAGTGTTATGGCGTCTGATCCCACTAAAAAACGCCCGCCTAGCAATAGAGCAAGAGGGTGAATAAAGAGTGTACCGCTTTTTTTTGGGTATTTTTTTTTTTTTTTACTTACCGACAATCCCAACAACCTTGCCGATTCGAATAACAACAACATACATCCTCGAACTTCCACTTCCAATTTAGCGATTGTTGACGTATGTAGAGGCCATTTGGCTTGAACTTGACCGAAAACGACGCGCTTTGTCGCGTAATCCCGAGCCAACGAGATAATTCTGGAAATTGTTTGAGATTTTTAGGGTGAATTTGAAGGTCGAAGGTGGAAACCATGATTTTTAGCTAATTCAGATCTTTATGAGAGAATCATATTCCTCAAAAGTGCGCGATTGAGCTCTTCAATTTTTTCTAATTCAGGGTCATTGTAAATAATGTTTCAATAGAATAATTAAATACGTTTCGAAAATTGTATTTTTATTACGAGACCACTAAACGAACAATATGTTATCTGATCCATACAATATAACCAGAGCTGTTGAAATGGGCAAAATGTGGGCTCCAGATAGCCCAGATAAAAATGCCCATTCCATCCCACCCCACTTCGAGAAATGACCAGATAAACTGGGGTGGGCTGGGCTTTCCCAGGTGGGAAATATAATTCAAAAAATGTAGAAAAAGTTCACGTTTTGTATTTTTTTTTCTGACGGATTTGTCGTTTTTTGTTCATTTCATAAAAAAGTCGCATTTTTTTCAAAAAATGAAAGAAAAAAGAAGCCCACCTGGGCTCCCATGGGATGGTAATGTTTATCTGGGATTTTCCCACGTGAACAATTTTACTCATTTTTCCCATTTAAACTGGGAAGCCCATCTGGGGTACATTCCATTTCAACAGCTCTGAATATAACAATGATAATGGAATACGAAGACTTCCGGAAGTAGTACTATATTAAAATTGTATGTCAAAATGAGCCAAAAGTGAGCTCCGGCAAGCCCACTTAAGAAAAGGGATAATTATCAGGGATCAGGGTTTGGACTTCATATTCAGAGGTCCGAGTCCAAGTCCAAGTTCATGGCCAAGCTCAAATCTAGGGTTGAAATCGAAGTCCGAGACCATGTTCAAGCACAAGTTCAAAATCGAGGGTTTAGGATTTGACGTCTAGTTTTTAAAAAATAAAATCTTACCTTCGCATATATCCGATCGACGCAACTGCATTATGAATCCTCGTTATATTGAGCATGTTCGAGATCCCGGCCACACCTCGTCCTTGCTCTCCAATTCGCTCCGCAACAACTCCATCCAATAACAACTCAGCTGTCGGCAATTGCTTCGTTCCCATTTTGTTCTTCAGTCGAACCATTTGGATACCATTCAAATTTCCGGCGTCGTCACGAATTCGCAGCAAAAAGAGAGAGAGACCGCGAGTGCCTTCCATCGCGTTCCCATCAGCGTCGACGACACGAGCGAGAGTGAGAGCGACGTCGGCATCGATCGCAGAACTGAACCATTTGTATCCGTGAAGTTTATACTGAAAAAATTGAGTTTTAAAAGTAGGATAGAAATATTTTCCAATTTCTGAAATTTTATGATTATCCGAAGGAAAAAGTAACAATAATTTTTTTTCAAAATCGCTCTGACGCCGTAAATTTGCCGCATTTTTGTTGTGTTTGCACAAAAAAACACAATTTGAAAACAAATTTTTGAAAGTAAAATTTTTTATTGGCTAGGTGTCTCTAAATAACCATCCAGAAATTTTGTACACTGCTCCACATAATGATAGTCTCACCCATGAACTTTTGAAAAATCGAACATTTTCAAATTTTAAAATAAATTTCATCGCGTAAAATGTTTCTATAACAAACACCCTGTACAATATTTCGAACTTGAGATTCAGAAATCAACAAAGAAAAAATATGGGAATTTTCAACAAAAAAGTCACTTTTTCAATCCACAAAATGATAGCCTCACTTGCTCAAACTGGTGAATACTCTATTTTTATGACCGAATATGTGACTTTTTTGAAATTTTAACAATATATGAGTTATGTGGGGCAGTGCAGTGCATTTGGAACCCTGATTATCAGTTTCAGAGTTGGTTTTTACAGGTTCGATTATTTAACAAGGGAGGTTCGCGAGCTATTACTTTCAACTTTTTCTCAAAATTTGCATACTTATTAAGTTCGGCCTCCTGATCATCATGCTATATTTTTTATCCGCCGGAAAGTTTTGTGAAGAAAGTTATGAAAGATCAACGTTTTTTCATGACCATTTTCGAAGGAAAAAATGAGTCATTTACCTTTGAAAAATGTTCACGTGAGTACAAAATCATTTATTTACTGTTCTGTTATTATTTTATAACAGATATAAACTGTAATGGGAAAATGTTAAAAAATTCATAACATTTTTCACAAAAATTTCCGGCGGATAAAAATTATACCATGATGATCAGGAGGTCAAACTCTATAAGTGTACAAATTTTTAGAAAAAATTGAAAGTAACAGTTCGCGAACCTCCCTTGTAAGAGTTCAGAAGTTTAACTTGGTATATTTTAAATGTTAGAACCTTTTTTTCGACAAAAAAACTTTACTTACCGTATCACCTTCCACATGCACAGCATAAGTATCACATCCTCCAGCTACATCACTTCCACCCTTCTTTTCCGTCATCCATTGTCCACTAGTCCACGCCTTTGTCGGATCTCTCGATCTTAACCGATCGACGGCCTCCGTCGCCAATTTGTTCTTTCCATACAACTTGAGTGAGGTGAGCGTTTTCACAGCTCCATCCGTCATCGCCATCGGACATGAGACCATTCCAGCCGATGGTGAGAATAAAAACAGTTTCGCGACTTGATGGAGTCGTCGAGTGTACGGGTCCACGTCGTCTTGATAACCGATACCTGTAATAATCAGTTAAGGGGTTTCGCACAGGCCTGTTAATAACTCACCAATGACACCCTCTTCTGCGCATATTTCCTTTAATCTATTCCATTCTTGGCAAACTACTAGCTTGTCCACTCGTTTGCCCCAAGCATCTTGTTGCTCCAATCGCGGCTGCTCGAGCTCGGCTTGTCGACCAAGATGATCAATCTCGGTTGTGATGCGGTCGCCAAATTGCACCAAGTCATTGGCCACCTTTTCATACGCATTTTGTGGAAGGAGACGGCGGAGAGCTTTGTCGAGAATCGGATCATCTCTGTAAAAAAAGTATTTAAAAAAAAATGAAAAACGGTTTGAATTAATTAGTAAAATAATTCATATGAGAAGATAATGTTCAAGTCATCGTTGCGAGACCATCTCTTTACTGATGTGCTCCTTTAACAGTTCTCGTTGGGTTTCAGAAAAATTATCAAAGAAACGATAAAGACCTTCGAAAAACGGTGATGTTTTCGAGCAAAAAATACCAGGTGTTTTTTCTTAAAATCTGATAGAAAAAATTGCTTGTTTGAAAATTTATGCGACCTAACAATGATTTTTGGTGTATTTTGATATGAAGCATAATTTCTACAGGTGCGTGATCAATTTAGGTGTGAAAAACACAAGTAGAAACATTTCCAATAGTGCTTCCATGAATATATGATTTTTTTTTTGAAACGTAATTCATCCGGTTATCGTTAGATTTTTTTCAATGTTTTGATAAAACTTTAATTTAATTCTATAGAATTCTATATAAAATTTTCAAGTTTAAACGGCCCTGAAAAAATCCCCACAATTCTTACTTATATGGATTATGTAGTGTTGGCGCTGTTTGGTTGAATCCTCCCGTCTTGGCATGACTGTATTGAGTATGTCGAGCGGTGACAGATTTTGGCGTTGATGACGACATCCTGAAAACAAATGATGAGTCAAGTTACGATGGGTATTGAGCAATCTATCGGCAGTTTAAAGTCTCGCTACAGATAAATTCTAGAATTCTAACTGCCAAAAAACATTCCAATTTTTCTTTGAAAATATCTTATCTTAAGTGTTTTACAGGTATACTGAAACAGGACATTGATTACTTTAAAAACTAGAAACTTTTATTGGGATTAGTATGTTTTTCTGTTCAAATATTCAATATATCGATCAGCAACAAAAAAGCAGTGAGGTATTATCGGGCGAAACAGAACGAGGTCAACGACGAAAAAAACATGTTCGATTTTCGCTATTTTTCAATATTCAATCTCAAAAACTGGGAAAGCTGATAATTTTCAGTGTGAACTTGTGAATTGAGTTCATATATCGGGATCGAAACATTTGATGACGCTTGAAAATTCAAAACTGGAAATTTTTTGAACACTGGATAAAAAAATCATTCAATTTCGGGTTCCATGGCCTTATTAGCCACATTTAAACCCCGAAAGATGAAACACTGAAATTTTGAGGATATCGAGGAGCAAGGGATTTTTTGATTTACTCTGAGCCTTAATCGTAAAGAAAAACATTCCGAAAGTTCTTTTTTGAAACAGAACATCAGTCCGATAAAATTAATTTTCTTATAGATCAAATTTAAATATAAATATTTGATCTACCTCTCATTTCCACCGCTTTGTTTCATAATTACTATTGTTGCTTACGTCGCAGTTCTTTTTTTTTCTATATGAAGTCACTTCCAACTTATTATATTCAGTTTTTGTATCCTTCTTCTAGTTTGATAAATTTGTAGTTTATTATACTCAAAAATTGTAGATTTTTAGTAGTATAATAATTGTTTGCATTGTGAAACTTCTAGTTCAGTGAACATTATTTATTCAGTTAAAATTAAATTTGAAACAAATTTCATCCTTCGTTCATTTTACTTCAAATTTTCCTATTTTGAAGATTCAGTAAGCTCTGATCAGGTAATTGATTTTGGCTAATTATATATTTTCGAAAGATCATTGATCATCTCAATTAAAATGTTTAAAATATTTGACCGAGTTCAATCTTCTTTCCCGGAACCATTCAAAAGTTTCAATTTTTTATAAAATGTTTCAAAAAACTCACTTTTTCGCAATTTGTTGTACTGCCGCCGTTCGATGCATCTAAAAAAAGAACAAGAACAAAAAATTATTGAGTATTTCTATCTATCAGAAAAAATAACACAATGACCACGCTCGTTCTTCCATCTATTTTTCTCTAATTCTCTTATTCTTCACACTCTCTCACTTATTATCTACCTAATTGTAGGCTAAAGATAAGAAATATGTTGTGGTCTTTTGGACTTTGATATTTGAGATTTTTTTCAAAATAGCAAAGTCGTGGAATTTTCAACACGAATTATATCCTTATAACTTCCCTAATTCAAACATCAAAATGTTATTCATTAAAAGTTCCCCGGAAAATGTACATAAAGGCAAAAAAAAGAAGAAAGAATACTGTATGCATAAAAAGACTAGCAAAATATCAAGAAAAACAATAAAATATCACAGGAAAATACTTAAAATGCTTAAAATTATGGTCAAAATGCAATAAAGTTATTATTACTGTGGAAAACAAACACGTTTGTGAGATTATGAGAGGAAGAGGAGGGAGGGACTACTGTAGCTGTATCATTGTCGGGAGCCACAGCACGAGTTTAGTTGATTTTGAGCGCGATCGAGGAGACGGATTGGACCATTGCCGCCGGAATTGGTGGATGTGTCGGATCGGTATTGATGCAATCTGGAAAATGGGAAACATAAATCGATATTTTAGACCAGGAAGTTCCGCTCTGATTTCTGGCTGTTCCATAGTTTTTGGAACTCTGAATATGTAGTTCATAATTTTGAAAATTCGAATAAGTTCAAGTAAATTTTTATTCCAAAACGAGCAATTAACATCATAATATGATAAATTATTTGCGTTAATAGTATTTAATGAAACGTAGAATAACCGACAAAACTGACGAAAATACAATTTTCGAGTATTTTAAATATATTTTAACGTTTATGTTAACTTTGGTATTTTTTTCGTAATTTTATAGTTTCAAGTTTAGAACAAAATATCTCCAAGTTAGACTTTCTGAAATGAATATTTCAAATTCAGCCTTCATACAGATAATTGTAATATTTTTTATGAAAGTCTCGAAAAATAGGTGGTCAGTCCCGAACTTATTTTTTGAAAATTTAGAGGCACTACTTCTCAAAAAACTGGTTCGGCAATTAGCTGAAAGTCTTGAATTTATGATGATAATTATGAGAAACCGAGAATGTTTAGAAAAAACTGAGGTCTTTGTTATCAAGGATCGATAGTCGGACACTTCTTCAGAAAAATTCCGGAGCTGACTTCAATTCTTTGAATTTAACTTCACAAAATCCTAAAACTATTCTCTAGTATAAGGCAAAACAACATTTTTGGGCATCTCGTGACTTGAGTTCTTGTAAGCGAAAGTTTTTTTTAAATCACCATTATGATCACATTGATGCGATATTTTTTGGCTAATACTATATGTCATTTTTAAAACAGTAACTTATTTTTTTAAACACTTGTTTTGCAAAAATGTTCTTTAATTTCAGAAATATTATATCCAAAAACAGAAAATGATCTGTGAGTTTTGTCTTAACTGAATTAATTCTAAAAACATTCGGATATTTGGGAGAAAATTGTATTATTTTTTGTATAAATAAAAACAGAAGGGCTGACTGTGAAAAGATAAAACATATATTTTTTCAGTTTCAGCATTATTTTGTGAAACCACTACTATATAATGATTTGCCATAAAATATATGTAACTTTTGGAACAGTGATTTTTTTCTCAAATTTTTCAAAAAAAAATAACCTTTCATCCGTCGCCTTCATATCATTCGTCAATCGTGTCGCAACTTGCTCGAATAATTGATCAACATTCGTCGCATCCAACGCAGATGTTTCCAGAAAATAGTCGAAATTGTTGACACTCGAGAAGTCTTTGCCAATTCGCTCCGGAACTTCACGCTCATCATCCTTGTCGACTTTATTTCCTGAAATAAAGAGAATATTCATGAGTTGTAGAATAGGAGTTTGTCAAGTTTTTTTTTGAAAGTTCTTATTAAAAAATCATTCATATCATGATGAGAGTCGAGACAAAACTTCAAAACCCGATATTTCAGCCTGAATTTTAGAAAAAACCAAGAAATTTCAGCTCACGGGCGAAAAATGTGTTGTTTTAAATATCCAATCTACTTTTTTTTTGAGATTATGATCGTGTTATGATTGGTTTCAGAGAATTTTCAAGATTTCAGGTTTTTGTTGAGAATATTTTCAAATACGAGGTCGTCAAACTCTCAAATACTGAAATTCAAGGCTTTTTTTTTGACTTTTTTGTCAGATTAACAATTTCTTCGTTGTTTTTGAACTGAATAACCTTTCAAACCAGATTTTAAAGCTAAATATTCTTTCAAAATTTTTCAAACCTATGTGAAAAAAACTCACCAACTAAAATCTTGAGAACTCTTCGATTCGCATAACTTTCGATCTCTCCTAACCATTCCGGCAAGCAATCAAATGAAGGTTGACAAGATACATCATAAACTAGCACAATCGCATGGGCACTTCGATAATAACTTTGCGTTATCGATCGAAACCTCTCTTGTCCTGCAGTGTCCCAGATTTGAAGCTGAAAAAATGAACCTTGGTTTTTCAGAATGAGTAATGTTTTTTTGTAAATAAAACTAGAATAGTTTTGGGATAGTTGATGTTTTTAACTATAAAAGGTACAAAACAGAAATTTCAAAACTGGACAAACGTTTTTGAGGTATGATGAGAGACTAATTTTCAGTTTTATCGTCACAAGTTTACAAAAATCGATCGTTTTTAGGTTATAAACAAATTCCTTCTGTTTTTTTAAATCTAAATTCTGAAAGAAGAAAAACTATGACCGGTTTACTTTATTTCAAAGTTTTTCGGTATTTTGAAGCAGAATTCAAGCCGATCATCATAGGTTCTATCAAACATGCTTCATCACCCAGTGAAAAATGATTTTTACCAAGTGAAATTTTTGAAAAATCACATGAAATATCCGAAAATCCACTATTTTTCATTTGCTTCCAGTTTCATAATATTTCAGACACAAAAACGGCTGAGAATTTCTAATTTTTGTTTATTTTACTATCATTAGAAATACTTTTTCTAGCTGACCAATAATTTTTTATCATGAAATGCACTTTTCTTGAACATACCTTTATTTTATCGTTTCCTATTTTCACAGTTTTTATCATAAAATCGACGCCAATTGTGGCACTTTGACCAGGAGGGAAGATTCCCTGAAAAAAATCATATTTTTTGTGAAAAAAAGGAATAAAAATTCACTAACCTGTGTAAACTTTCTGACGAGACACGTTTTGCCAACTCCCGCATTTCCCACAAGTACAACTTTAAAGAGGTACTTGTAGTCCTCCATCCAATGCAGGCGGCCCTGGAAAAAGCAAAAAATTATTCCAGTGTAAACTGGGTGAGGAGGAAAGTGCGCTCTATCGAGATTAATGTTTTTCGTAGTTGGAGAACAAGAAGATAAATTGAGGTTGATTAAAATTTGAAATGACAGTAATAACCGGAAGTTGAAAATTCTTCAGAAAACAGACAAAAAATCGCGTCCAAAAATAATGAAGAACGCGTAAAATTGTTTGCGTTTATCGGCCATCGCGCACTCGATTATAATATTGATTCATTGCTTTTCTCTATGTCTCTTTTCGATTTCATAACAATAATAATGGTATTAATAATGGACATTTAACAAGTTATTTGTATATGCTTTTGACGGACAGATGAATAGAAACCTCTTTTTATTGATAAAATGTTGTGGAAAGGAAAAAGAGCTTACTAGGGACGACGAATTCTGAAGTTTTGATTTGTGAAACGAGAACAATTCGACAAAAGAACTTGATTTTTTTCAAATTAAAATTAACACACGAATTTTTTTTTTGAGATGAAAAAAGTTTGAAATCTTTCGCTTATACGAGGAAATCGAGCCTTGAAGTTGCTCGGAAGGTCAGAGGAGGAAAATATGTCAAATCGGGCTTGTCCTTCAAAAAGCTAGGGAAGCAAAGTCGTTTTAATCAAAGTTGAACCTAGAAAAACTGGAAATATTTCGAATTTTTGCTTAAAATTCACATGAAAATGTAATTTTCTTAAACTTTTTTTCTAGATTTTCAAATTTCAAATTTTTGTAAAGATTACGGAAGTCAATGAATTGGAAGAACTTCATTAGATAATCAATAAAGCACATTTGCATAAATGCAAATAAAACCAGCAATAATTTTTTTAGTCGTGGAAAAAAACTAAAAACGGAACAAACATACGATTTGAAACAGGAAATGTTATCTGGCCAGAAAATCTTGAATGTCACCTGCTATATAATTAGAACGTGAATTTGACAACGTCAATCGGATCATTTCTGATTAATCAAACCTATTGAAAAAGTACAAAAATGTCTACAAGTGATGTAAATATGGACGGTAAGCCCCGCCGAACGAAAAACTAGACTCACCTTGTGTTGGTAGTACATTTTTGAGTGAAAAATAAAAGTGTTTAGTTTTTTTTTCGTCAATTTCTCAGAAACGAAAATAGATGGATCGCTGACTGACTAAAATTGATCGATTTTTCGATTTTATTGTACATTTTGACAATAATAAAAAAAAATTCGGAGACGGCAAAGCAAAAAAAAATCAACCAATATTTACAGTAGAAACACAAAGAAGACTCGAATATACTCGTCAAAAATTGGTGAGAATTGAGCAAATGAACGAGCAGTTAAGAAAAGTTCGAAAATTGAACAAGGCGAATGAGGAGAAACTCGAGAGACTTGTCAAAAGGTTCGACTTTTTGCCTGAAATTTTTTTGGAAAAAATTATTTTTAAGACGCGAGTCATTGGAAAAGGATGCTCAACGATTGGCTCATGTCGCTATGCAAAACGAGGTTGGACTGGAAAGCGAACTTTTAAGAGCATTTGATAATGATCCAAGAGATATGGAAATGATATGTGCAGAGCAATTTAAAGGGAAGATGAGTCAGCTGAAGGTTCTACTCAATGAGATTATTGTTAGGACATGTTTCAATGAGAAAGCAATGTGCTCGGTTAGTTTTTAACAGCTTTTTGGAAGAAACAAAAACATGTTGGAAGAAAAAAATAAAAATATTTTATGAAGGCGCACCGCTTTCTCACGCTAGGTCTCGGTGCGAACATCGTGTTGTGTAGTCCTCTCGAAAAAAAACTTTTTTTTTTCTAAAATTGTTCCAAAAAGTGGAAAATAATTGAAAAACTGCAGGAAATTGGCCACCAAGAATCGGAATTTGAGCTCCGATTAAACGAAGCAATTCAGCAACGCAAAACGGAAACTTCGAAAAGCGAAAAAGCTCAGGAAAAAGCGCACAAATTGTTGATCGAACAGGCGAACTTGTATGAAGATGTTAGAAAATTGGAGGAAAATAAGGAGAAGTTTAATGCATCTAGATGGTTGTTGAATGTCGAAAAGCGGCGATTGTCGGACATTTTGGATAGAACGAGAAGAGATCCAAAATTGGGAACGAAAAAGTGTGTGCCGGAGAAGTTGGGAGAAAGAAGCACGGAGCAAGTTTTGTCGAGTGAAGCCAGTTTGTCGCATTCACACATGGAAGAGGAATGTGAGTGGTTTTTGCTTTAAAAGTGTTAAAAATCAAACATATTCGAAGTATGTCAGATTTTTAGTTAAAAACAGTAAATTTCTCTAAAAATTGGAAAAATTTCAATAAAATAAAAACTCACCTTCATTTTTGTTGCCAATCCTCAACGTTCCTGCTAAACAACTAGTTCCAAAAATGAATATGATGGTCAAATAACTGCAAATATCTATTTATAGAAATTTCCAGTCCAAATTTCCTGAAAAACCTGATGATAATTTTTTAGACAGTTCTTATAACTCTCCGGTTTTCTAATTAAAAAAGAAAATAAATTTTTTAGGCACAATTTTCGTGTTTTGGCTTTGAAAATTCGATATTTTATTAATTTGGTTCAGTGTAAACTTGACATAAATCTTGAAAAAGCTGAATTTAGAACATTTTTCAGAGATTATTTTTAAAATATTTAAACTGCGAAAATGGAAAAGGTGCTTTCCAGTTAAAATATGACCAAAATCCACCAAGTATCGAAAATCAAAAAATATCCCTAATTTTTGTCATTTTTCTAAAATTTTTAATAGAAACTGATCTATTTCTTCTTTTCTCAAATAAATTCACAGAATTCCGAGCTCACATTGAAGATTCTGTCACCATTTTAGCTTAAATAAAGAATATCCTAAGTTTCAGAGAGAAATGACTTTTGTTGCTTAAAGAGAGGTAGAAAATTAATTTTTCTCCAATTTACTCGAAAGTTATACCTAAACTCACAATTTTCAGTCGATTTCCAACAACCTGTCGAGCAACCGAGCAGCAACGAAGAGCCGAGGTCAAAAGATTCAGCTGAAGAGGTCAACTTCAAACCGGCTCGATTCCTCAATATCAACAAAGCAATCTCCACTGAAGGTAAATACCCGTTTTCTCCTAACGTTAACCAACAAATTCACCGTTTCCAGCCTGTCGAGCTCATCGTTCTTCAAAAACTGATATGTTGAAAAGTCCTGGACAAGAAGATTTGGATTCGATGCGAATCATGGATGACGAAATTGATGAGATTCCCAACGAACCGGGCCGAAAAATGCAGCCAATTCCCGTCTCCAACTCGCTGACATCTCAAAAACCTGGAAAAGTTTGTCCGGTTCATGGAAATTTGAAAAAAGTGGAGGAGAATGATAATAATAAAATGCCGAATATGAATGGAATCGATCTTATGAAGTTGATCTCGCAAGTTATTGAAAAAGAATATGGAAGTTAATTTTTTAAAAGTGCAAAATAAATTTTTCTTCTTGAAAAGTGCGAGAAATTTGTTGTTTTTTCTGTTCTCAAGGCCGAACACTATTTTTTTTGTGTTTATTTTTTTGTTGTTTTTTTCGTGGAGGAAAATAACATTTTTTTTCTATTATAAAAGAAACATGACATTCCAATCAATAGTTATCTCATTCTTTCTCTGACCTGTGTTCATATATTTAAAAAAAACACTTTTTTTTTGTTGCAAAAATTTAAAATTCATCCAATTTTATTTGATGTGTAAAATAGAATTGTCTGCGTATCTTTGTTGACAATACTCTCTCGCCTTTTTTCCTTCGACAATTTGTTCTTTATCATTTCCAGGGGGAAAATTAGTTATCATTGAATTTTTTTTCGTTTAGAAACTTTTTTTGGGTATTGATTTTTATTGTTTTTAGGGAATCTGAAATCAAAAATGGCTGAAATTCTTGAATTTTCCTTTGGTTTCAAAAAAATATGGAGATTTTCGATGAGAAATATGTCATTCAATAGATTTTTCAACGCTGATCAACATCCTGTATTCAATTTTTGTCAAACGCAATTCTCGATGCGCGAATTTCAGCTAGAAAGCGAGAAAACCTGTTTAAAAACGATTTTTAGGGATTTTAAGGCCCTAACTATAGGGTAATCAAGTATGAAAAAGAACACTGGAATATTTATTTTCTTCCAAAACCTCGAAATTAAGCTGAAAATTTCAGAACACATAAATAATTGGCAAAAAAAAACAGAAAAATGGAATAAAAACAAGCCCATGTAATATTTTTACGTGTTTTATTATTATTTTTGTCTGTCAGTTTTTCATTACTTTTTGTCGTAGAAGAAAAATAAATTGAAAATTAGCTGAAAATGCTTTAATTTTTCATTTTTATGCAAAACAAACTGTCTAGATATTCTCAGGACAAAAAGTTACCCTATAGTATAGTATACCATCCCATTTTTGTTAGTTTTTGATTGTTTTTCGAGAGTTTTTTGTATTTTCAGTGTGAATTTCTAGGCTGAAAATTGTGTATTGAGAATAGCGTTTGGCAAAAACTGATCACATATTTGTTTTCAGCGTGTCAAGATCTACGTAAAACACCAAATTTTCCTGAAACCTAGGCCATATTTTTTAAAGCTTTGATTTTGTAGAAAAATTGATTTTTTTAAGCCCTAGAGAGCCTCAGATCATGTGGGCTTGGAATTCTAGGCCACCTGGGAAAATTGTCATGAATTTTCTCTTCGATTTTTCAGAAACATCACATCTTACGACAGAATGCACGTTTTCTCCGCACAAAACAAAATTCAATTCAATATATTTTCAATTGAAAACAAGTTCCAATTTTAATATGATAACACTGTTCTCTTTTTTTTCGTTTTCATTTCCTCTACGATTGAGAAAAAATGATTTCAGATCAACAAAAAATGTACGAAACCCTTCAACCGTACATCCCAACCGGAGCCCTTCGCGATGCTCTCATCTACTATTCCACAGTCATCATTGTGTGCCAAATTGGTCGATTAATATGTGACAAGACGCTCTCGAAAAAATCACAAATCTACATTTTAGCCATCGAGTTCTTGGGTACACTTCAGGTCACAACTACAATTTATGAGAATGGTGAGATTTTCAGCTATTTCCTTCTGGAAAATTTGTGGTTTTTCAGCGGTTATTGATATTTATTTGGGTCGAAAGTGGTTTGCGTTGACGTTGTTTATCACGGGTATGCTGTTCGCTTATTTTAATCGCGGAGCATTTTGTGGACCTTTTATGCCGATTGAGCAATACGTGTACAGTAAGATTAGGTGAGTGCTTCTCTGCGTCTCTGATATTCTCACTATCTCTAGCACTCCACCTCGTTGTCTGGGTTACTCTGTGTCTCTACCTTCACCACTGTCTATGATCCTTATTTTTCTCTGCGCTTCTCATATTTTCAGTTTCTCTAGTCTATTGTGTTTTCGTGTCTGACTGTATTCAGTTTGGCTTTCTCTAAATCTGTCACATTCTCATTATCTTTAGCAAGAGTTTTCTCTCTGCGTCTCTGATATTCTCTGTCTCTCTAGCATGATTCTTCTCTGTGTCTCTCACATTCTTATTGTCTCTTGCCAGGTTTCCTCAGTGTCTCTCGCATTTTCTCTGGTTGTCTGTATTTCTCTGAGTCTCTCATATCCCCCCTATCTCTAGCATGATTCTTCTCTGTGTCTCTCACATTCTTATTGTCTCTTGCCAGGTTTCCTCAGTGTCTCTCGCATTTTCTCTGGTTGTCTGTATTTCTCTGCGTCTCTCATATCCCCCCTATCTCTAGCATGATTCTTCTCTGTGTCTCTCACATTCTTATTGTCTCTTGCCAGGTTTCCTCAGTGTCTCTCGCATTTTCTCTGGTTGTCTGTATTTCTCTGCGTCTCTCATATCCCCCCTATCTCTAGCATGATTCTTCTCTGTGTCTCTCACATTCTTATTGTCTCTTGCCAGGTTTCCTCAGTGTCTCTCGCATTTTCTCTGGTTGTCTGTATTTCTCTGCGTCTCTCATATCCCCCCTATCTCTAGCATGATTTTTCTCTGTGTCTCTCACATTCTTATTGTCTCTTGCCAGGTTTCCTCAGTGTCTCTCGCATTTTCTCTGGTTGTCTGTATTTCTCTGCGTCTCTCATATCCCCCCTATCTCTAGCATGATTCTTCTCTGTGTCTCTCACATTCTTATTGTCTCTTGCCAGGTTTCCTCAGTGTCTCTCGCATTTTCTCTGGTTGTCTGTATTTCTCTGCGTCTCTCATATCCCCCCTATCTCTAGCATGATTCTTCTCTGTGTCTCTCACATTCTTATTGTCTCTTGCCAGGTTTCCTCAGTGTCTCTCGAATTTTCTCTGGTTGTCTGTATTTCTCTGCGTCTCTCATATCCCCCCTATCTCTAGCATGATTCTTCTCTGTGTCTCTCACATTCTTATTGTCTCTTGCCAGGTTTCCTCAGTGTCTCTCGCATTTTCTCTGGTTGTCTGTATTTCTCTGCGTCTCTCATATCCCCCCTATCTCTAGCATGATTCTTCTCTGTGTCTCTCACATTCTTATTGTCTCTTGCCAGGTTTCCTCAGTGTCTCTCGCATTTTCTCTGGTTGTCTGTATTTCTCTGCGTCTCTCATATCCCCCCTATCTCTAGCATGATTCTTCTCGGTGTCTCTCACATGCTCATTGTTTGTCGCAGTCTCTTGTTCTCTCTGTGTCTCTGATATTCCTACCATCTTTTTCATGGTCTCTAATTCTCTCGTTGTCTGTATTTCTCTGTGTCTCTGATGTTCTCATTATCTCTAACCCGTATTCTTCTCTAAGTTTTCCGTGGTTGTCTGATGTTCTCTGCGTCTCTGATATCCTCACTATCTGTAGCCCTCAACCTCGTTGTGTGGTCTTCTCTGTGTCTCTAATATTCCCAACATCTTTCTTGTTTGTCTGTCTGATTCTCTTGTTTTTGCACTATGCCTGACATGTTTATCATATCCCTGCGTCTCTAACATCCCCACTGTCTCTAGTCAGTACTTCTCTCTGCGTCTATAATGTCCTCATTATCTCTAGCAAGATTCTACTCTGCGTCTCTCATTTTCGCTTCTTGTCTGGACTTCTCTGTGTCTCTATTCCCTCGCCTGTTCTCTCGTTATCTCTGTGTCACTCACCCTTCCTCTATCTCTAGCCTATTTTTCTTTCTCTGTGTCTCCAATCTCCTCATTATCTCTAGCAGAGATTTTACTCAATTTCTATGCGTCTCTAGCTATGTCTCTTGTCGACGTAGTTATTCTCTGCGTCTCTCATGTTTTCACTCTCTAACGCAGCCTGTTTTTCTTTCTCTGCGTCTTCAATATCCCATTATCTCTAGCAGACTTTTCTCTGCGTCTCCTCTGATGGTCTGGTTGTCTCCGTGTCTCGAAAATATTCACTATCCATAACCTGTTCTGTTTCTCTGAGTCTCTAAACTCGCGCTCTATTTCTTCCTCTTTCACTGTCTGCATCTCCGATCTCTTCACTATCTCTAGTCTCTTTTCTCCCTGTCTGCTCCTCTCTCTCCCTCCCTCCCTCACCCACCCTCTCCCATTTCCAGCCTCTTCAACTTCCTCCAACTCCTCACCGCCCAATTCACCGCCGGCTACATCTCCTTCCGTTTCGCGCGAACCATCTGGCTCCAAGCCACCGTTCAATCCGAACCCCATCTCAACATCATCGGCATCTACGAGCAATGCGCCTTTAACCATCCAGTAGGTCGAAACTACAGTACCCCCCCGGGATCTCTCAGGGTGATTCTTACAGTACCACATCTACCTTCATTTGCTGTTCGAGCTCTTCGGAAGTTTCACAATTCGCCACGTGCTAACTCGCTCGACAAGCGCCACCTTTTCCTCATTCTTCATGGCATCGGTATTCACTGGAGGTACGGTACAGGGTTGTAGCTAGGGGTGTACTGTACTTCTTACTCTTACAGTAGTCACCTTCGTTGGTGACCAAGCATTGGACCCATTGGTGGCGACGACGTTGTTCTACGGATGTCGTGGGTTGGATTTCCAACACTTTATGTTGATCTACTGGATCTCACCAGTAATAGGGTGGCTCCTATCCGCTTACGTCGATTCGATTTCCGCCAAACCGAAGAAGCCAAAATCGAAAAAGAAGACTAACTAGGAGAAAATCAATAAATTTTTTATTTGACCTCAAATATTATTGATTGATTAGCGGGTCGCAAAAACCGAAATCCAGTCATTTCTTGATTTTTTAGAATTAGTGAATAGGGAGACAAATTGGTGAGCCACCAATGGGCGCATTATCTGATACGGCGTCTATTGATTCGAGCGATTGGACGGTGCCGGATAAGAGAAAACGGGCGAAATCGGTGATTCCGGTGTTTATATCAAAGTCGGTGAGTTAGATGTGCAGGTCATTGAGGTATTCTATCTCTTTATCTCTCTCTATCTCTCTCTATCTCTCTCTATCTCTCTCTATCTCTCTCTATCTCTCTCTTTATCTCTCTCTCTATCTCTCTCTCTCTCTATCTCTCTCTATCTCTCTCTCCCTATCTCTCTATCTATCTCTATCTCTCTCTCTCTCTCTGTGTCTCTATCTATCTCTCTCTATCTCTCTCTATCTCTCTCTATCTCTCTCTATCTTTATCTCTCTTTATCTCTCTCTCTCTCTATCTCTCCCTATCTCTCTATCTATCTCTATCTCTCTCTCTCTCTCTCTCTCTATCTCTCTCTATCTCTCTCTCTCTCTATCTCTCTCTATCTCTCTCTATCTCTCTCTATCTCTCTCTATCTCTCTCTCTCTCTATCTCTCTCTATCTCTCTCTCTATCTCTCTCTATCTTTATCTCTCTTTATCTCTCTCTATCTCTCTCTATCTCTCCCTATCTCTCTATCTATCTCTATCTCTCTCTCTCTCTCTGTGTCTCTATCTATCTCTCTCTATCTCTCTCTATCTCTCTCTCTATCTCTCTCTATCTTTATCTCTCTTTATCTCTCTCTCTCTCTATCTCTCCCTATCTCTCTATCTATCTCTATCTCTCTCTCTCTCTCTATCTCTCTCTCTCTCTCTCTATCTCTCTCTATCTCTCTCTCTATCTCTCTCTATCTTTATCTCTCTTTATCTCTCTCTATCTCTCTCTATCTCTCCCTATCTCTCTATCTCACTCTATCTCTCTCTATCTTTATCTCTCTTCATCTCTCTCTATCTCTTTATCTCTATATCTATCTCTGTTGACCGTACTTTAAAGGAATATATCAATTTTATGCAGTTCTCATCTGTAACTGGATGGCTATTCTCATCAAACTCCAACTCGTCGAGTCGAAAAATCGAAAAAAGAAAGCCAAAACTACACTAATCAATAAACCATTTTTTTTCTCACGTGACCTGCCCCAATTTCTCCACCCTATTTAAGCTCCGCCAAAAATGGGACCCCCTCATTACTTGATTAACTTTGTGACCACCATCAAAAAAAAAGAAACTAGAAAACTAGCATGTCTGACTCATCGGATAACACATTTTCACCTGCCACAAATTCGAGTGACTATACATCGGCCGACAGTGGCACTCGCAACTCATCGATTCTGTCGACAAGATCGAGAGGTCGAAGTGCGACCAGATCCTCTAGTGAGTTCTCCAAACTGCCCAGAGTTGTTGATTATCGATTTTTTTTTTCTGCAGGATCATCAAAATCTAGTCGATCGGGCAGCTCGGCCGGTCCATCGTCTCGCCGCCGATTCAGAAGAAAGAGACGCACCTCCCACCCGGCCACCCGCTCTTCCCGCTCCCAATCCCGCTCTCGCTCTTCCCGCCACCCATCTGGCCTCGCTGTCACCGAGTTCAAGCCTTGTCAAGACGCCCAGACTTCTGAGGAGATGCGTGGATTTTTGAGAGATTACGCCAAGTCGGAGCAATTTGAGAGTTTTACGTTGAAGATTGATGGGATTCCGTTTGCCGCCGTGTCGTTGTTGAACGCGGATCAGGAGTTGCGCGCCAAGTTTTGGTCGATGCCACCGCCGACGCCGATGAGACCATCGAGAAATAGTGAGTTACGGGGGGGTGTATGTGCATTTTGTCGTAAGATCTGGTGTGTCTAGGGATCTCTGCCTTACTGTAGTTCTGTGTATTTTGTCGTAAGATCTGGTGTTTAGAGGATCTGTGTCTTACTGTAGTTCTGTGCATTTTGTCGTAAGATCTAGTGTTTCTAGGGATCTCTGCCTTACTGTAGTTCTGTGTATTTTGTCGTAAGATCTGGTGTTTCTTGGATTCTCTGTCTTACTGTACTTCTGTGCATTTTGTCGTAAGATCTAGTGTTTCTAGGGATCTATGTCTTACTGTACTTCTGTGCATTTTGTCGTAAGATCTGGTGTTTAGAGGATCTGTGTCTTACTGTAGTTCTGTGCATTTTTGTCGTAAGATCTAGTGTTTCTAGGGATCTATGTCTTACTGTAGTTTTGAAACACATGAATGTCTGTATTTTGTCGTGAGATTTAGTGTTTTGAGGATCCTTTCCTTTTTGCAGTTCTGTTCCTTAAAAAAGTGAGCGACGCAAAAATGCACAATTATTTGAAGCACACTTGAACTCACGACAAATTACGTACTTTTGTTGAAATCTACAGTACCTTCTTCATGTCCCTTTAACCCTAAATTACTATTTTCAGGCGAAAATCGTCCGCGCAAACGAAGCCTCTCGTCGAATCTTTCCTCTTCATCTGGTCGCAAGAGCCGTAAAAGTGTCCGTTTCCCCGACGAAAAGATTAGCGGCGAAGATGTTGAACGGGTCCTGGACGGAATTGTCAAACAAAGAAAGAGCTATTCGGATTTGTGGGCCGATAGAGAGCAGTGAAAATAGACGGAGATGATGAAGACGAATAAGGAGAAGATGAATAAAAGAAAAAGAAATATAAAGAATTTGTCATGCCTAGTGAATGTGTGGTTGTTGAAAAACGCCCAATCACCCGGATGCCTATGTACCCAGTCGCCCATTTTCCCGGGTTCGTTTTCCCATTCACCCGGATGCCCATTTACCCGTCTTCTCTGGATGTCCATTCGCCCACACTCGATTACCCGTGTACCCATCTGCCCATTTCCCCGAGCTCGTTTATTTTCTCGACCATTCGCCCGGTCGCTCGAACCCATGTTTATTCATTTGCCCGAACACCTGAACGCCCGGTCACTCGTTTGCCCGTTTTCCCGGCTGCTCATTCATCCAGTTGATCATTCGCTCGCATTTGTTTACCCGTTCGCCCTGATGCCCATTTTCCCGGTTGCTCATTTTCCCACAATGTTTTACCCGTTTGTCCGTTCGTCTGGATTCCCATTTTCCCAGTCGCCCATTCACATTTGCCCGTTTTCATGAAATGGTTAAAATGACCTAAAAATGGGTGTTTACATCATTTTGGTGGGGTTTAAAGGTCTGAATGTTGATTCACCGTGCTCTTGAATGACAAATATCTTCATTTTTGAAGAGTTGGAACCCTACTGACCAATTTTAGAACCCCTACGTAGCACCAGGTATCCACTTTTTTATGTATGATTGTGATAGGGATCAGGAAAAATTTAAAAACATTGTTACATGTGGTCACATTTATATATTTTGAAAATCCAAAGAAAAATTGAAGAAATTAGTAAAAAAAAATTGATTTGGGTTATCACAGTTTTTTGAAACAGTAAATTTTTTGAAAATTGAGGTTTTTGTTTCAAAGTGAATGAGAATGTCCATAACCCATATTTTCCAACATCTACAGTATCCTACATTTTCAGTTTTCCAGAATCTATTTGAAAATATTATATGAAAATGAATAAAATCAGATATCTTGTAATACGACAGTTTTAATTTGTCCCCAAACGCAACAAGTATTTCATGATTTTTTTAAACTTTAATTTTTTCTCAGAAAAGTTTTTTTTTAATTGTGTAAACATTTTTCGAAGTTCCTCATCATTTGAAACATGATTGTCAATAGAGCGCATTTGATTAACTATGGTTCATTCATGTTCCAAATAACAGTAATCCGATGGTGTTTTTCAAAGAGGACTTTCGAAAGTTTATCTTTTATTCATTAGAAATAAATTATTAACGATATTTCAAATATTCATTTGAAAAATTTAGGAGAAATTGTAAATCAGGATTTTGAAACAGTAAATTTTAAAAAAAAAGTAACGAAATTTTATGGAACGGGCGATTTTTAACAGATTTTCCCTTTTAGTTTTGAACGTGGCCTTTATACACATTATTTTGTTAAGAAATGACCAAATAATCTATCTTTCAACTTTTAGAAATGAATAAAAATAAAAAACCGTTAAAAATCGTCCGCTAGCGCACGTCATGTCAGCGCAATGAAAAACAGCAATTTGCGAGGTTGAGAGAGACGCAGAGAAAAGTTCTCCGAGAGAAGTACAAGAGTGAAAATTCCCATGGCCGACTGGTTAACGGGCGTGTCTTTGAATCGAACGACGGCGGCGAGCTCTGGTTCGATTCCCCCACGCGCCAAAACTTTTTTATTATTTTTCTTTTTTTTTTCGAATTACATTTTTACAACGTTCTCTTGTCAGATACTAAAAATTACACTCTCGCAAATGTTTTGAATACATTTTTGAGTTTCGAAAACACATTAAACTGTAATTTGAAAAAATAAAAAAGTTTATGGCGCGTGGGGGAATCGAACCAGAGCTCGGCGCCGTCATTCGATTCAAAGACACGCCCGTTAACCAGTCGGCCATGGAAATTTTCACTGTTGTACTTCTCTCGGAGAACTTTTCTCTGCGTCTCTCNCCAGAGCTCGGCGCCGTCATTCGATTCAAAGACACGCCCGTTAACCAGTCGGCCATGGAAATTTTCACTGTTGTACTTCTCTCGGAGAACTTTTCTCTGCGTCTCTCTCAATCTCGTCAATTGCATGCTGACATGACGTGGGTTATATATATTCTGATACTTACCAGTTTTTGGTAAACTATCTAGAGATTGATAACGAAGAGACACAAATCACTGAAAAAAATCCACACATAAATTAAAATTAACACTTTGAAACAGTAAACTTTCAGAATTTGGCAAAATTATCCTAGAGTTCTAGAAAAACGTCATTTCATTTTATAGGATACTACGTCTTAGGGTTCCCAAGAAAATGATCATCTTGGTATTTTGGAAGAAATACAAAATTTTCGAGCTATTCATTGACTGAACAATATGGTTCACAATGGAATACTAATGCCCTGATATGAGATCTGAGATTAGAACATAAACTATGAATAATGTAAAAATATAATTTTGAAACAGTAAATTTTGAACCAACAATTGTCGATATAGCGAATATTACTGATTATGGTATCGTAATTTTTATGTTATCTTGAATAGAGAATCTGAAACAGGACTTACAACTTAAAAGATGAAAAAAAATTTAAAAAAAGGTATAACTTAATGGTTATATATATTTTTAAACGAACCTGATCTGTTCTATTCTTGTAAAATTAAAATACATATCAAACATTTTTTATCTAAATCTTACGAAACAGTGAATCTGTGTGAATAAAGCTATGTTTTCCCACCTACAGTGCAAAACGCCACGTATCATGTGTTATACTTTGAAATATTTACAAGCATGTTCAGAACTTGTAAATCCGTCCATGTCTCATATTCTGACAGCGGATTGTTGAGCTAATTTAGCTTTTCTCAGAGGTCGTAAATCATCGTGTCCCATTGAATATTTCTACATGACTAGGTATACTGTATTTATCATTAGTGTAGTGAAGAGATTTAAATATCACATGAAAGTCGAACAAAATCCTCAGATTGGAGGTTATTGCTTACACGAAAGAATTCATTATGGATTTGAAGCGTAATTGAAACAGGAAATATTTAATACATAAAAAAATATTTTCTGAACGTGCCAGTAGCATATGGAAAAAAGCGTGTAGAAAAATAAGAGACACAGAGAAAAGTGTTAGTTTCATGTATATATCACAGTTAGGTGTTTGGATGAGAAACCGACAATTTTTGAGATATCAATTACAACAAACACGTGTCATGGGGATCTATAATAAGATTACTGTATTTTAAATACAGTAATCTCTATGGAAAAGATAAGTAGCTTCAAAGGAAATGGAAAATACACTACAAGGCTTTAGTACACAACAGAAAGTGTGGATAATTTAAAGTATACATGTTTTTGGAAGGTCAAATCGGACAGGACCTGACATATATGCCAAATAATTTGAAAAAACACAAACAATGAAAACTCACTCCATTACTTCGCTTCTTCTTGAAAACTGAATATCTTCAAAAGGATTTTCTGGTTGATTTTGGTCAACTCATTCATTCTGTCCGTTATTGTGCGTACTGGACCAGACAGTTTGTTTCACGACCTGAAAATTACAAAGTTAGATTTTTTTTTTTTTGAAAAAAAAGGCAAAGAGATAAAAAAAACTTTAAGACTGAAAAACATCCTTTCGTAAGTTTGGGGTCATTACATTTTTGAGATCGGTCAACTGAAATTGCTATTATAGCCCAAATCAATGCCAAAATACCACGTGTCATGTGTTATGTTTTGAAATATTTACAAGTCAGTTCAGAGCTTGTAAATTTGTAGGTTGTGTGTCATATTCTGACAGTGTATTATTGAGCTATTTTAGCTTAGTTCAGAGCTCGTAAATCATCGTGTTCCAGTGCATATTTCAAGACGTGATTAGGTATACTGTAGTTATCATTAGTGTAGTATACAGAGCTGTTGAAATGGAATGTACCCCAGATGGGCTTCCCAGTTTAAATGGGAAAAATAAGTAAAATTGTTCACGTGGGAAAATCCCAGATAAACATTACCATCCCATGGGAGCCCAGGTGGCCTTCTTTTTTCTTTCATTTCTTGAAAAAAATGCGACTTTTTTATGAAATGAACAAAAAACGACAAATCCGTCAGAAAAAAAATACAAAACGTGAACTTTTTCTACATTTTTGGAATTATATTTCCCACCTGGGAAAGCCCAGCCCACCCCAGTTTATCTGGTCATTTCTCGAAGTGGGGTGGGATGGAATGGGCATTTTTATCTGGGCTATCTGGAGCCCACATT
Organism: Caenorhabditis sp. 38 MB-2015; assembly: GCA_900536415.3. Taxonomy (NCBI): domain Eukaryota; kingdom Metazoa; phylum Nematoda; class Chromadorea; order Rhabditida; family Rhabditidae; genus Caenorhabditis; species Caenorhabditis quiockensis. The sequence continues at coordinate 138,058 of LR548737.1, forward strand.
TTGCCCATTTCAACAGCTCTGGTAGTATATAGAGCGTTTAATATACCACAGTAAAGTCAAATTTCTTATTGATTAGTAACTTTTCAAACATAATGACATGAAAGCTCACAACTAAAAATTCATTATGGGTTTGAAGCGTAGTTGAAACAGGAAACAATTAATACATCAAAATATGTTTCCTAGACCGTATACACGTGCCATTAACATATGGTAAAAAGAGTATAACAAAACAAGAGAGACACAGAGAAAAGTGTTAGTTTCCTGTATATATCACAGTTAGGTGTTTGGATGGGAAACCGACAATTTTTGAGATATCAATTACAACAAACACGTGTCATGGAATCTTAAAAAGAGAGATGTACTGTACTTAGAATTCTCCAAAAAAAAAGACGATTTTCAATCACATATTCCAAAATTTAAAAACTGTTAATCTAGTTTTGAAACGTATTTCAAACAGGAAGAATGGATGTTTTGTAAAATCCAGAACAAAAAGTACATGATCCACATACCAAGTACTTTATGACCAAGATGTTATCGATATTTTTTGCCTGTACCTCAGAATTTCGCCTATATCTATAGTACCCCAAAACAATGCCAAAATGCCACGTGTCATGTGTTATACTTTGAAATATTTACAAGCCAGTTCAGAACTTGTAAATCCGTCCATGTGTCATATTCTGACAGCGGATTGTTGAGCTAATTTAGCTTAGTTCAGAGCTCGTAAATTATTGTGTTCCAGTGCATATTATGAAGTGACTAGGTATACTGTATGTAGTTATCATTAGTGTAGTGAAGAGGAATCCAACAAAATCGCTAAATTGGAGGGTATTGATTGCATCAAACAATTCAATATGGATTTGAAGCGTAGTTGAAACAGGAAACTTTTGAAGCGTAGTTAAAACAGGTTAGTACATCAAAAAAAATTTCTGAACTGTATACACGTACCATCAACATATGGAAAAAAAGAGCATAGAAAAACAAGAGACACAGAGAAAAGTGTTAGTTTCATGTATATATCACAGTTAGGTGTTTGGATGGGAAACCGACAATTTTTGAGATATCAACTACAACAAACACGTGTCATGAGATATACAATAAGATTACTGTATTTTAAATACAGTAATCTTGGAAAGGAAAGGATAATTAAGTTTATAGTATAAATATTTAAAAATTATTATGAACTGAAAAAAGTTAAAAGCAGTCATGCTCCAGAAAACTATACATAGAAAGTGTGTACAATCTTAAATCTTGAAAAGTTCTGTATATAAGGGTGTGTCACAGCTAGTAAAAAAAGTCAAAATATATTAAAAAGTAACCAGAAGTATATTATGGCTAATGAGATTCTCAACTCTAGTTTTCTAGAACTTACACCTGAAAAGCTTCACCTGAAAAACGCATTTCAAAATGAATTGAGTGATACTCATAGTATAAGTCTTTAAAAATTCTGTATATCACAATCTGTAGTATATTTATGTCCATGTATGTAAAAACTGGACAAAGTTCAAATCAACCAGTCACGTTAAAAAATCTTTATTTACTACCATAATGATAAGTATAGTATATCTAGTCATGATGAAATATGTACAGTGATACCATTATTTACGAGCTCTGAACTAATCCAGTTTAACTCTGTGGTATATTGTCAGAATATGACATGTAACCTACGGATTTACAAACTCTGAACTAGCCTGTAAATATTTCAAATTATAACACATGACACGTGGAGTTTTAGCATTGATTTGAGGTGTTTCGCTGGCTTACAGTTTGCTTCGAAATATTTCTGGAAAATATTGTGCACCTCTAATTTTTCCTTTGTTTGTTTCAAGGAACAATCATCTTTCAAAAAATATCTCGAAGCGAACAACAAGCATACTGTAAGGCAGCGAAAAAGAGGTTTGAATATTTTCTCTCATTTCGAAGCCAATTTTTTTTGCCCAACGGAAAGTCTGGATAATTTAAAGTATACATGTTCAAAAATGGGTCAAACTTTGCCAGAACCTATAGGTATATCATAGCTAGCAAGATGTGTACCTAACAATTCACTGAATCCAGTCCATGGTTGGTAACTCCAAGATTACACTGTAGGGTTACTGTATGGTTACTGTATGGGACAGAGATATCACCATTTTCAGAAAGTACAGTAATCTAAATACACCCTACTCATCAAGTACAGTACTCCATAAATAGGAAACAAAATCAGTGACACGTGGAGTATTAATTCTAGATATTGATCGATAACTTTAAGAATACACTAGGGTTACTTTATGGGACACATCACTATGCCAGAAAGTACAGTAAGACAAATTTTTAAGCTGGACCTCTACAGTACTCCGTATAGGTATTTCGATCCGTTTCCTTTTTCTAGGGTTACGGTACACCCCCCCCCTTACCCACGCTTCCCACCCTATGATAACACCATGGTGTGAAATCGATAAGCCCCACCCACCCCAATATTCCCATTTGGCTCAGGCCACGCCCCTTCCCATCCATGGGGGCCCCTATATAAACCCATAGCCCACCCCATTCAAATCATAACTCTTCAAACTCCCAAATTTCTTTGGTGTAGGTCAAATTTGACTTTATCCGGGATTTTTGCTGCTTTCTTCTTGCTTTAATTCAACGATTTGAAATTATCGATTTATTCGCTACTAACTCAATATGATGCAATCACCAATCAATGTCAGAATCGTCGACGAGAAGTTGTGGAGCCGATTCCACCCGAATACTGAGATGATTGTCACCAAGAAGGGAAGATCGATTTTCCCGAAATTGGCGTTCCACGTCGAAGGGTTGATGCCCCTTGGCCACTACGCAATCCAGTTGCACTTCTATCGGTGCGAAGATATCAAGTGAGTTGAGGCCCAATAGCTTATCGGGGTAGCGTGGTTCAGTGGTAGTGCGCTAGGTTCAAGTGTAGAGGGTTGAGGGTTCGATTCCGCTTGGGAGCGGAATTTTTTTTTTCGAAAAATTTTAAATTCAATTTCAAAATTTCAGATTTAAATACGACAATGGTGTTTGGGCAAAATCGTCGAGCGCCGAACCAATCGGCATCAACAGTGTACAAATCATCCGTCACCCTGATGGAGTCCGAACTGGAGAACAATGGATGCGCAGCGCTGTTGAATTTGCTCGTCTCAAAATCACCAACAATATCAACTCGAAAGAGCCATCGCATTATATTCTACAAAGTATGCACAAGTATCGACCAGTTTTGACAGTGATTCAGATGCCGTAAGTATTTTATTTCATTATTTTTTTCAACGAAATGCTCTATGCAATCAAGAGTAGTTACGACGCATGCTCAATTGGTGTACTCGTTAGCGCTCTTGGTTGCGAGTTAGGGGATCGACCCCCCTAGCTGCCAAAGAAATTTTTTTTTTTTTACAAAATATCTTTTCTTTCAGTGATAACTCGTTCAACATGTTACCAGAAGATTCACCATATCAACAGCCGTTCAGCTTCCATCTCGCCGAGTTCTACGCCGTCACTGCGTATCAAAACAATGAAGTCACTCGGCTCAAAATTGCCAACAACAAATACGCAAGAGGTTTCCGAGCTGAAAACAGCAGAAAGCGAGCAGCAGCCAAAGATGAGAAAGAGCAAAACTCTCCACAAGATGAGCTCTTCGATAACCCGGCGAAGCGAATGGCGTGGCAAGCGGCACCATATTATCAACCACCACAATATATGCCATATGGAGCAGCTGACATGAGCAACTTCTATTATCCACCACAAGATCAAATGGCGGCGTATAACACCTATCCAATGGCAGCTTATCAACAAATGGGCACCGAACAAATGGCATACAATTGCTGGTCAATGATGCCGACACCAACCACCTTCCACCAATCATCAGACACCACATCCACCAATCACACCTATCAATCAATCTCACCATAATTCGACTAATATTAATTTGTGAATAATTTCCAGAAAATGTTGAAAAAAATCCCGAAAATTGATCTCGATTACTAATATTATATTTATCCTACCCAAAAAATGTTAAATAACCCCAAAAATTGATACTAATATTTTTTTTCTCGTAATTTTTGCACTTTTTAAACTTTTCTTGTAATATTCTTTTTTTCTAAATAAAGTCGCAAAAAATACAAATCACGTGTTTTTGATGAGTTGAATGCTCAATTTTGAGCTCAAAGTTGGTTAGGCTCGTAAAATCGTACACGGCCATTTGGATTTAAAAATTTTCGGCTTCACATCTAACTGTGATATATGCACACTTGCCTCTGCGTCTCTCATTTTTCTACACTCTCTCGTCGGCAAGTGACATATACTATTCGGTAGAGTTTTTCATGCTGATGAATATTCCGCTTTTAACTTTTGCGAAAAAGCAAAAAAAAAAAAGAAAATAAAAAGCAAAAAAAAAAAAAGACAAAAACAAAAGTCAAAAAACGTGAAAAATTAATAAAATTAACTATTATTTCACGTGAGAAAATAAAAAATTGATAATAATTTTAGATTTTTCAGTATATCTATAAGGGAAAATTACATTACATCCTAATGCTTATAGGTTTTCAGACAAAAATCATTGATTTTCAGCTTTCCGCGCGTTTTTTTTTCAAAAGTTAGAAATGGGATATTATTCAGCATGAAAAACTCTATTGATTGACATAAGTTTTGCTAATAAAATTTCTACAAATTGTTTTTTTTTTGAGATCAAAAAACGTCGGTAGTAAAGTAGCAATGCCGACACAATTTCACTATAATTCGACTAATATTAATTTGTGAATTCACTTTCCTAATATTAACACANTTTTTTTCTAAATAAAGTCGCAAAAAATACAAATCACGTGTTTTTGATGAGTTGAATGCTCAATTTTGAGCTCAAAGTTGGTTAGGCTCGTAAAATCGTACACGGCCATTTGGATTTAAAAATTTTCGGCTTCACATCTAACTGTGATATATGCACACTTGCCTCTGCGTCTCTCATTTTTCTACACTCTCTCGTCGGCAAGTGACATATACTATTCGGTAGAGTTTTTCATGCTGATGAATATTCCGCTTTTAACTTTTGCGAAAAAGCAAAAAAAAAAAAGAAAATAAAAAGCAAAAAAAAAAAAAGACAAAAACAAAAGTCAAAAAACGTGAAAAATTAATAAAATTAACTATTATTTCACGTGAGAAAATAAAAAATTGATAATAATTTTAGATTTTTCAGTATATCTATAAGGGAAAATTACATTACATCCTAATGCTTATAGGTTTTCAGACAAAAATCATTGATTTTCAGCTTTCCGCGCGTTTTTTTTTCAAAAGTTAGAAATGGGATATTATTCAGCATGAAAAACTCTATTGATTGACATAAGTTTTGCTAATAAAATTTCTACAAATTGTTTTTTTTTTTGAGATCAAAAAACGTCGGTAGCAAAGTAGCAATGCCGACACCAACCACCTTCCACCAATCACACCTATCAATCAATTTCACTATAATTCGACTAATATTAATTTGTGAATTCACTTTCTTAATATTAACACAAAAATTTAGAAAAAATCCCAAAAATTGATCTCGATTACTAATATTATATTTACCCTACCCAAAAAATTGATAATAATATTTTTTTTTCTCGTAATTTTTGCACTTTTTAAACTTTTCTTGTAATATTCTTTTTTTCTAAATAAAGTCGCAAAAAATACAAATCACGTGTTTTTGATGAGTTGAATGCTCAATTTTGAGCTCAAAGTTGGTTAGGCTCGTAAAATCGTACACGGCCATTAGCTCAAAAATCGTCGGTTTCACATCTAACTGTGATATATGCACAAAAATATCACCTTTCTCTGTGTCTCTTGTTTTCCTATACTCTCTCGTTGTCGGCACGCGTATGCGGTTTAGGGAATATTTTTTGATGTTCCAACTGTCAGAATGTGGCATTTGGTCGGATTTACAAGCTTTGAACTGGTTTTAAATATATCAAGTTGAAACACATGACACGTGGCAATTTGCCATTGATTTGGCGATCTAAATCTGGGAATATGTGGACTTTTGGTTGTGAAAATAAAAACTTGATTATTCAAAGTGTCTACTCTAACTATATCAAGTTGATTGTGATCATATGATCATCAGTAAAACATACGTTTCAAAAATTGGTTATCAACTTCTCATACTCGGAATATGTGATAAAAATTCGATTTTTTGACTGTAAAGCTTGTTGGTAAAGCATTGGACGAAAATGAAAAATATACATTTCCAAAACTCTTTACTCTTAATTTTTAAAAACTAACTGTAACAAAAGAAAATAATTGCCGAACAGTCGATAAAGATTACTTTAATAGAAATAAATATCATGAAACAGGAAATGTATCAAATTTTTTTTAATAACGTTGGCTAAAAAATAAGAATTAGGACCCAATGGTAATATTTACTCTGGAACCTATGTATTTATTCAAGTCTCAGAGAAATGTACAAGTTTTTATTCTTTGTTTTCTTTTGTATAATAAATTGGTCAATTTAAAGCTGCATTATATTTGTGAACTTTCTGAAACGTATCAGAACGTTGAAAATTATCGAATTCAAAAATATGTCATTTTCTTGGCGGAATCTTTTTTTTTTTGAAACCTTTTTTTCATAAAATGATATCTCTAAAAAACAATGAGGAAACTGAATAACCAGAATGACAAATGTGAGTTATTGATTGAAATTTTGAAACAGTAAAGTTTCGAACTTGAGAATTGGTGAAGGTAGTTGGAAAGTTGCTCTTAAATGAAACAGCACATTTTTAAGGTATAACTCTAGAGGGATTTTTTACCGAAAAAAATCTAGATTTATAAGTTTTAGTTCGAAGTTAGAATTTTTTTTTAACGTATGATTATTGCAGATTTTTTCAGATCGAAAGTTAAATCGAACTTTTGAAACAGTAATGATAATAATTTTTTTAAAAAGTTTCCAAATTTCAATTTTCACACAGTCTTCACGAAAACTAGAAAAAATGTGATTTTTAATTTAAGAGCAACTTTCTAACTTCAATAAGTTATTCTAGTATTTCTCCTATTTATCTTGGAATATGATGTAATACTGACTATTAGTAAATTTCAAGTTCAAATAATTTACTGTTTCAAAAACTTTATTAAAATTTCTTGATCTATTCTTCTGGTAATGAACCCATCTGTTGGCCTTTAAACCTTATAATAGTACTAAAATAACCTATCAACTTCTCACTAAATTTTATAATTCCTTAAACCATAATTGTCGAACCTAAAACTACTATAAGGAAAAATTACGAGAGCGAACTACTGAGTTTGAAAACTATATATACAATTTCCGAAACGTAAATAGAAATGTATAGAAAATTACTAACCAGGTTTTGTGGAGAAGATGACGAACTTCCAGATGATGGCAGAAGCACCTAATTCTTGTGAAGTGTCGATGATGATGACAGCTTCAACGACCTCCTTCTTGTCGACATCATCCTTCATTCAGTCTACCATATTTGTACTCTGAAATAAAACTTTTTGATTCACACAAAATTAAAAAATTAAATCAAAAATATAGGAAAAAGTATAAATATAGACAGATAACATAAATTACAATTTAATTTACCGAATTAAATTAAAGTTTTTATCAAGAAGGATTGATTCGAAGAACCATTAATATGGATTTTGAAATAGTAAAAATTCGAAAGTTGGAAAAATATCTGAATTGCATTAGATCTCACGACAAATTACAGAATCTCTGGGGAAAACTATAGTAGTATTTTTTAAATTCCAACATTTTGAAAATCTTTTTTTATTTCCTATTTTCTGAAATTCATTTCATCGCCTTCAATTTATGAAACACACTGGCCCAAATAATTGAATTGAAATTGGAAAATTATATTTATATAACTTTTGAAACAGTAAAATCTCAAAAAGCAGAAAATATAGTTTCGAAGCCCAACTAATTGTAAGTAGAAATTTCATACATAACGCAATGAATGTTCAATTTTAAAACTGAAAAATCGTCTGATAATTTTTAAAATTTCAGTCAAAAGTAACTGAATTTAGGTTGATAAAAAATTAGAGGTTAAGTCTAAAAAAAATTATTTTTTTATAAATATTGAAAACCGAGATGATCATTATTATTTCTATAGGAGAAATGGAGGAGAATTTAAAAAAAAACTGATATTACGTCTGATTATCACAAATATCTGAAACAGTATAATTTTCGAATTTGAGATTGCTGGAATTTTTCAGAAAATCAGGATTTTGTTGATTTTTTATGTGATATAGTAGATTTTAGGCAACTATTTGAATATACCTTGCAATAGATTTTGAAAACTATTAAAATGTGATTTCAATTACCTAGAGAAGTCTTTTAAGAGTACACAGAAATTTTGGAATTTTCAGGAAATTTGAACTAAAGTGGCTTGAGTCAAGAGAAAGAATTAACAGAACGATAGTTGTGAATTATTAATTGATATTCTGAAACAGTGAAATCTGAAACTTGAAAATCGTCTGCAAAATTACGAAAGTAAAGAATTCGATATATTAAGTTCATTTTTTTTGTATTTCAAAATTCGCAATGAGAATTGAAAAAATTGAAAAGGGAAAACATATTGGTTATCCAACCAGGTCAGTCAACGGCAAAAGACTATATGTAGTTTGAACCGACGAAATAGCAGGTCAAAATGAGAGATTTTGAAACTTTTCAAAATTTGATCTTTTTTTAGTGAGCTGATCTACACGGATAAGCAATAGTAATTTGAAAAAAACCGAAAAATTCAAACTAACGAAAAATCAGTCACAAACAATGTTAAATATTTAAGCATTCGAAAATTTTTTGAATTTCCTATTTTCTTAAAATCATGTCATCGCCTTCAATTTATGAAACACACTGGCCCAAATAATTGAATTGAAATTGAACAATTATGTTTATACAACTTTTGAAACGGTAAAATCTCAAAAAACAGAAAACATGGTTTCGAAGCCCAACTAATTGTAAGTAGAAATTTTATACATAACGCGGGGAATGTTGAATTTTAAAACTGAATAATCATCTAAAAAAATTTTAAATTTTAGTCAAAAGTAACTGAATTTAGGTTGATCGAAAAACGGTGGTAAAACCTCGAAGAAATTATTATTTCTATTGGAAAAAAGAAAATTTAGAATTAAAACAACTGAAATCACGTCTGATTATCACAATATTCTGAAACAGAGAATTCTCACATTTCAAATTGCTGGAATTTTTTAGAAAATCAGGATTTTGTTGATTTTTTATGTGATATAGCAGATTTCCAGCAATTATTTGAATATACCTTACAATAGATTTTGAAAACCATTAAAATGTGATTTAAACTATTTAGAGGAGTCCTTTAAGAGTACATAGAAATTTTTGAAATTCTTCGGAAAATGTAAAATGAAGTGGTTCAAATTAAGAAGATGAATTAACAGAACGATAATTGTGAACTATTAATTGAGATTCTGAAACAGTAAAATATGAAACTTGAAAATCGTCTGAAAATTTTCGAAAGTAAAGAATTCGATATATTAAGTTCATTTTTTTGTATTTCAATATTCGCAATCAGAATTGGAAAAATTGGGAAGGGAAAAAATGAGAAAAATTCAAATTAACGAAAAACCATGATGAATCAAAAATGTTTGATTTTTTTTTTTTTGAAAGATCTAGTGAACTGAAATTCAAAAAACTATGTTCATATAACTTTTGAAACATATTTCATCATGTGGAAAACAACAATTGATCAACTAGTTAATAATTTGAACCCTTCAATACAGTGTCTGAAACAGTAAAGTCTCAAAACCAAGTAAAAATCACAAATAATTTTCGAGAAGCATAACTTCTGGGAAAACCACGGAAGAGTTTTTTAAATCCTATTTTTTAAATCACATGGTACTATGCAAATATTTTCTGAGAATAGTTTTATAACTTTTAATATGCGTAAAAAAATCGAGAATATAAATTACTGAATTTGAGAAAAATGGTACTCATACAGTTTTCGAAACAGTAAAATCTGAAAACCCAAAAACTGCAAAATTGCCGGGAAAAAGTATAAAAAATTAGTATCACATCATATCTCACGACATATTGCGTAAGTTCTAAGAATACCACAGTAATCTTCAATATTTAATTTTAGCATTCCAATTTTTTTGAAACATATTTCATTAGATGAATCAATGATTAACTGGTTATTATTAATTTGAACCCTTCAATACAGTGTCTGAAACAGTGAAGTCTCAAAACCAAAAGAAATGAGCTTTATATCAGATCCTCAAAATATTACATCAACCGGATGTGAACACCGGGACTTTTCTCCAAAAAAAAAATCAATAAAATAAATTAGATTTATATACATATCGAGATCAAAAAACCAAAATAATTCAAATCCGACAAACCGACAACACAACTTTTCCGGCCTCTCTGAGTCCCGAAATATAAGCTCCAGTCATTGTTTGTGGTTCGGATGCGATGGTATGCTCGCCAGCGAAGAACACCTTATCCTGGACTGATTCTTTGAGTTTGTTATATGTTTCATCGCCGGGACTGTCGAAGGGAACATAGGTGTAGGACATTCCAATGTATTGATCGGCTCCCCAATGTGAGACCATATGACCAAGTGGAACGATTGTCTGAAAAAGGGATATGCTAGAAATTTTCAGGATATTTTTTCAAAACCATATTTTACTATTATTGGACTTGATTGTTGCGCTGAGTTTATTATTTCTCACCTAAAAATGGACTGCAAAATAATTAAAAAATTTGATCTGCTAAATTTCTTCGTAAACTTTTTTGAATCTTCACACACCGAACTTTAATGAGTGTGTGTTGAAAATAAAGAGACAGAAAGGAAATAGACAGTTTCGATAGAGCGCACATAACTCACAGAGTGAGAAAAATGTTTTATTTCCTTGTTTGGTGCTTTCGTGGCAAAATGTTCAGATTTTTTTGCTCGGCATGACTTTTTCGACGTAGATATGAATCTTATTTTTAGTAAAACATGAATTAATCTCGCAGTCTTTCTTTTAAAAAAATTTATGAAAATTTGTTAGAAAGTTTTCTTGATATTGCCTATTCTGATTTTCTATTCCTTTCGCAAGAAGATTTTTTCGATCTATCAGACGAAATAGTGAGTAAAAATGAGAGAATCAGACAGTTGTAGATCAAAATATCTCGAAGCGAAAGGAATAGAAAAACGTAATGAACAATATTTTTACTCTTATAATCCGATTCTGATACGCTGAAAATGTGTCCAAGACCTAGAAAAATGACGGATAAAAGAGATAGCGAGAAGGAGAAAGGGGGGGGGGGGTTCATAGGAGAGAACACGAGAGATAGACGACGGATAGGAGGGAACGCCTTGGAAGCCCCCCTTGACTGTGAACGCAACTAGTCCGAGTATGGATATCGATTAAGCTTTGATTTTTAAAAGTTTGTAGTTTTTCGTAGTTTTAAGCATACGAATCTCACATCGAACCTTATATATAATTTTAACTCAATACAAATTTCTGAAACAGTTATTTTTTTCTAACTTGAAACAAAGAAAAACTAAAAGTCTAACTTAATATTTAATTTATTTTTTCTTAATAATGTTTTTTAATATTTAAAAATACAGCACTCTATTATCAAAAAAAAAAACCAACAGAAAATATTTTACACCAAAAAACTTGAGATTATCAATGAAGAACATGAAAAAGGTTAGATTTCAATCAAAATATGGTTTGAAAATCGTTTTTTCGTGTTCTAAAAAAGATAATATTTTTGGATATGCTCTAAAAACGGTGAAAGAAGTCAAAAAAACACGTTTTACGATAGTAGTGATGGTCTAAAACCTACTCTAGACTGAATTGAACACCTTAGTGAATTCCTGAACTTTCTGCGACAATAACAGAAAGAATTGATGTAGAACATTCAAATAGTTGTCTGAAACAGTAAGTTTTCCAAACGTGAAAAAACCCTGAAATAACTGAAAAATGATAGCTACAACAAGGCTCACGACGAATTACAGAACTTCTGGAAAGACGACACAAAGACTACACAGGAAAATTTTCCTTTTTTCCAAAAAAGATCAATTCACCAAAAAAGGAGGGAACAATTTCAAAAACAATGAGCATTTGACTAGGTCTCACCACGATTTTGGAAATTTTCTAGAAAAAAAGCAAATTTTTATGGAAAAATTGCTTCTTTTTCTCTTTTGTGAATCGCTTTTTTTCAGAAAAAAAAGGAAAGTTTTCCTAATTTTTTTCTCGTGAAATATCCCATAACCTGTTTCTCATTTTTTTTATTTTTGAGCAGGAATTATTTCTGTTTCATCTGTAAGTGAATTCTTCTCCAAAAAAAGAACCTTAATTAGTTTTAGAACTTTAAACTTATTTTGGAACCTGAATAATACTTTTGGAGTTTTACTTCATTTTAAGAAATGGCTTAATAAAGTTCTAAAAACATGTGAAAAATAAAGCAAATTGTTGAAACAGTAAAAAAAAAATTCACGTGCTCCAAAAAGAAACTCTTATCCACGAAACAACGTGCTCTCATTTCAACGTGGCTTCGTTTAAAAAGTTAATCAGAAAAAAATAGCGACAAGGTTATTTCTGATTGTATTCCAGGTCTAAATCGGTATGGCTTTAACACCGACAAAAGCCGAGAAAATTGGTGAGAAGCAAGAATGCGTATTGGTGAGTGGATGTGAATGGTTTCAGAAAAAACTGACTCTTCGGAACTAAAATACGGGTGTTTCAAGAAGAATATAATTATCTTGAAACAGTAATGTTTGACTGGGGGTTTTTTTTTGAAAAGTACTGTACTTCGCTTTTGGAGATAATTTTTGTAGCCTGGTTACTGTAGTTTCTAATTATAAATCTGAACTTCTATAAACTACGTTGACTGGTAAAATTCGATTTTATATCAAAAAAATGTGATCCAAATTGAGAAATCTAATACTGGGGTACTGTTATTTTAGTTTGAATATTTCTGAAATTATCCAAAATAAGTTTACTAGGGTAATCCAACCCGTAGGAACTGTTTCCAATATCTTTAATCCAATACATTTTATTTTTGTTACAAAAAAATGATTCTCTATCGTATTAATGTTGCCGATCAAATTTTGGCTCTCAGACTTTAATATAAAAAATGTTTGAAACAGTAATTTAGAAAACGATTTCGGCATTGTTGTTTTGATAGAATTTTATTTTTCAGAAGAAAAAAATATTATCAATAGGGCGCATGTTATCTATTAAATTTTGGCTGATACAGGATAACATAAAATTTAACATCCATAGTTCCCAGAAAATATACCGGGTTCTCGAATAGTCCATTGATTACCCGAACAATCCACCGAATACCCAAAAAGTCGACTGGGTACAAGAACAGTTCTCGGGTTAACCGAACAATCCACTGGGTACTTAATAAATCTACGGGTTAACTGAACAATCCACTGGGTACCCAAACGATTCACCGGGTACACAAACAGTGAACCGAGTACCCGAAAAGTCCAACGGGTACCTAAAACAATTCATCATGTTTTCAAAAAATAACCAAGGTTCCTAAATAATTCATCGGGTTACCCGAACAATCTACCGGGTACCCGTACAAACCATCGACTACCCGAACAATCTACTGGGTACCCGAACAATTCACCAACCGGGTGCTGTTCACCGGGTACCCATATAATCCAAACAAACTAAGAGGTTCCCAAAAAATCGGGTACCTGAACAACACATTGAGTACCCGAACAATCCACCGGGTACCCATACAAACCATCGAGTACCCGAACAATTCACCATGACTTTATAAAATAACCAGGATTTTCAAGCAATTCACCGGGTACCCGAACAAACTACCAGGTACCCGAACAGTTTTCATAAAATAATCATGGTTCTTAGACAATTCACCGGGTACCCGAACAATCTATCGGGTACCTAAACTAACTACCGGGTACCCGAATAATCCACAGGGTACCCAGAAAAACCAACGGGTACCCAAAAGGTTGACTAAGTTCCCCCAAAAACCCAAAGTCCTATTTTCCTTCCGATTCAAAATTGTTTTTCTTATTACAGACAGCCGAGAAAAACGATTTGAAGAAACTAAAATTTTACCATGGTGTACAGACAAAAGAAGACGCAGCGAGATTGATGAAAGATGCGCCGGTGGGCGATTTTTTGTTGCGCTCCTCGTTTCTCAAAAACGAAGTGGTGCTGGTATTGTTTTTTAGTGTGAAAGTCGGCGAGAAAGATCAGGACGTGCATCACTATTTGCTGGATGTGAACAAGGGCGGCGAGACGTTTACGGTGAAGCAGGATGTGGTGGACAAGGATGGCGCCAAGAAGTGTGTCGATTCGCCGCCATTTAAGGACTATGACGAAATGATACAGTACTATAGGGTGAGTGTTTTTTCTGACAAGGGAGTGGTGTGGAAAAAATCTGGAGTTTTTTGACGCGATTTATACTATTCGATAGGTTTTTCGATGCTAATTAACATGGCATTTTTCATTTTTGCGAGACGGATTTCCTAGTTCACAATTTTCAGCCTTAAAGTTTACACTGAAAATACAAAAAATTCTCGAAAAACCATGAAAAACTAACAAAAATAGGCTATTGAGCTAGACTATAGGGTTATTTTTACTCCTAAACACATCTAGATAATTAGTTTTGCATAGAAATGAAAAATTACAGCACTTCCAGCAAAATTTCATTTTTTTTCTATTACGACAAAAAGAAATGTAAACGGACAGAATGAAAATGGGATGAAATACTATACTATAGGGTAACTTTTCCTCCTGAAAATGTCTAGATGATTAGTTTTGCATAGAAAAGAAAATTACAGCACTTCCAGAAAATTCTCTGAAAAATCTGAAAAACAACAATAATAATAAATATATGAAAATCATATGTGAATCGTTTCTTTTTTTTTCAATGAATTACCAGGTTCTGAAATATTCAGCCTAATTTTGAGGTTTTTGGAGAAAATAAAAGCTCCAGATATATTTTTTGAACTTACTAAAAATTTTTGGGCTGAAATTTCAGCACTAGAAATCTCGTTTTGGCAAAATGAACAACAGGAGATTGATCAGAGTCCAAAAATCTATCGAATGATATAGGACTCGTCAAAAAAAAAACCCCCCAATTTTTCTTTTTAAGTTTCATCGAATGGCCAGCGGGATTCGCCTGAATCGCGCCGTTTCTCGCCCGAAATGGCAACTTCGCCACTCGGAAGTTCAATACGACGACGCCGGTAAACTTGGGTCGGGCAACTTTTGCCACGTGTATCGCGGCAAGTTGAAACGAATGAACGGGCAGAAGGAGGAGGATGTGGCGATTAAGGTGTCGAAGGCGACCGAGAAGGATTCGGCCGTGTTGATGGAGACGAGAAACGCGCTGTTTGCCGAGGCCAAGATTATGATTGCGTATAATCATGCGAATGTTATCAGGGTGAGAGAAATGCTAGACAGTAGTCCAAAGAACCTGCACATCTAACTCGGTTTCCTATTGAAAATCGAGAGTTTGATATGCAGGAAGTACTGTAGTGTTCAAACGAGAAAAATTGATATAAATTCTCAAAAATGACCTATTAACCAAGAGTAAATCACTGGGTTACTGTATTTTTTTCCGTCAAAAAATTGGTCTAGGGTAGTTGGACCCGTAGGAACCGATTCTGCCATCATAATTTTGACAAAAATTGATTAGAGATCAGAAAAAACAGGCTCGTGATTGAAAATGAGGTTGAAGACTGACTTATAATCGTCAGATAGAAATCCACTGGGTTACTGTAGTTTTAGTTTTCACGTTTTGAATTTTCCGACACTTTCTAGAATAGTCAGACCGTAAAAATCGATTATGACAACGAAAATCTCACAAATCTTTATTTAACAATAGGAAAACCTATGATTACCAATAGAGCGATTACATTTTTCTCGGAACCAAGAATATCAATTTTTAGATTTTGTAGAAATTCGAAATTTCACGAATATAGTAAAGGGAATCTATGTTTCAACAATACTATAAATACACTCTTCGAAATTTTTTATTATATCTTTAAAAGGAGTTCTCGAAATTCCATAGCCTAGTTATCAAAAAATGAAATTGAATACCTAACCATTTTCAGCTCTTTGGTATTGCTTGCGATGCTCCACCATTCATGGTTTGCATGGAGTTTTGCAGTGGTGGCAGTTTGGAGGAACATTTGTTGAAGCGCGGTGCCGACATGGAAGAGTTTGAGCGGCAAAGTGTGCTCCTCGACGCGGCTCGTGGGATGCGCTATTTGCACACTCAGAAGTGTGTGCATCGCGATTTGGCGTCGAGAAATTGTCTCATTTCGTCGGAGGGGTTGATCAAAATTGCCGATTTTGGTTTGAGCAAAACGTTGGGAGCCAATGAGACGGCATTCAAGGAGGCGTTGAAAGAGGCGCCATTGGTGTGAGTTTGTCTACTAGTGAACTAGGAATTTGAAGCTAAAATCACAATTCATCATCTCACGAGCATCACAGCAAACAATCACATTATTTAGAACTTATATTCAGTTTGTGAAACAGTAAAATCTCAAAAAATTTCGGATATCACAAAAATAACGAAAACCGCATAAAATACGTTTCTCAACGTTTAAATGTTCATAACATCAAGAAAAGATATATTATATTTTTCGAATTCGCATCAAGTGCAAAATTAGAAGAGAAAACAGTTTCTGGTAAACCAAAAGTCCGTTTTTTCAAATTTCGATTTTTTCAACAAAAAAAATGTTGGTTAAACAGTATTTTCTTTGAAAGAATCAATTCTAAGCGACATTATTGAGAACATAGACTCAGTTTGTGAAACAGTAGAATCTTCAAAAATGTCATATATCACAAAAATAACGAAACTGGATAAAACAATGTTTCTAAAATTTAATAAGTACATGAAATCACTAAAAGTTTCGATAACGTTTTTTGGGAATTTGTGTCTTACTAAAATTTATATCATTAAAAATATATTTTTCTTTCTCACGTAAAATCTAATACAAAAATGAGCAAAAAATTCTGATAATACCGAGAAAACATGACATAATCAATAGGGCGTTTGCCTGATTTTAAGTTAAGAAAATAATTGAGAAAATTCATTTTGACTAAAGCTCTTATCAAAAGAGCTCATGTACTCATTTTTTTTTTGTACACACAATTCAAGTCTATAGTTATTAAATAGTCGTTAGATCAAACAGCGACATTATTGAGAACATATATTCAGTTTCTGAAACAGTAGAATCTTCAAAAATTTCAGATATCACAAAAATAACAAAAACTAGGTAAAATAAGTTTTTGAATATTTAGAAATACATAAATCTATCAAAAGTTTCGATAATTTTTTCATTTATGACTTATTGAAATATATATCTATCGAGAAAACATGACATAATTAATAGTGATTTGACCTCATTTTAGAATATTGAAGTAATTATAGATATCCCAAAAAAATAAGCTTCTAAAAATTCAGAAATACATGAAACCACTGAGAGTTTCGATAACTGCTGAGAATTAGTCCCTTACTGGAACTAAAAGAAATAATAAAAGCTGAATACTGGTGTTTTTTCTAAAGTAAAATCTGATTTTGATACAAAAATAAGGAAAAAAAAATCTGTCAATACCGAGACCGTTTTTACAAAAGTGGACATTAAAAGGCTCTGCCAGCTCAATCCTAAATCGTAAAAAATATATAATTTTGTGCTTTTGTGGACCAAAAAAACTGATAGTCTTACAGGCGTGTTTTTGTTCCACTGAAAATGACAGAAATTTCTCTGTAATAGATATTTACATTATTGAGAACATATATTCAGTTTATAAAACAGTAAAATTTTCAAAAATTTCAGATATCACAAAAATAATTAAAACCGGATTGAATACATTGCTGAAAATTTAAAAATGTATGAAACTACTGAAAGTTTCGACAATTGTGATTTTGAGTCTTACTAAAGTTCTATATATTTCAGAAAAATTGCAAATTCGGTATATACTATTTCATCATGACAATAAATCCTGCTGGGGTTTTTATCGAGTAAAATTAACCTGATTCTGATACAAAACTAGGTCAAAAATGATGTTCATACCGAGAAAATAGGATATTATTAATATTGATTTGACCCCATTTCAGAGTAAAAAACAAATTGAGAAAATTTGTTTGAAAAGGAGCCAATATAGGACTTGCCAGCTAGCAACTCTTGACTAAATCTCGTAACAAAAAAGCTTTGCGAGCTCACGAATTCAACGTTTTGTACACAAATTAAAATCATTCGTTGAGCAAACAGCGACATTATTGAGAACATATATAGATGTTATGAAACAGTAAAATTTTCAAAAACTTCCGATATCACAAAAATAACGAAATCCGGATAAAATACGTTTCTGAAACATAGATACAAAAACAAGCAAAAAAATTCTGTCATTACCGAGTGTGGCCTCGTTTTAGAGTAAAAAATGGATTTAGACCGTTCTTACAAAATTGGACATTAAAAGGCTCTGTCAGCTCAATCCTAAATCCTAAAAGTATATAATTTTGTGCTTTTGTGGGCCAAAAAAAACTGAAAGTCTTACAGGCGTGTTTTTGTTCGACTGAAAATTTCTCTGTACATATTTACATTATTGAGAAAATATATTTAGTTTCTAAAACAGTAAAATCTTCAATATTTTCAGATATCACACAAATAATTAAATCCGGATAAAATACATTGCTGAAAATTTAAAAATGTATGAAACTACTGAAAGTTTCGACAATTGTGATTTTGAGTCTTACTAAAGTTTTATATATTTCAGAAAAATTTTAAAAAAATTAGGCAATATACAAAACTGGGTAAAAAATTCTGTTTATATCGAGAAAATAGGATATTATCATTGGGTGTTTGCCTGATTTTAGGGTTAAAAAATGAGCCAAATTAAGACGATATTATTGAGAACATATATTAAGTTTATAAAACAGTAAAATATTCAACATTTTCAAGTATCATAAGAATAACCAAAACCGGATGGAATACGTTTCTAAAAAGCTTCGATAATTTTCGTAAAATCTTAAAAAAATTATACTTTTTTAAAATTTAATTGAAAACTAGAAATTTACAGGTGGATGGCTCCAGAGTGTGTACAAAAAGAGTCGGAATTTTCGATCAAAAGTGACGTGTGGGCTTTTGGTGTCTTGATCTACGAGGTCTATTTCAATGGTGCCAAACCGTTTGCCGACGAGAAGGACACGGGTGTGATTGTCAAGGCGATTCGTCGCGCCAAAATGCCGCTCATCGACGAGAAGACCAAGGTGCCCAAGATGAACGATTTGTTGGCGGCGATTTGGACGCGAAAACCCGAAGACCGCGCGGATTTTCAGAAAATTTTGGAGCTTTTGGTGGATGCGCTGGTGCCGAGCACGCCGGCCGATTTGAAGAAGATGCAATTGAACAAGTTGGATGGGGTGGTGCGCGATAAGATGCCCAATTTCGATACGGCACCGGAGAAGTTGGCCATATTGAATGATGGGACTGAATCGGCGAGAGAGAGTAAGAAGCGTGAGCGGACGAATCGACGAAAACCGAGAACGAAGAAGAGCGGAAATTCAAAGACGAGAAGTGAGGTGTTTGATGATAAACAGGCACAATCATCGAAGGGAACTATACGAACACCGGTTAGAGGATCGAGTAAAGGATCGACGCCGACGGCTGCGAAGAAGAAGGAGCCCTGACAGTGTACAATAAATTAGTGTTTATTGAATCTTGGTGCATGTTTTGCTCATGTTTCCAGAATCTCTGAAGTTTTCAGGGATTCTGAGACTTAACAGGGGGTTTTCAGAAGAATTGGAAATGTTCTTGGATTTCAGACGTAAATAGATGATTGAATCTCGAATCATCGTTTTCATGTTCTCAGAATTTCAGAAGTTTTCAGGGTCTAAGAAATTCTGGAACTCACAAGAGACATGTTTAAGGTTAGACACTTATCTTTTGATGAAAATTTGCATATACACCAAATCAACCCTCCTGATCACGATCCCGCATTCCGATTTTCCCATAGACTCATCAAAAAAAATTTATGAGTGTTCGAAATTTTCTTCTTTTCATTTATTTTCACCCGTTTTATTGAGTATTTTGACCTCAAACTTACACCAATCGATAGCAGATTTGATGCACAATCGATTCTGCACATTTTGGAACCCAAACAAATATTTTATCCCACCCGAAACACCAAAAAACTAAAAACAGTCGCATGCCCTCCCCTCTTTTTCCAACTTTTTTCTGAGGAGGTCCTGGGAAAATTGGACTATGCTGAAACTCTATTACCATACAAAACTGAAAATTCTATTTTTATGTGTCAAAAATGAGGTCAACCAATGTTTTCAGAACAATAAGCATAAGTTGTTACTTTTCAAAAACAGTAGTTATTAATTTTGAAAAATAGTGGAAATTGATAAAATACCGAGTTTATTTTGAACTGAATTCGCTTCAAAGTCTTTTTGAAACGTATGTAATCCCAGATTTTTTTTGTTTCAAAAACGGTTTGCTCCGTTATATTGTTTTTCGTCTTCTAAGATATATCTGAAAGTTCTGAAAACTTGTAGGCTACTGTACATGTAAAGGAAAAGAGACTAACCGAAATAACAAGAAAAACGAACTTCTTTCTTATGAAAAATAAGGAACTGTAATTTTTTTCAAACTTCGTTGTTGATTGTTGTCAGATAAAGAAGAATTCTGAAAATTTAAGTACCTTTTTTGAGTCGTGCAAATAGACGAAAAAACAAATTCATTTTGAGCTGAATTTATTTGAAATCTATTTGAAACAGAAAAAATCCGAGTTTCTCGAAAAAAGTTTTGCACATGATTTTCTTTACTGTTTCAAAAACTCAATTTTGAATTTTACATGATTAACTTTCAATAATCTTTCATAATTCACACTTGATAGGAAAAAAACCTCGAACAATTTTCAAAAATCTCGTAAATTTTTAAAGTTCACCTAAAAGTTCGAGAAACTCTTCGAATCCTACTGAAAACCTGATGAGTAATTTTAGACTATTTTCTGAAAATTCAAGTATTTTTGAAAATCTCAATAATGCCCGAAACTAAACTGAAATCTTTCTCAAATTTTCAGACCCATCTGAAACTCTTCTGAAAATCAAATCCGAATTTTTTCAGTAATTCCTTCCATCTAGCTCTCCTGAAAATATTTGAGAAACTTCTTAATTTCTTAGAAGTTTCTCAATCCCTTCTGAAAACTCCGAATATGTCTGAAATTTTCGAGATTCCACACAATATTCTTAATTCTTCTAAATAACCTCTGCTGACAAGGGACATGTTTAAGGTTAGACACTTAACTTTTAATAATAATAATAATAATAATAATTTATTTACGTCACCGTCATAATTTATTTACGTCATTTATTTACGTCAACTTTAAAAATTTACGAGATTTTTGAAAATAGTTCGAGGTTTTTTTCCTATCAAGTGTGAATTATGAAAGATTATTGAAAGTTAATCATGTAAAATTCAAAATTGAGTTTTTGAAACAGTAAAGAAAATCATGTGCAAAACTTTATTCGAGAAACTCGGATTTTTTCTGTTTCAAATAGATTTCAAATAAATTCAGCTCAAAATGAATTTGTTTTTTCGTCTATTTGCACGACTCAAAAAAGGTACTTAAATTTTCAGAATTCTTCTTTATCTGACAACAATCAACAACGAAGTTTGAAAAAAATTACAGTTCCTTATCTTACCTATATACTAATTGGAAAGTTGCTTTTCGAAAATTTATGGTTGCGTGTTCATAAGTATGCTCTCAGCCAATAAAAACTTCTCGGATCTGGACAGAACGTTTTACTTTTGACTGTTCTCGGACTATTTTCAAGGAATAGTTTCTAGCTTCACTAAGATGCGCGGTGTGAAATTAAACTTTTTCCCATTGAAAAAAACCTCAAAACGTTTAAAAGTTCGGAACGTGACCTCTATAAAATTAAGATGTTGTCCCTTTTTATGATTTTTCTCACTTCGAATTATCGATATTACTAGAAAACGTGCAAATTATGAGGATCTCGAAATTGTTCCTATAGTGAGTTAATGGGTACGATAGTATTCTGTGAAAACACTGGACACATTTCAGAATGAACAGTAATCGAGAAGTGCATATTAAATTAACGAAATATGAAAATGTTCACTAAAAAACAAGAACGAAGATGTTCTATGCCAAAAAATGTGAATAATTCCGGTGTGTTTATTTCGAATTCAGTTGGTTGTACATTTAACACTCCTAATATGGATGGAAAAATACAGAGTAGAAAAAAAAGGTATTTCAGGGCGTCCCGTTTACGCCTTAAAATATTTTGAAAGCGACAAATTCTGAATCGGGACGGATCTTTTTATGGTTCAAATCGATAGACCAATCGGATCCAGAAATAAAATTCTAGCAAAGTACTGGAAGAATTTTTAAAATCATTTATGCTGATCTTCAACCCACATTTTCAATTTCAAAGACTACAGTTTTGTTTTCTCCTACCAAATATTTGAACGACCCAATATTTGACGAATATTTAATAACTATACCTGAAATACTACCAAAAAAAAAGAATATTGATTTTTAATTTTAGCCTTTGTAACTATTAGAAATGGTCAAAAATTCAGAAAACTGTTCGAGTATTGCTCTACGATCTATATTTACATTTCTGAACACACGATTTTTTCAAAAATGTTCTTTTGGGAAGAGTTCTTATTCTATAAATAAAAAGATTCGGTTATTGCCAACACACCCAGAAGGAAGACTGCGGCGCCGCGGCGCCCTTTTTTTGGAGGCTCATGTTGATAACTTAATTTCAGGGTTGCTTACTTAATTTGAATCAATTTTAGCATAAAGTGTTGGAATAATAATTTTAAAATGAGGTTTTGTTCATGCACTACGAAAATGTAGAGTAATTTGATCATAAATCTATATTTTCAGAGTGATAAATTTATAGAATTAGTTCAGAATACTAGGGATGTTTTCAAAATTAACAAGCAGTGTTGAAATACTCAGATTTGTTGATTTTGGAAAAAAACGAATTATTCTAAAAGAGAATAAACTTCACTTTTCATGAATTTCAGTTTAACTTCACACCTACAACACTTATTTGATACTTAATTGAAGTATTTCATTAAAAATTGAACCTTAAATTATCAGTAATTCTTCACTCACAATAGAATATTTCCGAGAGAAAATGAGTTATAAGTTCTTCGTGAAAAGTTTCGTGTGGAAAAGAACTGTATGGATGCGGAGAAAACAACTCATTTGTTTGTGTATTTTCATAGAATTTGATTTTCCCGTCCAAAAAAAGAGAATCAGTTATAGCAGAAACACCCAGAAGGTAGACGACGGCGAAGCCGGCGGCGCCCTTCTGGTTTTTCATAAGAAAGAAGTTCGTTTTTCTTGTTATTTCGGTTAGTCTCTTTTCCTTTACATGTACAGTAGCCTACAAGTTTTCAGAACTTTCAGATATATCTTAGAAGACGAAAAACAATATAACGGAGCAAACCGTTTTTGAAACAAAAAAAATCTGGGATTACATACGTTTCAAAAAGACTTTGAAGCGAATTCAGTTCAAAATAAACTCGGTATTTTATCAATTTCCACTATTTTTCAAAATTAATAACTACTGTTTTTGAAAAGTAACAACTTATGCTTATTGTTCTGAAAACATAGGTAGACCTCATTTTTGACACATAAAAATAGAATTTTCAGTTTTGTATGGTAAGAGTTTCAGCATACATGAATTTTCAAATTTTCACAGGTTTATCTTTAAAAAAACAGCACTCGTGAATAGTACTCACAACAAGGTGATTCAGTTAAAATTTCAGGTTCTCCGGTGAATTTGGCCATTTAACAGGTTCAAAGCGAATCATTAATTACACAAAAATCCGTATAACATCGAGTCAGCTTTTTCAAAACTTCAGTGCTCCGTGATGCTCCGTGATGAATATGATTCAATTCATACCTCCACCGGAGTCATACGAATCCAGGGTGTATTTTGAAGTTTTTTGGAAATGGGCAAAAATGGAGTGCAAATTTTTCGAAGCCGGTCCCACAAGAAACAAAAAATAAGGCGCAAAAAAAATTTTGGGGTGTATTTTTAGAGTGTTTTTTGAACTTCAAGCCCAGAGTGCATTTTAGAACATAAGCCACCCAGGGTTCCGGTGGAGGTATGATTCAATTGTTTCTCTTATTCCAAATTCCAAAACGCTTTCAGAACCAAAACTAGGTTTCATAAAAATTCTGCTCCAAACACATTTCAAATAAGTTCAGTTCGGAATGAACTTTTTGTGGCGTCTATTTTCATTATTTTGAAGTTTTCAGATTTTTACGGGAAAACTTCTTATCCTTCTTATGATATAACAAAACTTCAAAATTTTCTAGGTTTTTCATTATTCGGGATGAAAAATCGTAGCTTTACAATTTTCAGTATTTAACTTTTTCGTTTTCATAGGTTTTCCACTTTCTGGAGTACAATTTGTATTTTTTCACGTGTTAATTCACGCATTCAGGTCCAAAGAGGACTTCTATTTTATCAACAACAACAAAAAAAAGCCCCACCTCATCAGGAAACATCTTGCTCAAACATTCGACAAACTGCTTCGCCACCTCCGTATCACTCTTCTCATTCACCATATTCACATGATCCGCCGTGACATACGACATCAACACATAGCACTCCTCTCCTTGCTCATTCAATCCAGTGAAATCGTAGAAAATGTTGAACATACTACGATCCTCTTTTCGTGCCGAGACCTTGCCAAAGTATTCCGTTTTTCTGTCAGCCACATCAATCGAACTCCAGAATCGGCGATCAAATCGCACAGCGACCTAGAATACAGTATTGTTGGTGAAGGGTGTTAACAGACTCTTAAAAGGAACCTATGCCATCCGATACAGTTTTTTACAATGATCAAAACATCCCGCTTCTAACTTTTGTTGATTTCCGCGCAAAAAGCTGAAAATCGAGGTTCTAAAAGTGCTGAAACTGAAAAGAATTCCACAAATTTTATTTGGTCTGGTGGGATTTTTTATTCGTCCACATCATAACATTTGAAAAAAGATGTAACACAAGCTTACGGCGAGTCATTTTGTGGATTTTGAAACACTGAAAACAAATCTGTTATCAGTTTTTGCCGAAAGATATCCTCAATACGCAATTTTCAGTCTTTAAATTTGCGCCTGACATTTGCCAAAAAAATGCTCTAAAATCCATCAAAACTAACAAAAATGGGATTGCATACTAAACTATAGGGTAACTTTTTGTCCTGAATATATCTAGACAGTTTATTTTGCACGACATTCAAAATTACAGCATTTTCAGCAAATTTGCTTTTTTTTTTCTTCTACGACAAAAAGAAATGAAAAACTGACAGGCAAAAATAATAATAATGAAACACGTGAAAATATTACGTGGGCTTGTTTTCATTCCATTTTTCAGTTTTTTTTTTTTGCAAAGAATTTCCATTTTCTGAAATTTCCAGCCTAATTTTGAGGTTTTGCAACAAAATAAATATTCGAGTGTTCTTTTTCATACTTGATAACCCTATAGCTAGGCCCTTAAAAGCCCTCAAAATCGCTTTCAAAAAGATTTTCCCACTTTCTCGCTGAAATCTTTGGAGCTGGAATTCGCACATCGATAATTGCGTTTGGCAAAAATTGATTACGATTTCTTGATCAGCGTCTCGAGATCTATAAAATTTCGTCGAAAAAGTTCATATTTTCCTCAAAATATTCCCTTGTTAGAACATTTTAAATCGATTTCAAAAAATTAACGAAAAATCTTACTTTTCATAAATACGTTTCAATATTTTGATATATTATTAGCCCATTGGAAGAGCAACCAATATGGCCTAGAAATCCAAATAATACAGTACATTTTGATAAATATCAAAGAAAAATAGGTTCTTGCGTTTTCTAGGCCATTCTTTAATTTTTTCGTATTCACAATACGTGATTTTGAAAATCTGTACCGGATGGCGTAGGTCCCTTTTAAAATTCAGTTAATATCCTTTATTAGTACCTTTTCAATGAGTCCAGCGCCAAGATTATTGATCGCTTTGCGTTTCTCTTTGGGCAAAAGTGGGTGGAACATTTTCGGATTCTTCTTGAGCACCGCCAACGATGTTGTCACAATAACCTTATCAAACTCCAGCGATTCTCGATCATCCTCAAAATGCAAAATCACCTTGCGACCAGAATAATCAATCTGTCCAACCGGGGAGCCCAGACGAATATCCAATCCCTTAGCCAGATAGTCAACAATGGTTTGTGCTCCATCGAGAATAACCGCGTGTTCGCCGGCGAAATTGCCAAATTTCTCATTATGATCATATTCTTTGGCGGATAATTGACCGACTTTGGCGCCACATGAGAATTCCAGATTTCCAAGGTGGAAATCGATGAGTTTTTGAAACTCGGCCGTGTTGAGCTCTTGTAAGCCGGCTGCTTCGAGAAGTCCCTCGCTGATACTATTGAACATTTCTGGAAAAAACATTTTTGTAGTTTTTTTTTTGCAAATTTTGATGATATTTCATTTTTATGAAAAAAAAAAATCTCTAAAACTTTAAAAAAAAAGTTATGTAAGGTCAAAACTGAAAACTCGTTAAAAATTGTCAGTTCTATAAAAAAAATTTCTATAAATGCGTAGCTTTTAAATTGAAAATCTAAAAAAAATAAAAACCACAAACCTTCCAACGATTGATCCTCCAAATTCTTATCCTTTGAAAATTTATTTCTTATCGTATCCAGCACATTATTATAATGCAAATCGACTTGATCATCCAATTGTTTCAATTCTTTCGTATAACATTTTCCAGTTGATTCATCGATAAGTGGACAGAAAAAGTGAGAATTCCGGTATTTTATACCAATCTGAAAATGAAAATGATTCTTGGGATACTTTTGAGTTTTCAATCATTTTCAGAGTGCCTTATATTGTTGTCTTATATTGTACTGTAACTGTTCACAAGTTTCGTCAAAAATTAAATTTTCAGAGTTTTTCAACCGGCTAAAAATCCTTTGTACTTCCAACATGAATTTTTTTTAGAAAACTTGAATTTCGAGCCCGCTAGAATGTTATGTTTCACAATAAGTATATTTTTCAATTTAAAAATTTTATTGTATACCAAATGGCTTGGAAAAAACAATTTTTTCCTAAAATAATAATTTTCAAGTCATTGACTTTCAGACAAATTTGGAATTTTTGATTGAGTTTGAAAATAAATAATTGATTTTTTATGTTTCTTTGAATCTCATTTTTATGCTTAAACCTGGAATTTTTCAGTTTTTAACCTTTTAATTAGTTAACCTTGATTCAAAATTGAAAAAATTAAACATTTTCCAAAAAAAAAAAAACAAACCTGTTCACAAAGAAGAGTTATCGGATTATTCACATTGCCAACAATGATTTGAGCTCCTCTGCCAACTGGAACCCCCAGACTTTTGTCATCCTGAAGACAAAAACAATATGAAATGTGCAAGGTTGATTTGCTAGAACTCACATTCATCCTACCACCTGCTCGATTCTGTGCTTCAAAGATGATTGGATCAATGCCAAGATGTTTGAGGTGTCGAGCAGCGCTCATTCCAGATAGGCCGGCTCCGATTATCGCCACTTTCTGAAAAATTAGGTGGGGTTTTCAGAACCAAACAAATCGCAAGTTCGTGATCAAAAACAATGAACATCCCGATCAGTTATAGAAAGTAAATTATCTGGGCCATTTTAAATCAAGAGAAGTGAGGATTTTTGAGATCAGAAAAGTTCCTTCCGGTTTTACATTTAAATGATTCAATTTTTGAAATTCAGAATTATCACTGAGAACGTCTGAGAAGGAAAACAATTCGAATATATAACGGTTATTAAAATCCAAATCTAAGTTCATAGCAGTTATAAAGCGTAATTTAACCTGTTAATTTTGAAGTAGATATTTTGTTTCAAAAATATGGCATAGTTTATTATTAGCTAGGACATTTGTAGCTAGGATAAATTACGTTTCATACATTTTAAAAATAATTTCACTTCAAAATAAGTATGCTTCAATATCATCTTGTAAAATTTTCATGAAAAATATCAATTTTATTTTTTTTCAAACTATTAGTGATTAATCATTTGGCGTTTTCGTATTATGAATTTTTCCAACATTTGTGGTTTTTTAACCTAATGCGAGCCAGGTACGTTACTTCTCCTATTTTTGAAAACTCTTTGAAACGTGTTTCATCTGCGATTTTCTTGAATTATTATTCGTAATTTTATTTTTGAAATTATATGTATGATCTGTTAGATATAACTAGACTACAGTTTGAAAAAAACCGAGCGTAAACTTTTAAAAACGAACATTCCAAATACTTCTGAAAGAAAAACTTGAAGCCACGGCAAAAGTGGCAAGTAAATTTTTGTCTTGTTTGAAGTTTTGATGAGCAGGGTCAGAATTTCTCTAGTTCTGGGCTTTTTTTTTTTGAAAATCTCACTCTGAAATTATTACACATTTAGTTCAGTAATTCAGGAAAGCCTAACACTCAGAAACCGTAGAAACTGACCAAAGTAAGTTATATGACAACTAATTGAAACGTATTTTATACGCGTTTTTTTTCGATTTTTTTTTTTTTTTTGAGGCTGAGACTATATCGTCATGAAGAGCTAATGACAACAGAAACACTCATTTTTGTTTCTAAATCACAGTGTAAACAGTACGATAGACTAATATTGTAATATCAAAAAAATTGACTTATCGAATTTATGAAACAGTATTTTTTTTTGAAACGGGATTCTGCGAAATTTAAAATACTTTTCTACATGAACTTGGTTTACTATTATTTTTCGATAAATATCGGGGAAAAACACGATTTTTTCATGTTTGAACGCATTCCAAATATTTTGAAACTTCGAAAAATAATCCAAGACAACAGAAACACTCATTTTTGTTTCTGAATCACTGTTTACGGTTTTTTTGTTATCCAATAATGAAATCAAATGTTAAATATGAACAATTCATCTATTAATTTCATGAAACATATCTGATCAGGGTTTCAAAAAAATCTGAATATTAATGAAAAACAGCTTCAAAGGGGAAAATAAGATTCATTCTCGGAGAAAATCTTAATGTTTGGATATGAATCTCGGATTTTTTTTTTCTCAAAATTTAGTTCAAATGAGCTTATCAACAAAAATAACGCAATAGCAAACCAATTCAACTTCACATTGATCAACTTCATAACTTTTTTTTTAATTTTTGGTTTGAAATATAAGTACAAGCTCCATTGAATGTTCAAATTTTTATCGGAAAACAAAAATTGGCGGAACTTTGTTGCTAAACTTCTCCAGATTTTTTTGCTATCATTCAATTCGAAAACAAACACATTTTTTTTTCTGAATCACAGTGTATATAGTTTTAAATTATTTGACATTGGAATCGAACGTTCAATTCAAGAAAAATTTCGACTTATCGAATTTATAAAACATATCTCATCAGGCTTTTAAAATGACTGAACATTAATGAAAATAGCTTCAAAATAGATTAACAAGATTTATTTTCAGATAAACCCGAAACTTTCGAGAAAAAACTCAAAAAAAGAAACAGATCAAAGTTCAGTTTGAACAATTTTGGCACATTTTTATTGAAGGCTGAGTTACAAGTTCTATTGATTTGATACTTTTTATCGAAAAGCTCTAAAAATTGTCTTTTCCGATTTTTTCTAGCTTTTACTGAAGACCAAACAATAGAAAATATTTTATATAAAATCTTATTACGGTTTTTATAAAATCTTATTACTTTTTTATATAAAATCTTATTACGGTTTTTTGAAACGTAATTTATAATTTTGGTTTCGAACTTCTGAAAACGTGAACTCACCAGTGGTCTTTTAACAGTTTCAATCCGAAAATCAAACGCTCCATAATTCACAACTCCCTTAATCGTCAAAAACCGCAAAACTCTTCCAATCAAATGTTCAACAAGAAATATCCTCGCATGTCCTCTCACAATTATCTGACATTCCACCATTTTTTCTGTTATCTCACTAAACGGATGGAGCAACCACATCGCTATGATCGTATTCCTTATTTGAAGATAATAAATCGACCACATTTCATCAGAAAACTTGGAAAACGCCAATTTCTCATCAGCCTCCATAAATTCGGGATGAACAATATTGGCGATTACATCCGTGTAAGGAACATAGAACATGTTCATGATACTTTTGGTGTCTCGAAATGGAACTCCACCATCATCCACCAATTGGGCCTCACTTTGACTTGTCACATCCATTCCGGTGGTTCTTGTCACATAATTTGTGGCCAATAGTTCATGAGCCACGTTGTTTTGTAGCAATGGGGGATATCCGATGTTCTTCTGATACCATTTGTCGTCTTTTCGGATTGTATCAATTGCCTGAAATGAGGAGATCAAGAAGATGGAAACGAGCTTTGATGAAACTCATGGCCTATTCACGAATTTTGTTCGAAACGTATATAAGCGAACTAGAAAAACATAATGCAATAATTTGAAGGAAAGCTTGTGAAGTACGGGAAATTGGCGAGTTGATCTTTAAAGAAAGAGCACATTTTTCTATGTGTAACCTTTGGATGATTTTTTACAGAAAAGCCTAGTTTTCGAGAAAATTTTGTTTGGAAAAAGATATTTGGAAACTTTCCACGTATAGGTAAACGTTGAAAGTTTTTTCTCGAAATTTTGAATTCTTTCATTTCAATCTTATATTTTTGTTAAATCGCCGCTTTGAATAATCAGTAGCAGGATCTTTGTCTTCAAAAATAATGGGGTGCTTTAACATTTAAAAAAATCGGAACATTTCTCTTTAAAAAACCGACTTACGAACT
Organism: Caenorhabditis sp. 38 MB-2015; assembly: GCA_900536415.3. Classification (NCBI taxonomy): domain Eukaryota; kingdom Metazoa; phylum Nematoda; class Chromadorea; order Rhabditida; family Rhabditidae; genus Caenorhabditis; species Caenorhabditis quiockensis. The sequence continues at coordinate 168,818 of LR548737.1, forward strand.
AAACACAATATATTCTTCCACTGAAAAAAGTTTTTTCAAAGAAAACTTTCAAACGCGTGACAAGACCAACCCAATTTCTTGATGATTTTGAATTTTTTTGCTGTTTTTCTGGTCATTTGATCTTTTTTGGAAAAAAGGAAAACTTTCTTATTTTTTCGTGAATCATCCCATAGAATACTCACGCCTAATGATGGAAAAATTGTTTTACTACATAAATGTCAAAGTATTCATCTATGCTTCAAAGTTAGAACCCTAGTACTGATTATGGTATCTAGAAATTGAAACCATTTCACATAAATTTGGGAAAACATAATCGATTTTTGAGTTTGAACGTCAGACACGAAGATTGGATGTATGATTGGCTCAAAAATTATTGAAAAACACTATTTTTTCACTTTTCATACTACGAAAATCGAGTAAAACTCCGAAAAGGAAAATTTATATCTGAAATTCAACAACAATCAGAAGATTTTAGCATTAAAATTATCAAGTCATTGTTTTTATTTGCATGAAAAAATTATTTTTCCAGATACTAAGAATGTTTTTAAGGTTTCAGTGAAAGAATATCACTGACTTTTCAAAAAAAAAATTCGGATTTTCACTAAAAATAGCCTTAAAATCTCCAGAAGTTGATATATTACGTTCCAATCTGACTTTTTGTTTTTTACTTCAAATATTCGTTTAACGATTCCTAGAATTTTTGTTTTAAACGCTTTCAGCAAGATTCAAGCTTTGAACGTCAGACACGATAGTTGGATGTATGTTAGGCTCAAAAACTATGAAAAATCGTTAATTTTTCACTTGTCATACTATAAAGCACAACTTGGAAAATAATATCTATCTCTGAAATTTAATAACAAGCAGGACATTTTAGAATTAAATATATCAAGTCATTGTTTTTATTTGCATTTAAAAAAAAATTTCTAAATTTTAGTCATGTTTTTAAGGTTTTTATTGAAAGAATATCACTGACTTTTATAGAAAAATATTTCGGACTTTTAGCGAAAATTGCCTTCAATACGGCTTTCTATTTTTCTCTTCAAAATTTTTTTTGGTGATTTTTAAGGATTTTTCTTAAATGTTCTCAGCCATATTTAAAAATAGTTTTCTACGCAAATTACTCACACTCCACTCAATAAATTGGTTACATCCAAGAGGACATGTATAATTTTTGATTTGGTTAGCTGTCAATGAGTCCGCTGAGTCGACTTTTTCGTATTTTGCGCACTTTTGACATCTGATGTAATAGGGAAGGATTTTACTCTGAAAATTATACAAATTTTTTTTCAAAAATAGTTTTTTGTTTATCGTTATTTACATTGATATATCTTTTGACATATTGATCACTTCTCGCCATAAATTGTCCATCGATCGATCGTTTCTTCCATTCAACAAATTGTGCTTCATAATCATTGCCGCGGAAGATTAAAGTAAAACAGGAGCCGCAACAAGCTTCTGTTGAACTTATTCGATGACCATTTTCAATTGTTCTCTTACAATTATCGCCCAAATTCAGTATACAATGATCGAATGGGGTTCCAAGCAACTTCGACGAAACCGATCGTTTCATTCTTTTATTGTTAGACGTTGACTTTGGGGAAAGGAGCAATTTTTCAGCGGCCGCGCGAATCGGACGAGTCCTCGTCACAACATCCTCCCCTTCTCCTCCTTCTTCTTCCATTTTCACTTGAACCTCATCTTCATCAACTGGTTCAATTTTTGGCTTTATAGTTCCATAACCTCTCTTCATTTTGAATTTCGGTTAGTTTAACTATCGCACAAGGAGGGTTAGTCTGGAAAAATGTTCGATTCTCTTGCTTTTTGAGGAAAATTGGAAAAAAAAAACAAAAAAATTCAATATTCTCCGAGAGAACTACACAAATATAGTGGTGTGCGCACAAAACACACAATCTCACGAAAAATTAGTGATTTATTTACGAGAGAAAAATTTTTTTTTATTTTTGAAATAATAAACACCAAAATTTATTGAAAACAGCAAATACGAGACTTTTTCAGTTGTAAAAAATACAATTCGTAGATATAACTTCATTATTTAAAAATCAGAATTTAAAAAAATGTTCAAACTTGAGTATTTCTCTTGGCATTTTCCTTGGTATTCGACTTTCTCTCTCTAGCACGTCAATTGGCTACAATACATTCGTAGCTTTCAGTCTTCAATCCGCTCAGCCCAAGTCTTATCTTCTTGGTAATTTTGCCGTATTCCATTTTTAGCATATAATCCACTTCTTTTCTATCAACTGCACCAGAACGACGAGCTCCCACAGTGAAAAAAAAAGTATTTTTTCTTCAGATAAAATTAGTTACGGACTTTCCCAAAATAAAAAACATGTTTCTGCAAAAATGGGAGGAGAATGTCGTGTCTGAAAATGGCAATGGTCCGCACACTAAATGTGCGCTCTTGCCGCACAGTTTTCGGGAGAATATTTTTAAAATTTTTAAAATATTTCATGATATTATTGGCTAAATATCCGCAAACTCGTTGATTTGGTGTGGAAAATGAAGAATATATTCCGATTTATAACCAATACACTAAAATATTTCTCCAAAACTGTTCAGATTACACATAAAACGTTATTTTTCCATTTTTTTTGCCAAATTTTGTGCAACATGGAATATTTTTTCTGTAAGGTCGTAAAATGTGCCAGTTTATGTTATGCCAGTCTCTCCCACTTCCCACGATGACTTCTTTTTGCCTGTTAGTCTTACACTCAACTGGAACAAGAAAACAAAAAAAAGTCAATTTTGAATTTCGCGCAATTGTGTGCAAACACCGCCTTAAAAAACCGTGGTAAAAAAAAGATACTTTTTTTTTGCCTGTGGCTCCCATAAAATAACACCAATAAATTTTGCGAATCGCCGGAAATCGTTTGTCCAAAAAATTAATTGCATGATTCACGGTCTCCTCAAAATAATACGAGCCATCAAGACTGCGCTTCTCATCTCTCCACTCTGTCAACTCGTAATATTCTTCGATAGTTTTGGCAGCTGCGATCTCTTCTTCACTCGGCTCTCAATAGTTTGTCCAAGGTCCCGGTGGTGGAAACCCGAGAACTGCACGCAATTCCCTGAGACCAATGGCTTCTTGCGCTTTATTGATTAACACTGTATTTACAATTTGTACCAAGTCATATCGAAGTATATTTCCTGATATTGCCTCTTGTTCTTGATCTGTTAGACAGGTGTTGTCTATTTTTTTCAACTCAGCATCGATGTCAAGGGATGAACAGGATGCATTGATAGGAAGCACGACGCTTGCTGAAAGTCATTGGGTTACTGTCGTTTCAGTTTTTTCCCCCGCTTGAAAAAAAGCTTCCCGGAATAATGAAACCATGAAATAAAAAGTTTGATGGAGTAATTTTACACGTAGAACTCGAATTTAGCATTGAAAATCAATTAAAAATCCCAAAATTCTCCAAATTTTTTCACGCAGAAGCCATCTATTCTCTTAAAAAAGAGCACTTTTTTTGGTCTTCGAGAGTTTCTAACTTGTTTTCTTGAAATGCTAGACTTTCCCTTGAAAATCCTTCCAGAGTTATGTATACTAAAAAAAATATGCTCTTTATTTTAAGAGCAACTTGCCAACTCCGCGTCAAAAATTTTCCATATTTTTTCACGCAGAAGCCATCTATTCTATCCATCATACCTGCATTCAAATTTGTCACAAAGAAGAGACCGAAGACGACTATAGTCCACATGAATTGAAAATACTATTCACCTATTAAATAGTGAAATAATATGTTAAATATATATCCGATCGGAAAATATGGGAAAAGATGATGTGACCCATTTTTTTGCGAAAATAAAAATATATCACCTATTAAAGACCCATCCAATTGAATAAACAATTTCCTGCACTAAAAAGTTCAAAATCAAGCATGTTCGCTCTACTGAAAAAAAAAAACTATTCGTTCAGACTACATGATGTGAACATTTTCGCCAAGTTGTGTGTTTTGTGTGCAAACACCATGAAAATGCGGAAATTTTAGAACGTCTGATTTTTAAGAGAGAGTACATTTCATTTTTTGTGTGCAAGTTGTCGTGGAGTGTATGCACAAAAGGTGGGAAGAGATACAAGATCGATAGACACCATTTATCATAGATATATGAATACGAAAATGAACATGTTGGATGGAGAAAAATAAACATTGTGACCATTTGTGAAAAAAATATTCGCCACAATGGGGAATCGAACCCGCGTCCTCTTTCTGTTGAGCAAACGTCCTAACCACTATACCATAGAGCACACAACTACAGTATCAAAAACTCGAGGGAAAATCCGCATAGACATCGCAGTGGCTGCGGCATTTTTTTTGCTCTTGGCGCAGGCCTGCCACAATTTTCAAGTGCCTCAATTTAAGAATTGGAAGATAATTTATTTAAATTTAAGAAAAATGTTCATACACATCCAGCTAGCCCATAATCTTGCATGTTCTGCACATCAAAATAAGTCATATGATCATTGGGATCAATATCCAAATTCCGACTGCTACAGTATAACCCATCCGCTTCGGCGCATAACTTATAACTCGAACCAATCGTCATATTATTATTATACCAAACTTCAGTTCGATGATGGAATAGTTCATCATCCCCATCCATTGGTGGAATATGGGGGACTGGATCTCTATGGTGAACAACGCGGAATGAATAGGGGAAGGTGGCATCGTGCCACGTGGCGTAAGCATAGTCCCCAGTTCTAGGTTGACCCAATGTGACAAGCTTGATATTTTCCGGTTTATATAGGCCAATTTGGACCACATATGCTGCGGTAATCGATGCTATTGATCCACCCAATGAGTGTCCTGTCACCCATAATTGATAATCCGGATATTGATACTTCAATTTTCGAATTTCCTGTTGTAAACCAGCATTCCAGAGAAACATAAATGCATCATAAAAATACCCATAAATATTGCCAGCCCCAAGAAGTGATTTCTTGCCACCGAAGAAATCGAGAATCTCATCGATCAGTTGGATCGATCCCTCGGTTCCGCGAAATGTGATAAGCACCACTTTTTGGGTTGAGTCAACTGCTGTGAAACCGAAGCAATTGGATTGGGGACCGACGGCCGAGCAATTGACTGAGAATGTCTTTGAGACTTTCATAGTGGACATTTTGTTGCTGAAAAAGAACAATTTTGAAAAAAAAAAATGGAATTACTTCGTTAAAATTATGGTTCGATTTTGAAAATTTTTTTTCTTGACTCGATCCCAAACGAAATTTTGACAACGTGAAATACTTATTCCAAAAATTAAAAAAAAAAAAAGGAAGTGAGTGACCATGGGGCCCGAACCCTCAACCACCGCGTGGGCGGCAGACATCTACGCTAACCACTTGTACACAAGTGTCTTCTTGAACAAGACGCTTTAGTTGGTGATAAGAAACATGAAAACTCACTCAAAACACTTTTGCGGATCATCGCGAAAAGCGGCACACGTCGTCACAAATATCTTATTTCTCACAAAATCGTCGTCATACGCATGAGCCTTGTCAGGAAGGCTAGGACAGTTCAACGACTTTTTAATACTCGTCAAACACGGCGAAAATCCGCAAACTTTCACATCTGCACACCAACTGAAAATAATCAGTTTCCTAAAGCTTAGATCTTAGACCAACCTTTTCCCACTATCGATACATTTTTCACAACCAGTTTCAGCTGAAAAACCGGGCAAAATGCTGAAAATCAGACCAAAAAAAAGGAGAAGCAACATGATGATGGAGAAAAAATTTCTTATCTAATTAAAAACGTGCCTTTTATCAGTAATATGTGAACCGAAAAATCACGAAAATGTTTATCATTGCAAAAAAATAATTTTTGAACTTAAGGAAAAAAAAAAAAAAAAGAATTAACAGACAGTGGGATTCGAACCCGGGATCTTCGCGCTGCAGGCAAAAATGCTAACCGCTTGTACACACGTGTGTTATTGGAACCGACGACTTTTTCAAGTAAAAAAAAAACTACAAAATCATAAAAAAATTTTGATTTGTTCATGTTTATACGTGGATTTTTCTATGCAGTCGCCGACATTGGAATGGTGACAGTTCCAGCTGGTTGGACAGCGGCAAATGCAGCCTGAGCATCAGTGGCATCAGCTGGAGCTGGTGCAAAGTGAATGACAAGCTTGTCCTCCTTTGGGGCTCCGGCAGTGCGGGTGATGACGATGTCCTTGCTTCCGGATGGGTCGACAAATCCGAACACTGGCGTGATACGGTATTCGGTGTTGTTCGACGACTTGATCTGGAAAAATTGGACAGAATTAGTACTGTAGATAGGGGAGAGTGTGCTCTTGGGAGTAGTGTAGGTTATTGTGTTTTAGTACTGTAGATTATTTGATTATATGCTCAGATCTTACTGTAGATTAGGATTTTCTACAGTAACCTAGCTACCATTCCTAAATAATAATGAGTTATGGTACATCAAAAATCTACAACAAGTTCTACAGTAACTTGAACAGAACAGAGGATTACTGTAGATTTGATAATCTATAGTCAGCTACAGTAATACAGTACCGTAATCTTTACTACAGTACACCAGAGGTATCCAGAGGTAATATAGGTAATTCGTTTAAAAGCTCTTTAACCAACGAGTTTATAGGCCTAGTTCCTTTATACAGTAACCCTGCTAGTTAGCAAGTGTAGGATTTTTGTAAGTACAGTAACCAAGCTAAAGTACTCCAGAGGTATATCTACAGTAATCCTTATTACAGTATACCAGAGATAACTAATGTCTAATAACTAATGTGAACTAATAACTCTTTGACAAACGAATCCTATCTATTGGATTTCTACAGTAATCCTGCTAATTAGCAAGTGTAGGATTACTGTACGTACAGTAACCAAGCTACAGTACTCCGGAAAATCATCTACAGTAATCCTTATTACAGTACCCTCTGAGGTATCTTAATTAGTGTGAAAGCTATTTAACCAAAGAGTCTATCAGCTAACCTTCATTTTCTACAGTAACCCTGCTCGTTAGCAAGTGTAGGATTACTGTAGAAAGAGTAGTCAAGCTACAGTACCTATCTACAGTACCACATCTACAGTACTCCACTATCAAGCCCTCTAACCAACCTTGAAGATGAGTTTGTCAGCTCCACCATTGACCAATTTGTGTGTAGACGAGCCTCCGGCGGCTGGAACAGTGCATGCTGGTGGATCGGCGGTCAAAGACATGTTGTTTTCTTGTTGTTCTTTTTTGTTCGACAAAAAAAACTGATTTGTCACGTCGTCGCCGGCCCGCCTATTTATACCCATTTCCAACAGGGACACGTCAACGTTTGCCACGTTTTCGATCAGATATGGCGGATGGCATAAAAGGGCCGGGTTGGCGGGTAGTCGAATCAAGCAAGCAAGTAAGCGAAGCACAGCATCAACAAATCAACCAAACAACATGTCTTTGACCGCCGATCCACCAGCATGCACTGTTCCAGCCGCCGGAGGCTCGTCCACTCACAAATTGGTCAATGGTGGAGCTGATAAACTCATCTTCAAGGTTGGTTAGAGGGGTCTAGGTAGAGGAGTACTGTAGAAGTGGTACTGTAGTTTTGTTATCTTTGAGGTACTGTAGCTTGGTTACTGTATCTATAGTAATTCTACAATATAATGATTACTGTAGAAATGAAGATTAGCCGATAGACTCCTATCAAAGAGTTTTCACACTAATTTAGACTCATCTTCAAGGTTAGTTGGGGAGTTCAGATATAGGAGTACTGTACATGTACTACTGCAGTTTATAAATCTTTGAGGTGCTGTAGTTTGTTCAAGGTACCTACAGTAATCCCACAGGGTTACTGTAGAAATGAAGATTAGCAGATAGACTCTAGGTTTCACCCTAATTTAGATACCTCAGAGGGTACTGTAGTAAGGCTAACTGTAGATGACTGTAGATCTCCAGAGTACTGTAGCTTGGTTACTGTACCTTTTTTGTACCACTTGGTTACTGTACCACACAAGTAGCAGGATTACTTTAAAAATTAAGGTTATCCAATAGATGGGTTCATTTGTCTTTTTTATTAGTTCACATTAGTTATTAGACATATCTGGTATACTGTATTAGGGCTAACTATAGATCCTCCGGAGTACTGTAGCTTGGTTACTGTACCTACAGTTATCCTACACTTGCTAACCAGCAGGGTTACTGTATGAAGAAACTGAGCCTATAAACTCGTTGGGTAAAGGGTTTTCACACTAACTTAGATATTTACCTCTGAGGGTACTGTAGTAAGGATTACTGTAGCTGAGTATAGATTGTCGAACCTACAGTAATCCTCTGTTCTATTTAAAGGTTACTGTAGAAAACTACATTGAACATTGAGGATTACTGTAGATTTTTGATGTATTGTAACTCATTATTATTTAGGCATGGTAGCTAGGTTACTGTAGAAAATCCTAATCTACAGTAATACATCAAATATTGTACATTACTAAATTCAAAGTAACCTACAGTAATCCCCAAAGCACACCATCTACAGTACTAATTCTGTCTTTTAAAGAGCTTTTAAACGAATTACCTCTGGATACCTCTGGTGTACTGTAGTAAAGATTACGGTACTGTATTACTGTAGCTGACTATAGATTATCAAATCTACAGTAATCCTCTGTTCTGTTCAAGTTACTGTAGAACTTGTTGTAGATTTTTGATGTACCATAACTCATTATTATTTAGGAATGGTAGCTAGGTTACTGTAGAAAATCCTAATCTACAGTAAGATCTGAGCATATAATCAAATAATCTACAGTACTAAAACACAATAACCTACACTACTCCCAAGAGCACACTCTCCCCTATCTACAGTACTAATTCTGTCCAATTTTTCCAGATCAAGTCGTCGAACAACACCGAATACCGTATCACGCCAGTGTTCGGATTTGTCGACCCATCCGGAAGCAAGGACATCGTCATCACCCGCACTGCCGGAGCCCCAAAGGAGGACAAGCTTGTCATTCACTTTGCACCAGCTCCAGCTGATGCCACTGATGCTCAGGCTGCATTTGCCGCTGTCCAACCAGCTGGAACTGTCACCATTCCAATGTCGGCGACTGCATAAGCGACTGGACAGACTATCCCTCCATCTCATTGCGCATAATAGCTAAATAAAAGTTTTGTCTCTCGCTCTCTCTCTCTCTTTTCAATCGAATACATGGAATAAATACATTGATTCAAAAAAAAAATGGACATGAAAAAAATGAACCCGATAAGAGTCAACAAAAAAAAGTAGCAAAAATAAAGCAATTCGCCGGGTCCTTTTCGGCACCTCTAGCGATCTACACAAATTGTACAATTTATCTAATATTATTAGTCTTGGGCGGCCTAGACACCATCGGCGACAAGACTTTGTCCAAATCGAAGTGGATCACCGGCTTTGATGGCGAATTTTATGGTGGGCGGCGCTTGGAATACGAGCACAATTGTGGAGCCGAGGCGGAATTCGCCAACTCTTTCGCCAGATAGATATGGAGCGTGGATTTCGGTTTCGGTGTTCATCATTTTTTGGGTTTTTCGACGAAGTGTGTTGGTTCGGAGCGATGGTTCGGCGTCGACGACGATGTCGCCGACGTTGGTCGCTGCGACGGCGGACATTGAGAAGAAGCCGTGACGCCATTTTCCGTTGAGCACCACTCTGGAAAACGAGGAATTTTTTTTTTGAAATATAATTTGAGAGCTTTCTTGGGATTTTTTGAGCTTGAAGTTTCAATTTATCAAAAAAGTATTTAAAGATACTTAAAAAAGGATTTTGTTTCTTGAAACTTTCTTGTTTGTATACCAGTTATTATTTTGTGGGGGAGAAAGGAAAAAATCTACTAAACAATCAAATCGACCTAGATTTATATAAAATTAGTGAAACAGTGGAAAAATTAGATTTTTACTTTTACTAGGAACCACGCTGAAATTTGAACGTTTAGTTTCTCCGGAGAGTTGGTAAAATAATAAAAATCATCATCCCTACCTAGTATTGAACAATTATACTCATCTGAATTGATATGAATTTACTGAAACAGTGAAAATTCGATGCGAAGAATTTTTTCTTTATTAATTTTTTCTTTATTTTGCTTTTCTCAAGCTCGTGAGTTTATATCGAATCATTTATTGAAAAGAAGAAAAATTCAACATAGAAAAAAAATCCTTAAATTGTTGTACTTTGAAACTCTTCCAAAACATTGATTGTTGAGAGTCGATCTCCCGCAAGAGAGACGACAATTTTTTATATCACACATTTTAATACAATTCATATCTCAATTTATTTACTCACACAAAGTTCAGATAATAGGATAACAAAGTTCAGAAGCCTGTGGTAATGGTATTGAAAAATATTAAATTGAACTCGGAGACATTGTCCACAACCAGGGGACCGAAACTTCCGAGGAAGAACTCCTTCTGAAATCATGGCCAATCGATAATGAGAGCGAAGTTTACGCACAACCACCAGCTTCTAGTAGTTGTCTTCTAGTTCATTTTCCCTTGTCACGTGAAAACATCTCAGACTTGTACAGTTGTTAGTGTACGGGATTTTAACCTTTGAAGTAATTTTCCCTTGTCATGTTATCATGCATCAGACTTGTACAGATGTTAGTGTACGGGATTTTAATCTAGGCATAGAATGGGCGATCACTTATTCAACTCCACATCACGATGGATGACAATGTCTCGACTGTTCTGAGCAAGAAACTAAGCTGAAATTCATCACTGGCAGGAAGAAGTTCAGATTGAAGTTCAGATAGGTCAGAGTGAGTAAATGCTCGAGATAGAAGTTCGTGATCTCGATCGGTCATGCAGTTGGTGGAGATTTTCGAGTGAGTTGATAATTTCAGTTATTGTAAAAGGAAAAAATGATTCGGCGTAATGAACGAGAGGATTTTTAGAACTTGAAGTTTCATAAAGTTGCCGGAGAGTTTTTTTTTCAACTGAAACAATAATAATAAAAAATGGTACCAACATTTGAAAAACCTTATTTACTTTGAAATTCATAGCTTGAAGAAGTTTCGAATCTATTATTGAATAAATAAATTTTCAATTAGCAGATATCGTAGCTTCAATCAACATGTTTCTAGTGTTTCAATATGTTTAAATTACAATTGGATTTCACTTGTTGAACTATTTTATGCAAGTTTTTATAACTGAATTATTGATTATGGAAAATACCCTATTATGTCTACGCGGATTCATAAAAAAGTACTGAAGCAGTAAAAAATATACTTCAACTTCGATGTCGAAAAAACTGTAAAAGCTCGGTATTTCGGTTTTTCAGTTTTTCAACAAAAAATATCACCTACTCGTTCAATTTAAATTTTTTTTTTTTTAACTTGTTCGGATTTGTCTAATTGAATTCACATAAAATTATTTACTGGAACAGTAAAAAGTAGATTTTAGGTTTTGACGAAAAAAGGTTTGGTATTTTGGTTTTTTCTCGAGGTACTATGCTAAACACAGAATTTTTTTTAGAATTCAGGAATATTTGATTTCATGAAGCATGGTTTCAGATGAAATTTTTAAGCTTCTCAGGGAAATACTCACCTCTCATTCAAGCAAAACAAATGCGGCACATGACTGAGAACCGTGGGTCGAACCGACAACAACAATCCGGGAACATGTCGACATTCGCTGGCGACCCAACGAGCCGGCGAATGGAATGCGTGATAGTTGCCGGGAGCCAAGTAGATGACAACCTGGTAGAGATCCAACTCGTCTTTTGACGGCAAATCAACATCTCCGAGGAATGTGGCAACATCGTAGTCGTGTCCTTTCACATATTCGATTCGATTATCCTCGACTTTTCCGAAATGAAGAACAACTCCATCAGCGGGGGAAACCTGAAAATAGAAAAAAAAAAATGAAAAATTTTGTCTAAGATAAGAAATCTCACCAATGGCGATGCACTAATCGGTCTCGCCGACTCTTTCAATTTCCGATTGAAAAACGCGGCAAACGACGGATAGGCCTTGTAATCCGGTTCGACGGCTTCGTCCATTCGGCAATCGTACATTTTCGCGAATCCGCCGAGAAGAGTTTCACGCAACCAGACAGGAATCTCCTGGTTCGCCAGACCACCAATTACACGACTCGCCGTGTTGAAAGGCAACGAGAGATAGACGCGGATCTGGAAATTTGTAGGTTATATTGAATTTAGAATCCAGTATATTACAAAAAACATGGTCCAGAATGAATACTAATGATCGAAACCGATTTTTATTTTCAGGTATTAAAGATTCCTTATGAGTTGAGCATGGTATATAAACTGCGAGTGCCATTATTGAGCCTTGATGTTCATTGTTCTAGTTCACATAATGTATACCAAAAATTGTTTTCAACTCGCTGCAGAAAAAAGAAAAAATTCGTTCGAATTTCGGATCCCACACCATTCCCACAGACTTTGTGCATTTGTGCGTCGTTTGTGATGTTTTGTTGACAACCGTAGCATTATTGTTTTTATTAAACTTTGTTCGGTGAAAAGCGAAGACAGTTTTTTATGACTCTGGTGTTATGCAAAGAATATTTACACTGTCCTAGAAAACTTCCGTTTTCAATGGATGCTTAAAAAGTCCTACAAACAAATTAAAAATATTTCTGTGTGTATTGGAGCGCATTTGCCCGCGTGGCCTAGAATTCAAAAATTTAGGCCAGACTTTCTTTTCTCTCAGCTCATAAGGAATCTTTAACAGCTGAACACAAAAATCAATACCTGCACTACAAAACTCCGCGAAATTTAATTTTTTTTTTAATTTTTTGTGCAGTCTGATCAACTGAAGCATTTTTATCGAAAAATTGAGGAAAATTTTGAATTAGCGGCGTTTTTTGCACTAAGATGTGCAGGTTGAGAAAAAAATTGAAAAAAATTTTGTTTAGCTTTGGAACTATAATAGCCCATGAAAAGAAAATTATTTTCGTAATGTGTCAATCACTAGAACGAAAACGATTTAGAAAATGTTAAGACCTCATTGAAGCAGTAAATTTTAGTTTTTTAGTTTTAAATTAAATTAAATTTAATTAAAATTTCAAATTTTAGTAGTCGCCACTTTTTGTTTTTTCGCCACCCCGACGTTTCGCCACCCGACATTTCGAAACTCCGACATTTCCACAGTGAAAAAAAAAGTATTTTTTATTCAGAAAAAATTAGTTACGGACTTTCCCAAAATAAAAAACATGTTTCTGCAAAAATGGGAGGAGTTTGTCTTGTCTGAAAATGGCAATGGTCCGCACACTAAATATGCGCTCTTGCCGCACAGTTTTCGGGAGAATATTTTCACAATTTTTAAAATATTTCGTGATATTATTGGCTAAATATCCGCAAACTCGTTGATTTGGTGTGGAAAATGAAGAATATATTCCGATTTATAACCAATACACTAAAGTCTTTCTCCCAAACTGTTCAGATTACACATAAAACGTTATTTTTCCATTTTTTTGCCAAATTTTGTGCAACATGGAATATTCTTTCTGTCAGGTCGTAAAATGTGCCAGTTTATGTTATGCCAGTCTCTCCCACTTCCCAAAATGACTTCTTTTTGCCTTTTAGTCTTATTTACACTCAACTGGAACAAGAAAACAAAAAAAGTTAATTTTGAATTTCGCGCAATTGTGTGCAAACACCGCCTTAAAAAACCGTGGTAAAAAAAGATACTTTTTTTTTGCCTGTGATTTCGCCACTCTCAGTTTTATTTTAAGTTTCAACGCGGATTCGAACTCACGAATATCCTTTCGAGTGATTGGCATTCCTCGATGTAACCCACTAGACCACGTGGACGTCATTTTCATACGATTAAATAGGTTATTTTATAGTTTTGTTATTTGTAAAAAAGTCACGAAAGATGGCATGTCGGGGTGGCGAAATGTCTGGGTGGCGAAAATGTAAAAAGTGGTGAAATGTCACAGTGGCGAAATGACGAGTGGCGAAATGTCGGGGAGCCATTTTTCTAGATTCCAAGTGTCGGGTCTTTTTTAAGTCAATTTTATCATAAAATTTCTAATAAATTCTTTGAATATAGCTTCATTAAAAAATAAACTTCAAATTCTTTTTGAAACAGTAAAGTTGTTTGTTAATTATACTTTAAAACTCGTATTTTGAAACTCATAATTTTCAAGGAAAATGGTTTTTTCTTGTTTCTATATCACTTCCAACGATTTTCATCTTTAAATTCTGAATTAAAGAAAACCAACCTTCCAATTACTATAATAATGCTTGCTATCCACAATTTCCCGCCAATCCGGTGTAAAAAGGTATCCAACATACGACGCTCCACCAATAATCAGCGTTGACACCGACAACCATTTGATCCAACTCCCTGCAAAAACACAAAATTTCAGATTTTTAAGGACTTTATAGAAGATTAGACCCCCCAAAATGAAACCTAAAACTCACAAACAGCAACAATCAACAAGAATGGGTTAACAAACATCGCATTGGATGCGCTATACAAATACGAGCTTCCAGTATAATAGTCCATAATTTAACAGATAATAGTAACGTGTTTTTGTGATGATTTGCTCAGAAAAATCGACGTTTCAACTTTTTCACATCTCAATGTGAATTAGGGAAGTCTGTCTGAAGAAAATGAAACTGTCATTGATGGAACGAAAGAACGAAATGTGGGCGGAGCAAAGAATGTTTGCAGAGAATAGTGAGAAATGATCAAAAAAACAGTGATAAACTTGAGTGTTCGAAATGATTATCAGACGATGTATCATAGTTCAGAAGGTACACAGGAGTGGTTTCGAAAAATTTGTGTCAGAAAATGAGATATTGGATTTTTTGTGATTTTCAGGATGGAATTTCGAATTTTGAATCTTCGAGAGAAATGTGAAATTTTTTATTTTTTAAGTTGAAAAGTCTCAATTTCGAAAATCTGTAAGTCAGAGCCTTGGAAATTCGATTTTATTTTCAAAAATTTAAAACTTTTGATGATTTTCAGACTGAAACTTATCATTTTAACTGTTTCGAGCTGGATTCACGATTTTTTGATATTTTTTTGTTGAGAAAATATTTGAAGAAAACGAAATGTTCAAAATAATCATAGAAGTTTTGTAACCTGAAAAACTGTGCTACAATTCTAAAAAAAAAAATACAGGTTTTCGTAATTTTCATGTAGTAATTTTGATTTTCCAAGTTTCACCAAGGTACTTGTTGAGGTTCCATTTAATTTTTAGTTCTAAAAATTTGAATCAAAGTTTTTCCCAATTTCCTCTTTCAAAAAATTCCAGACAGTACCCTTTACACTAAATAAATCAACAGCAACAGCAAAAAAAACTTCGACCAACAACAAAAAAATATATTTTTTTCCATCGGGCATAACAAGAAAAAAACAAGTAGTGTAAACATTCTTTGAACATTTATTGCCAACGATTTTCTGAATCGTACAGAGTTTGGAATATACGAATATTTGGAAAAATCTGGTGGAGATTTCACGATATTATTTACAAAAAAAAATTTTCCCACGAAAATTAGTGTTATTTTTCTTTTTTTGAAAAAAAAATTTTCAACTGAAATCATTGGCGTGAGTATATTCTGACATAACCAAGCAGGGAGATTTCCGCTGGCTCGAAAAAAAATGTTTTCTAGAGATTGGAAAGGGTAAGGAAGGAATCGGGAGAGATTCTCAAGGAACCCTTTATGATTTTTTTCGAAACAGTGAAAAAATTTGTTTATCCAAAACACAATAAATCAAAATTACAACCTGAAACTCAGCAAAAAATAAGTATGTATAATACCGAAAAAGTTTAAAAAATGCTGAATTTTTCTGTTTTTGCATATTATAGAAAAAATCATCTAAGGCTACAAATTTTTTTCGACAAATTTTTTCCCCGCAAATTAAAAAAAAAGAATTGAAGCTGTGAAAATTTTAGATTTTTTGGAGTCGGGATAATGCTCTGGAGCCCAGAATTCTCTCATTTTCAAATTATTCTGAAAAAAATCTCATGGAGATTACACGATATTATTCACACAAGAAAATAAATTCACATAAAGTTACAAAAAAAATTCCCACGAAAATTAGTGTTATTTTTTCTGTTTTCGAAAAAAAAATTCAACTGAAATTATTGGCGTGAGTATATTTTCAAGTAACCAAACAGGAAGATATCCGCTGGCTCGAAAATGTTTTTTTTTCTAGAGATTGGAAAGAGTAACGAAGAAATCGGGAGAGATTCTCAAGGAACCCTCTATGATTTTTTTTTGGAACAGTGAAAAAATTTTTTTATACAAAACACAATACATAACCGAGAAACTGATTCTTGACTACTGTAAAACTCGAAAATGCCTTAAAAACTCTTGTTTTAATCCATTCTGAAGTAATAAACCTTAGTAAATCAGATTTTCTCATTACGTTTACGTTTTTGAGTTACGTTTTTGAGTGTCTAGCGGGATAAAAAATTGGCTGATTCTCAAAAAAAAAACCTATATAACAGAAGGTGTCCGCTCTTTTTATGTATGACAATGAATCAAAATCACAACCTGAACTTCAGCAAAAAATACGGATATCTCCCACTTAAATTTCAATTTTTTAAATACCAACTTTCTTTTTCATGTTCAGCACGTCAAATTGAATCAAATTTCCCCCCAAAAAATATAAAAACCATTTTATCAAATGAAAAATTTTGAGGGGGTTTCCCAAGAGAACAAACCACGAAATATGAACTTGTGTTAGAATGAAAGAGAAAGAGAAATAGAGATAAAATCTTTAAAGTACTCGTGATGTTTTGTAGAAAATGAGATGGTGTAAATAAAATGAAGGGAAATTTGGGGAAATTCCAGAACTTTACCAATTTTGACACCTAAAAACTGAGAAGACCACATTTTTCTTTAATAAATAAGTAAAAAAAATATGATAAGAAGGCGGTGTCAAAGAAGTGCATCCGACCCGAGGATCAAAACAAAAAACAAAAAAAAAAGTGTCTATCATCAACAGAAAAAAAAAACATGTCATTTTCACCTTTGCCAAATACCGGATCAGAAAAAGAGTGAGAGAGGAAATGAAAAACAACACATGCTCAAAATAAATAAGAACAATGTGTGTACTTTCAAAAGTTCCAAAAATCGGTGGGTGGTATCTACAGAATCACATGATGATTCAGAGAATAGGAAAACTATTGAAAAATGAAAAAAAAAAGGAAGTATTAATAATGGTGTTTGATACAATACGAATTGAATTTCCTAATCGATGATGTCAAAATGAATTATGATGTAAACTGAAAATTATAGGTCTTTGTTTCCTTGTAAAAATGTCGTATGAACTACAAATGAACGTGACTTGGCTGATATTTTGAGTGCTTTCAGTGAGGACCAAAAAAATTGAAATTTTCTATCTGCATAAAACCAGAACACTGTGATTTTTGAAGGTCAGTTTCGAAATGTTTGTGAAACGTATATTCAGGATTGTTTCAAACGATACTTTTTGACATATATTTTTTTGAAATTATATTTTTAACAAAAAAAAGTCGGTTTTTTTGTTGCTAGTTCTGGATAGAACTTTCTAAACGTATAACGAACGGAGCTGAATAAAAAAAAACACATCAAATTTGGCTCACATATGAGAAAAATTACTGTTTCAGTTTTCTACTGAATATTTTTTCAATATTTTCATAATGTTTTCACTCCGATTCTAATTCCTTGATTTTGTAAAAAAAAAAGAGAAACTAAATCTCTTAAAACTTATTTTAAAAATTATTGATAATTTTTTATCAAAATTTGAAGCCTACTTCAAGTTTTTCAATAATTTCCAGTCATATTTAACAGAAGCTTATAATAATAATACTCTATTTGATTTAAAAAACGGAATCTAAAGGTATAAATGGTGGTGATTTACAACGAAATATTATCCGGAATTCAATAACTGTCGTCTACTGGGTTCTCCAAAATTGTCTGAAATTAGCTTCTGAAAATTTTCGAAAAAAAAAATTTATTGGATGAAACGGACCTGTAGAAATCGATTCTGACATCGAAAATTTCAGGCATATTTACTGAAAAAACATTATGGATTCAAAATAACACAAAAAAAAGCAACGTTATTGGAAAATATTTGGAATTTCAACATTTTCAAAAAATTACTTTTTCAGTTTTTTACCAAATATTCTGAAAAACTGAAATAATGCTCTTGAAAAATAAATTCGAAGCTGTCAGTTGAAGTCTAATTTTAAATTTCAAAATGTTCAAAAGGTGAAAAACAAAATCTCATTAAACCTGATTTTTCAACTTCTCCGAATTTTTCGAAAATTTTCAGACGACTTTCAAATCTCACTATATTGATGCTTCATGATTGGAACTACAATAACAAAAAATTCAATTTTATTAGTTCACACGTTCAAAGGAACATGTGCGTTCGTATCGAGACCCCCTTTGATTTTCTGAAACCGCTTTTCTTGCTAGCTTTGTACACTGCATTAGAATAAATCCTTAAAAAATTCAATGTTGTTGAAATATTTTTGAAATTTTAATATATTTATGTGAACAATTATTCTTCCAAATATTCTGGAAACCAATTAATAATGTTTACAACACATCTGTTTATACAAAAATTACAGTCCTAGTCCATAATTTTCATATTTTTGGTGACACCCGGCTGGTTTCTATCTAATTTAAAACCGTTCAAAAAAAGAATGAAACCTCCAAAAACAGATATATGTAGATTAAAAATACTCAAAAACAAATATACGCAGACAGCGAGGAAAAAAACAAGGAATGAGTCACCAACGAGGTCGTTCATGGGGTCATCTGGTGGGAAAAAACGAGGGAGCAAGAGACGCAGACAGGTTTCCTGTTTCGATCACGTGAACAAAAAGGGGAGAAGGGAGTAAAGTCGAAAAATGGCAGACAATCATTTTTTTTTTGTTGTTTTCTGACGTCTTGTTGTCATGTTCTTTGATCGATAAGCAACAAATAAAAAAAACGAATAACAGAACCTTTCACATTTGAATATTGAACCCGTTGTTTTGTACATCAATCAGATCAGATGATTATTTGAAGTGACAAAGTGACGGACATGGGGACACTTATCAGTTCTAAAATGTTTATCAAGACGACATTTTCGCAAAAACAGTGTTGTAAATGTTGGGAAGTGCATGAGAACCAGACTAGAGTCTTGAAAACGGAGGTTTTTTTTAATTTTTATTGAAACAAAGACTGGAATTTCGAATTTCATAACTCTAGCAGATTAGAATTCTAAATTCCAGAAAAAAATGGAACAATTTGTATTCTGAAAAGGATTTAAGAAATTCTTTTTTTTTTGGAATCTCAAGTTTTGAAGACCTATTTATTTAGTTATTTACAGATCGAGCAAAACAAGTACGGTAAAGTTTAAAGGAGCATAAATTTTTACACCATGTATTTTACTAGGTATTTGATCTTTTTTCAACAACTTTTTGCTATCGTTAGAAGATTTCTACTTCAAAAATCGAAAATATGCGTTTTTGTTCCATTGAAATAGAAGCTTTGTACTCATTTTCAGATTGGACTTTTAAGATTTTTCGACATTTATCAGGTATGGGCAGTGTTTTCATCCTGGTCCTGGTACGAAAACTAAGAAATTCACCTGATTTTTCTCAAAAATTAATATAGCACTCTAGAGCTTCTCTAAAAGCAAAATTGGTGAGATTTCGCTCTTCGAATCACTCTTTCACGCCACAAACACCGAAAACTTGACTTGTAGTTTTGAAATTATGATTTTTCCCAAGTTTTCTATTCGATTTGTTTAACATCATAATGTGTCGTTAACTTTCTTAGAACAACTTTTGAAACTGTAAAATATATCAAAAACTATGGATTCGTGCAATAAAATAGAATTCGTTCAAAGAAACGAACATTTTGCTGAATTATCTGGATTTCTCTGAAGAATTTCAGAAAGTCTTTCAGCAATTAAGTTAGGTCCGGTATATTGTGAGGTTGAAATTATTAGACCATTGGAAGAGAAACCAATATGGCCGAGAAAACCAGAATAAAACAGTACATTTCGAAAAAGAAAAAAAACCAACAGAAAATAGATGTCACGTTTACAAACGTTTGTCAACGTGTCATTTTTGGCAAACGTGTCTCTGAAGGAAACAGCTGATTTGAGCCAGGCTTGAGTCTTGCAGCGATTAAATAACGGTTTTTTAGTAGTCGCCCATCCAAAAAAAAATTCTAGGCCGCTCTCTAATTTTTTCGCCTTCACAATACTTGTTTTGCTTTTTCATGTATTTAATTGACCTGTATGTTCTCATTTACACGTTGTCCACAATGTATTTCAATAAACAAATAATTTTTTTTTCCTAAAAATTCAAACAAATTTTGAAACGTAAACAGTTTGTTAAAAAATAAAATCGAAATTCAGGCAGAAAAATCGGGAAGTTTTCTTAATTAAAAAAAAATAGATATTGACATAATAATTTGTCGAAGGTTTTTTCGTGGTTTTTGAACATTTTTTGAAACAGTAAAATTTATGAAAACTATCTCCTGTCAAAAACTGATTGATTCATGGTACTTTGCTACTTTGCACCCCTCCCGGACAAGAAGAAAAATCAAGAAGGTTACCGGAAAACTGATAAGGGTTCCTTTTCATTCAAAACAAAAACCGCTATTATCATATCACTCCACTCATTAAAAAAATAAGTAGACTTAATGGCACCCAAGTTGTATTTGCCAATTGTAAAAGGCAAAATAAAATGCGTTTTGACTTCTAACCAACGAGAAAAAAAAGAACTCGAGGGAACCTACGTCGTGTGACCAACCAAAAACATGAAACTCAAAGCTTTGTCAATATAACAATAGGGGGGCAAAATCGTCAGAAGGAAAGAAGAAAGCAAAAAAAAACACATATGGGGGAAAGAGGGGAAACCGATGGAAAAAAAAACCAAGGGGCACATAGAAAATAAATAAAACAAATCGTGGGAAATCGATTTGTACAAAAATTGGCGAACACAAAAAGATTACCAGATCATAGTTCACTATGTATAAATATCCAAAATGAACGGGTACTGTAATTTTATCAAAAAGTTTCATCAGAATCACGTGATCTGGCCGCGCATGCGCGGATCTCTTCCCATTCAACTATACTATATTTTGTGATGGTCTGATCGTATTTTATCTGGGTCGATAGTGGAAAAAACAACGGGCAAAGAAGAAAGAAGTTGGGTAAATAGAAAGAAGAGGGAGATAGGGAGAGAGCTGGCACTATATTGGGAAATTTAATATTCTTGTGTTTTTTAGTGAAAAAGCAGTAGCAAAAAAACACAGAACGAGAAAGGAGGGTTGGTGAATAATAGACTGAAAGTGAAAACAGGTTAGGGTTAGACAAAGAAATAAGGACCCATACTAGAAGGAGGGAAATATTGGGGTCTATTTTGAGGAAAAAGTTCTTCATGTTCTAATTTGTCACAGGTTTTTAAACGCTGGACTTGATGCAGAGTAGTGAAATGAAACGTTTCTCCAGTATAAATGGTTGATTCGGAGCAATTTCGGGAATCAACAGATGATTTAAGAATACATAGAAATGCATAAAGACAAGATCTTTAGAACGCGTACAAAGAGATGGACATTCAGACCGAAAATGGGTTACACATTGAAATGTGGTATGTTTTGCGCGAACTGAATGTTCTCTTTAGTCATACATCAGGTATTCAAGGCTTTTACATTATTTGGTACTATTTGACGTTCTCTACGAAAGTTAGGTTAGCTTTTTATGCGTCAAAGTGGGAAGAAAATCACCCTTCTACAAAGTTATATTTATTTGTTGTTGAATATTTTCACATTTTCTTCTATCGAAATGCACATGTTTAGAATCCTCTTATTTTTCTCTGTCGAATCATAAATGACAATTTACAAAAATTGCGAATGCGTGCTCAAACCTGATTATCTTAAAACACAGAAAGTGGCAAAGTATTGTGAATACGGAAAAATTAGAGAGTGGCTTAGAAAACGCAAAATGGCCTAGAAAACGCAAGAATCTATTTTTCTTTGTTATTTTTCAAAAAGTACTGTATTATTCGGATTTCTAGGCCATATTGGTTGCACTTCCAATGGTCTAATAATTTCAACCCTACAATACAGCTCTTGAAACAGTAGAGATCGATTTTTCAAAAAACTATCTGGAGTTTTTAATTTAAAATCCGAAACCTCAATAAACTATTCATCTTCTCGAAAACATTAATTCATTAAAACATTTGTGAAAGTTCTAGGTTTCGTGGTTCAAAACTGATTCATTTTTTTTCTCGATAACTCCTTTTGACCACACTTCTTATTTATTTTCACTATTATATGCAATGAGAAACGGTAAAATATTTTTTATGCAAAAAAAAAAAGAAAAACTAAGTGATTTCAAATTTATAAATCAACGAGTTCAACATCAAAGTCTAAGTTTTTGAAATTTACTGCTATTGAAAAGAGAAAACCATAGCTCTTTAGATTTTCCGATCAAAAACCGAAATTTCAGTTACTATTTAATTGTTTGTGTGTTTTGCACATTCTATTTTACTGCATGATCTCTTTTTTTTTTCGAAGTAAATAACAAAAAATTAATATTTTGTTATAGGGGAGGCGAAAATTCAAAATACTGGAAACACAAAGTGAAAAAATATTCTAATTTTTTTTTTCGCATTTCTCCGAATTTACTTGGTAAGGGAATTTCTCAGGGAAATTTTTCTTATTTTAGAAAGTTGCTGAGTTGTGAGTTTCTTGAAAATTCAGAATGCTCTATTTTCCAACTCTGGTGCATAAAAACTCACGTTTCTTTTGTGGTTGTCCAATTATGACCTCATTCGTCGCATAAATGTTCTTCGAGCTATTTTGCCG
The DNA here is from genome assembly GCA_900536415.3 of Caenorhabditis sp. 38 MB-2015. Classification (NCBI taxonomy): domain Eukaryota; kingdom Metazoa; phylum Nematoda; class Chromadorea; order Rhabditida; family Rhabditidae; genus Caenorhabditis; species Caenorhabditis quiockensis. The sequence continues at coordinate 191,585 of LR548737.1, forward strand.
AGCCAAATTGAGCCATCTAGATGCGTTGAACAAAAACTTTGATTGCATATTTTCGCACCTATCAGTCTACAAATAACGATTTCAATCATTATCAACTCGATAGTACCAGGAATCTCAACCCGAAGAAAAAGCAAAAGATACTAATCAGAATCAGAGTAACATTTTCATAACAATAAACAAAAATTCAACAAAGTATGCATAGTTTCTTCTCCGGGATTATAGGTCATGCAACGTTTGTAGTCGGCACTGAACCTGCGCCAAAACCGACAGTACATTTTCTTCGACTCGTTCGCTTCGAGATCCGTTGGGTTGAGCGGTGGTGCGGACAAGTGTGTCGAAAGCGTCTTCAGCGCGACGCCATTCAGCCAATTCTTCGGATTCGACCGCAGCGTCGACGCCAGCAACTCCACCAAAGACAAGAAGAACTTTTCTGAAACAAAGATTAAATATTTGCAAATCAAGATAACTATTTTAGTGGAATCAGAACTTCCATAAGAGAATATAGATAACTGGGCGGTAAGGGGAACTGGCAAGTTGCTCTTTAAAAAAATACATTTTTTAGGGTATAAAGTGGTGTAATGTTTCATTTCTATGCAAATCTGATCATCTAGATGTTTAAGAGGAAAAATTATCATACAGTCTAGCTCAATATCTCATTTTTGTTAGTTTTTCATGGCGTTTTGAGCATTTTTTGTGTTTTCAGTGTCAAATTAAACGCTGAAAAGTATGTACTAACAATTTCGTTTCGCAAAATCGGCGCCTAAAACTCTATCGAATGGTATAGGTCTAGTCGTAAAAATCAGATTTTTTCATACTACTGCTGTGTAAAGTTGGCCTTTCTAGACTTCTAAATTTCAAATAACTTTTTGATTGTCCAACTATGGAAATTAAATATTTCGGCTAAATTGGATTTCAATTCAATATAACTAAACCATTCACACTTTTTTTAAAAAATATTTCCAATCAAATACTGAAAACTTACGGTTTATTTAAAATGCACACTTCCATTTGCGATGCCAATTTTCCTCTCTGCGATACACCAGCCACCAAATCATACTTATTTCCCTCTAAAACCTGCTGAAGTCCAGGCACCAACTTCACACTATATCCCCAATACACTCCAGTCTCTTTTATCACTTGTGTTCCACTCGCCAAACTTCCTCGATACAATTTGCTTTCATAGCCCAAATTCTTGATCTCTACAGTTACTCGGGTTCCTGGTGGAAGACCGATTTCGGTGTCGACCTCGAACTCCTTTTCCAATCCGATGTTACAAATTGGACCTCTACCTTCCTTTGACTTTTTTCTGAGCACAACTCCTTCTCTAAATCGGAAATTTAATTCGTTTCCTTTGAGATGATGTTGTGAATCTAATGGATTGAGAAGTCCTGCGTACTTTAGCGGTTTTTGAATTGGAAACAAATCTTTTCTCAGATACTGTGGACATTCCAAATACTCCAGAATTTTGGCCAAATAGAAACAACCCTCATAATTTGTCTCAGCTGGGATAATATTTCCTTGCCAAGAACCATTCCAATATGTATTGATTGCTCTAAAAAAAAATTTTTCAAATAAAATGAACCAAAGGAAAGAACTAACTCTTGTGTCATTCTACAAGATTCATCATAAATAATAATTTCATCGACTCTATAAAGAGTTGCTGCTCTCGCGATTTGTCCGGCCATATAAGTTCTGAGCTCACTCGATTGCGCATTATTCAAAAACTGTCCAGGGATAGCCAATGAAATAGAGAATGGTGGAGCTGAACGTTTCCAAATTTCAATTTTCTTCAGAAAAATTTTAATACTCACTGTAATCTACTTCTTCCTCTTTTTTCCGTTTCGCTTGTTCTACTTCTTTCAATAACTTCTCCTCGGTTTTCCTCTTTTTCTCATCTTTCACTGAAAATAAATCATATTTAAAAATTATAATTCCTATTTCATTCCTACTTTGCCTCCAGTTCAATTTATCCGATTTTGTTGAGCTATAAATTTTTCGACGAATATCATTTTTCTCTTGCACAGTCTTTTTGTGTTCAGGATGCATCTGAAAAACAAGTTTTATAGAGGTTACAAATCATTTTAGCAAAAAAAATCGAAAAAATATTTTATTTTTCTCCTGGTGAAGTACACATTCTTCCAAATCGCAACAAGACCCAGACAAATAAATTGATGCGCCTTGATTTTGAATTTTTATTTTTTTCAGTTTTTTGAAGTTTTACTTTCAAAAAACGGGTTAAAGTTCATAGCTTTTACACGTAAATAAAGAAAAAATTTTATTCAATCATTTTGCCTTGATCTTTTTCTTAGAGCTCCTCTACTCTGCAATAGACATTGTTTCCAGGTATGATAATAAAAGAGAAGTTTATATCCGCCAGTGTAAATCCTCGATCACATTGTCTTGTGGCTTCACAGACAAAACCCGTGGTTTTATACGCATCATCTCTTCAAATCGCTGTTCAAACCATCCCACAAACCGAAAATGAAGTAGGAAAAATCGTATCGTTGTCAGAAAAACGTCATAATAAACCAATCACTGTGCTAAAACGATTAAAATCGCCAGCCAATAGTACTCAAGAAACCTTTGTGACCGGCGGAGTGGATGCCAACGTAGTTCTCTGGAACTTGAATCAACAAACCGACACGGTTGAATATCTCGCAAATCTTGAAGGCGCATCCGGAAGCGTTGGAAGTGTATGCGGTTCATCGAACAGTGAGCGAAAAATTGTCGCAGTTTCCTGGGTGTCAGATTTTGTATCTGGTTTCCAAGTTTGGTGGACGACACCAACTGGAGAGACAACAAATTCCACTGAAATTCAATTGGATCAAAAAGCATTTGCACTTTGTCTAGACTCGATTCTATATTCAAACACTGCTCTTCTAGCCGTTGGAACATCGAAAAGATTTGTCGAATTATTTGGAGAAAATGAATCTCGAACAGAATTCAGGAAACTTATTTCAGTCGCCGGTCATACTGATTGGATTCACTCTATAGCATTTAATGGTAATTTTTCTCACTAAAAAAAAAAGATTTTTAACAATTTGTTACAGATAATCCATCAAACTTGCTGCTAGCCTCAGCTGGACAAGACACATATGTTCGATTATGGCATATTGAAAAAGAAGTAGCAACTGAAGAAAGTGAAGAGGAAAATACGGAATTGACATCATCGATCAATAAGTTTACGATAAAAACGAATGGAGAAGGTGAGGTTCCCTAATTTTTGGTTATGCCAACTAGTTTCAAAAATTTCAGAGCAAAATATGAGAATTTCTTCATACGCAGTAATGCAGGGACACGAAGATTGGGTTCATTCGACTGTTTGGAACCAAGAAGGAACTGTTTTATTGACTTCTAGTAGTGATAAAACATGCATTCTTTGGAGGTGAGATTTTGAATGAATAGATTTTTTTTTCAAAAAGTGACTCGGTGAAACTCATAACTGAATTTTATATCGCACATGGCTCAGTAAAAAATAAAATTCCTAATCCAAGAATTCACCCAATTTCAAAATATTAAAACAACGTTTCGAAAACTTAACCATAAGTAAATATAGAATTACTGAAAATTTAAATAATAAGTTCAAATATGCTCCGTAGACCACTGGAAAACACACTTTTCTCATAGTTTTAATCCTAAGTTTTCAAATTTCGTGAATTCGGAGTTTTTTCTAGTTCTAAATGTCAAAATCATCAAAAACAAAAAAGAAAGTATTTGACATTATTTTCCCCATATGATCGTAAAAAACTGAACATCGACAAGATTTTGTATTTTCAGATGCTAATTTTTGTTGAAAGTTTGTCGATTTTTCTAGAATAAAAATAGTTTTTCAGAGAAATCGATGAATTATGGAGAGATGATGTTCGTCTTGGTATTGTTGGCGGTCAAGCAGCCGGTTTCTTTTCCGCGGTTTTCTCCACCGACACCAATGCCATCATTAGCAGCTCTTATTTCGGCGGACTTCACGCGTGGAAAGCCGAAGACGTCGAGAAAACCTTCTGGTCAGCAGTGACAATGACCGGCGGACACGTTGGCGAAGTTCGTGATGTTGATTGGCAAAAATCGGCGGACGGAACATTGTCGTCGTTTCTCATTTCAGTTGGACAAGATCAAACGACAAGAGTATTTGCGAATGAACAGAAATATGATCAGTTTATTGAAATTGGAAGACCACAAGTTCATGGACATGACATGCAATGTGTTGCAATGGTGAACTCGTCGATTTTCGTTTCGGGAGCTGAAGAGAAGATTTTCCGAGCTTTCAAAGCGCCGAAGAGTTTTGTTCGAAGTTTAGAATCAATTTCGGGGATTTCTGCAGAGAAGGTGGGAAATATCCTTTACTAAATTTAAAAAAATCGAATTTTTTGCATATCTTGAAAAGATGATTCCTACATGAAACGATCAGAATTCTTCATCTCATGCAGATTTTTCTATGTTTCAAGAACCAATTCCTGAAAATTCAAAATATAGGTCTTCCATGTTTCATCTTCACAACTGAAACTACACAATTCTGGCGATATAAGCTTTTCACAAATCGGTAACACGTGCTTTCTAAGTTTTTACTCTGATAATAAAATTTAAATTGATTTTCCATGTTAAATTCGAATTTTACGTGTAGGGCTGTCCCATTGCTTATTTCCAAGTTGGAAAACTGAAACTACAAAAAAATACAACGAGAATCTTTAAATACAAACTGAAATGACTAAAAAACATTTTTCAAGATCTACAAGTTTAAAAAAAAACAACTATTCCTAATTTCAGTCTTTCGGAAATGCGAACCTGGCCGAATTCGGCGCATGCGTCCCCGCTCTCGGCTTATCAAATAAACCAATGTGCGAAGGAGAAACAGTCGACGGTGAACATTGGGAAGAGGATGCATTCCGAGCTGCTCCCACCATTTTAAAACGTATGTTTGAATTTTCTGTAGTATTGAGAACCGTTTCTTATTTTTTTATTCAGATGCTCCTACTGAAGACACCCTTCAACAAAACACATTATGGCCAGAGGAGCACAAATTGTATGGACATGGTTATGAAGTTTATGCGGTGGCTGTGAATCCGACGGGAAAAGTGTTGGCAACAGCGTGCAAGGTTTGTGGCTTCTTCTGTTTTGTATACCTATCGAATTTCAGTCGAGCCACGTTGAACACTCTGTCATCATTTTGTGGAACACTTCTGATTGGTCGAAAAAGTCCGAAATTCTCGGACATCAACTTACCGTAACCCAGATTGCTTGGAATCCAACAGGGACTTTGTTGTTGAGTGTTAGCAGAGATCGAACTGCTAAAGTTTACAAGGAAACAAATGGAGATGGTGAGGATTTTTGAATATAGAAATCAATAATTCTAGATCTTGAGATTTCTTTGGTTAAAAATAAACCGAGCTCTGGAGATTTAATTCGATATAAGCAGGCTATACTCTAAAATTAACTTCAACTCTTTTTGATTGTCACATTGAAATTAGTTTAGTTCGGAAATCACTTTCATTTCAATCCAGTTTGAAATGGGATTAACAAATCTTTTCAGTTGACGGCTTCAATTATCAGTGCATTTGGTCATCATCAAAACAACATTCTCGAATCATCTGGGCGTGTGATTGGTTCAAAAACGTCGCAAATACTTTCGTGACTGCTGCAAGAGATCAGAAGATAATTGTATGGAAATTCGAGAATGACACCGCTATTCCCATCGCCTCTTTCAAATGTGCTGAAGCAGTAACCGCTGTTGCGGTTTCGAATGGTGACTTGAATTCGGCTGTTATTATTGCTGGATTTCAAAGCGGGCTCATCGCAGTCTATCGAATTGCTAAAGACACCCTAGAACTTCTCGAAGAAATTGGCAAAAATCCTATTCTCGTTGATTCCGCCATCACGAGACTTCGATTTTCTACGTCTAATTCAAATGAGCAGAAACTGGCTGTGGCATCCGCAGATGCCAAATTACGAGTATTTGATGTGTCAATTTGATTTATGTTCTATGTTAACTTGTTAGAAACGTTTATTCGCCTGTTATGTTTTTTGTTATAAAACTATTATTAAAAGATTTATTGTTTTCAATTTTAATACATCTACTCACCTGTAATGATTTCAATTCAAAGCCGATAACACTGATGCCGTTTGGCCAGCATAATCTTGTGAAACGACATGTGAAACTACACCGAGAGAGCGACGAATCCAATATTGAAGAATAAAATGATGATCATCTCACAACAGAAAAAAATGAACTGATGTTAGAATATCCTAAAGTCGACCAACACTACGCACATGCTACCATATGTTGAATTTTAGTTTAAATATACCTTTTTATACTTTCGAATGAATGCTTATTTCTCATCGTAGGAGTTAAAAATCTCAGACTCACGCGTCGGTACGAACTTTCCAATGCCTATAGTAATGAATTAGGTTCAATGTTTTTTTTTTTGAACTTTCGCGGAAAATTTATTACGCGCAGTAATCTCACACACTCATTCATCCGTAGTGTGTGTTGATTCCCCCGGTTTCGTTTCGATCGAGTAGAGAACAGTCCGCTCGACTCATAATCGATCGATCGATCGTTTGATTGTGTTTGTTTGAATTAGATAACAAATGAGTGTCCCTAGTCCCTCTTTCACTCGTCCTCTCCTCCCTCTATGTCCTTGTGGAGTGGAGGCTGAAACATCAAACTTTATTCGTCGGTCTCAAGAATTAACAAATAAAAATTAACCGATTATATAGAAAAAAGTGTTGCTGGAAAACAAAAGCTGATGTTTTGATTAAATACTGAACACACCGCTTGAAAATTAGATAGATAAAAACATTTAAAATGAGAACAGTATTGATGGAACAGGGGTTTTCAGAAATAATAAAAAATAATAGTTTTCAGAGGACCACACGGAACCACATAAACAATACCGTATTTATTGTGGAGATGGAGAGCGAGATGGAGATCTCGAGCGGCTTGGAGAACGAGAACGGCTGCGACTGCGTGAGCGACTGCGCGAACGACGTGGCGAGTATTTTGGAGATGCACGACGTTCACGTGGTGAACGCGAGCGGCTACGGCCACCACCGCCGCCACCACCACCACGGCCAGACGAATTATCTTCGCGGACACGAATGTACGCAGTTTCACCCTGAAAAATATGCATTTAGAAAATTAAATTGATTTCATAAAACGAACCTCGTGGGATCTGAACTTCGTGTCATCCAATTTGCGAACCGCATACTTGACATCATCGTATCTAGTGAATTCAACAACACCAGTACCGTCTCTGGCAACATCCGCGTAACAAACATCTCCCGCCTCGCGCATGTGGTCTTTCAAATCTTGCCACGATCCAGTGGCCGGCAATCCTTCGACGATGACACGATATCCAGTACGGCGTTGACCGCCGCCACCACCTCCTCCGTGATTTCCTCCGCGGAAACCACCACCACCTCCACGTCCGTGATAATCTCCTCCATGTGACTGATTGAGTGGTCTTCCACCTGGTCCACGTGGACCAACTCCTCTGGTGAACTCAACACGAAGACGATGTCCATCGTAGTCATATCCGTCGCGTCCACGAACTGCATCATCAGCGTCCCTGAAATAAGATTAAAATTGTTGAGAAAACGAATTAGTAAAAAATTACCTCGAGTCATCAAATTCAACGAAAGCGAAAGCTGGACCACGTCCCGACTTTATGTCGACATACTTGATTTTTCCATATTTGGAAAAGATATCTTCGATATCTCGTTCACGAACATCTCCTGGGAGGTTTCCGACATAAACCTTCTGATCTTCACTGCGTGGCATTCTCACTGAAAACAAGAGAATTAATAACAAATCTGATTCGGCAAGAATGAATACGTATACAAGCAATAAAACTTGGGAAACATCGAGCAAAAATACATTTCGCAATGATTATCATTTTTGTAAATAAAAAAACTGTTTTTCGAAATTTCGTGAATATTTCGTTCACCATGAAAAAGTAAATCTCCTAAAATCGGTGATAATTTCCTTCTAATCCTATGAAACTATTGAAAAATACGACTTTCCATAGAGAAAAAGTTTTCTTTATAATATTTTTACAAAAAATGAGAGCAAAAAGAAAAACCACCGCAACGCGTCGTCGAAAACGTTTACAATGAGCGTTGGAAAAACGAAAAATTCGAAATGATGCAGCCGCGACGCACGACCGTACGCGAAGCAAACAACGTTATAATCCACCCCGCGAAATTCAAACACATTATTATTAGAGCAGACTTGCAACCTTACTTATGCACGTGTTTTTTTACTTTCTCCGAGTTTTTCGAGGTTTTCGGGTTTATGGAATCCGGGATACATTGTGTGTAAGATGAATATTGCTTCAACTAGCTCTCGATCAGAATTGCCACTTGATAGATGCTTGAAGATAAAAGTAAGGGTATAGAAAAATACAGAAAATAATTGCCTTTTTTAGTGTCCTGGTTCGAAATATCGCAATTTAGCGGGTCGTATATTGGACAGGGATATTAAACCGGTATATCGAAACGCTGATACTTCAACGAAGTTAGGATATATCAAGATTCATAACTCTGAAAATCCTGGAACAATCACACGTTACTTAAGCGAGTAAGTTTAAAATTATATAATTTTCTTTAAAATTAATTGTTCAGTCCAATGTTCAAATACAGCTATAACGCCACAGTCGGGTTTTTAAACGATAATAAGTTATTAATAACAGCTATTGCCGTCAAAAATAACACCGAATTATATATTCACGACTTCATTGGACCACATGCTATTTTGGTGAGGATTAGTCTGTTGAGTTTTCCGTAATTTCAATCTACAGATAACAAAAATTACACTGGGTGTGTGCCACGAATCAATCCAAGTCTTCAACACCTTCTCAAAAACGTTGCTAATCTGGTGTTCGAAAACTGAAATTGAAAAATTCTATGAGAATATTGAGAGAAGAACTTTGTTTTATCGACTATCAAATGTGAACGGTTCTTGGAATTTTCGGGTAACCCCAAAGCTTTTGTTTTTGCCTTGGAAACTCAGAGTTGATGTGAATATTTCGAGTGTGTTATACGATCGGAGAACAATAAATTCAAAGTGAGTGAGGAGATTAAAATTTTTTTTAAATAATTGGCATAAACTCAGAAACATATTGCACCCCTGTAAAAATGGTTTTGTAGTAGTAACATGCGAAACAATTGTGGCGATTCGATTGGATGAAAAGGTCACAAAAGTCGATGAACAATATTCGAATTTCGTTGAGCAACTGGTGAGAGTTTTCAGATAGTTTTTTAAATTTAAAAGTATACCTGTAGCACAGTCTGAATCTAAAAAAACCAATTAGATATTCAAAATTGACTGAAAAATCCGGGTAGTTGTTCAACCCAAAATTTGTTTACGCAATAGAAATGTCACAAATCCAGCTGTTTAGCCAGAATAAAAACATAATGTGTAATTTATGCTTCGAATGGGACATTTTGTAGATCCTCACCTTATTTCAGAAAAAAAAAACAAAATTTTCAGTTCTATCGGATTTCTCGTGATGAAGTTCCAAGATCATTAGTGAAGCACGAAACAAGTATGTTATTGCCAAATGGAGAACGATTAACACTGACAAATGAATCTGATACATGTCCAAATTTCTCATATAAAGCGGAATTTTGCAATAAATCGAATCTATCGGACAAAGGCCTGTTTCTCGTCAAGAATTCGTTGAACTTGGAGAATGTTATCACCTATTTTGTACCGAAAGCATTGCGAAATGGAACAGGTCGAGAAGTTTCGACACTTCTAGGATGTTGCGATTATGAAGCGGATGTTTTGAATGAAGTTGAGGAGAATGTCTTGAAAATTTTAATTGTGACAGTTTGCGAGATTCAAGTTGTGAGGAAACACATCAATGGGAACTCGAAGGATGTCGAGGTCAAAAATTAGTTCCCTATACTTTCGATAATCGCCCATTGGTAAGATTTCAAAAGGGAATTTTCTGGAAATAGTTTGGTAGATTTTGATACACTGAAGTGAATACCATAATCCGTTTTTGATAACTCTTCGCTAAAAAATCGTGATTTCTAGAAAAGAGTTAAAACGTAATTTATACATTTTGAGTTTTCCTATTATCTACCTCACTTTCTTCAATTTTTCTCTTCAGAACAAAAACATTTCAAAATCTACAAAATAACTTATTTCCTTATCTATTAAAAGTAGCTTTCTAGTCAATAATGAGAATTGTTCGCAGGAATATAATAACTGGAGTAATAAGTGTGAAATCGATTCAACCAGTGAAAACCGTTTTACCACATGAAGCAACAAATACCACAAAATGGTACCCATTCAGAAATTTCCCCGAAAACTCGGAAATTCATCCAGATCGATTCGAAATGTATATTCCAAATGAACAAAGTGAGTTATTGTGTTAGGTTTTTTCCCCAATGTTTTGTTTACAGAAAGTAGAGATAAAGATATTTATGTTTCGAAAAATCCGCGAAACACTGGCAAATTTGAAATATCGATAAGGGATGTTGGCGAGCCATAGAGACCGCACTACCGTAAAATCAGGAGAGCAAGAAAACAATAATTTTTCTGCTTGTAAATATTAAAAATTATAATTTAAATTGTTTATTTTTTACTTCTCACGTGGTCTATTTCCACTTGATTTATCAGAAATTTTACCATTTCTAGTCATTTTTCTATTTTTGAAAATCTAGATATGCCGGACCTCGATTCAGTAGTAAGCCAACCCCGACGGACTGAACTGGAAGAGACACGTATGTTTGTACAGTTTTATCCAAGAATACTGTATTCTTGTAGCTCCTTATCCGGCGAGAAAGAAGAAGGTAGTAGCCACGCTGATTCTATTGATGGTGAATTTGTTGAATTATAT
>LR548739.1:0-243638 GCA_900536415.3 Caenorhabditis sp. 38 MB-2015
ACGTGAAAATATTTGACGTGAAAAAACGTGAAAATATGTGAAAATATTAAACGTGTGAATACGTGAAAATATGTGAAAATATTAAACGTGTAAAGACGTGAAAATATTTGACGTGAAAAAACGTGAAAATATTTGACGTGAAAAAACGTGAAAATATTTGACGTGAAAAAACGTGAAAAAATATGAAAATATTAAACGTGTAAAGACGTGAAAATATGTGAAAATATTAAACGTGTAAAGACGTGAAAATATTTGACGTGTAAAAACGTGAAAATATGTGAAAATATTAAACGTGTAAAAACGTGAAAAAACGTGAAAATATTTGACGTGTAAAAACGTGAAAATATTTGAAAAAATTTGAAAAATTCTACACATTATTTTTTATTTCAAAGTTATACACAAAATCTCATTTTCAAGTTTTCTTTTCGATTTCGAAACTCGCGTCGTCTTGAAAAGTTGAGACAAAGTTATAAACTCCCTAAAAAACTGCTGATAACCTTCCATGACACTGATATAATTTAGAACTGTAAAAAATCTTGCGGGACCGTTGACTGTGCCATGATTAAGTAGACATAGATCCAATAGAGCTCTCGCATATTTATTCCGCTCATCTCGAACTATTTTCTGACCTTCAATCGATAAATCAAGAGCTAAAATGAAAATTGAGGAAAATAACGGACCTAGTGATATGATACCTGGATTTGTAACAATTATGGCTTTGAGAAGGATATATTCAGTATATGTAAACTTTTCTCGCAATAATGGTTCCATTATACACATCACAAATTTCCAATGCATATGTTTCTTTGAAGATTCTTTTCTAAAGTTCTATGTATATGATTTATGGGAAAATAAAACTCACATGTTAACAGAAGTGAGATTTTTAATAAATAATGTTCTGAAGATAATATAGCTTTTCTGGGTTAGGTTCCCGGCCCAAACTTACATGAACATCTCAACCATATGAATTCCATCAGGAGTTTGGAATGAATCTTGTTTCGCTTCATATGCAATAAACGCAGCGGTAGTAAAATGAATCATAAAGGCAGTTCCTTGTATTAAACATAATCTATCAGAAAAACCCAATTTTCCGAAAAATGGAAATGTTTTAGTGTATTCAATAGCAAGAATCGTTTCGAAAATTGGCCAATCTTTGCTGAAAACAGTTTTCACGTCATTTTTGTGATAACGAAATTAGGATATATACGTATTAATATTAACGGATGACTCGTTCATTTGCTCATTTTCAATCAGGATCTTTAAATTTGTCAGTTGTTCTTGTTTTTCCAAAAATTCCGCTAGCGATAAAGGCCATCCAGACATTGGCTGAAACTAGACAAAATGATTATTTCAACTGGCGAATATTTACCTCAAATCTTGATGCGTGTCCAATTTGAGATGGTGATTGGATCAGGTTCTCTAAAAGAGGATAAACATGGATATCAAATTTCGATACTCTGATTTTGGTCAAAACTTTGTCCAGATGCGATAAATAGTCGACAAATTCCTCTATTTTCGAGATTGGATCATGAATCTAAAAATACCATCGAGATATGTACCATAATTGAAACTACCTTCCATTCTAAAATCTGAACATCCTGCACAGTGTTGAGTTCATCGTTACTTTTCTGACTTTTTCGTTCTGTTCCGATTTGAGCAATCATTCCAACATCAAGACATTTTTGAAATCGACATGCGCGACATTTCAGAAATGGCATTTTTGAATAGCATTTTCCATCTCTACAACATTTCAGATTGTTCGATTTTTGAAGAATTGCTCGACGAAAAAATGATTTACACCCATGACAAGATGGTACCTGGAGAAAAACAGGGTGATTGATTCTATAGTTTATCAAAAACTCACATGATAATGCAATCCTTGCGCAGGTTTTGAGCACACCAAGCATTTTTGACCAGTTTCAGGAATATCACCTAAGAAATCCATAACGAACTAAACAATGAACAAAAAAATTTTGTTGGTTTTTGAATCGATCCAAACTTCAGCAGACAGGTGTTATAGTGTTTTATGTCTTTGTGTGATTTTACATGAATAATGAATCAATGATCGAGATCACATGAATGAACTCAAGGAATAATTATGAGTTCGAAGATCACATTTGAGCCATGAACGTTGCTCAATCCGCCAGATCGAATGTAAATGTTGCTATTGAATCCTTGATTTCGATTTGGCGTGCTCGTAGACCTCAGAAAATGTATTCCTTTGCTCGATTTTCCTTACAAAAAATCAATAAAAAGAATTAGAGTTGTAATTTTTTTCGTATAGAGAACACTTGAAAATTTCTAATCAGCAATAACATTTTAATTTTATAACACAGTACCCATCATTTCATAGATTTATTTAATATCAATAGAAAGAACAGCATTCTCCAATTTCCTTCTCGATCTCGAACTTGGCGTTGGTGTAAAAAGTTGCGAATAGGTCATAAAATCACGAAAATCCCTCTGATAATCTTCCACCACACCAATATAATTTAGAACTGTTTGAAATCTAGATGGACCATTAATCCGGCCATAATTTAGTAGACATAGATCCAACAAGGCTCTGGCATATTTATTCCGCTCATCTCGAACTATTTTTTGACCTTCTATCGATAAATCGAGGACTGAAAAAGGAAGTAAGTAATATCGTGGTAACTGAGCTGGCAGTGGCATACCTGGATTTGTAACAATGATGGCTTTGAGAAGGATATATTCAGATTTATCAAACCTGTCTCTTACAAGCGGTTCCAGCCCTCGCAGTATGAATTTCCAGTACATATTTTGTTCTGTGACTTTGTCGCTGAAAATCTAAATTTTGAGAAAACCTTCAGAAAATGACTCACATTTTGGCACGGAGATGATGCTCAACAATGTGTTTACTGAAGAAAAAAAACAAATGTTTCAATAAATTAAAGGAGAAATCATTGAAACTCACTTTGAAGGTTCATTCATACAAACCCCGTCGGGAGTTCGTAGAACCTCTTTTCCCGCCTTATATGAGTTAAATGTAGAAGTTGTGATATACACCAAAAACGCTGTACCTCGCATTAAACACCATTGATCAGCAAAACTCAATTTCGCAAAAAATGGGAAGGTTTTCGCGTATTCAACAGCCATCATCATTTCAAAAGGTGTCCATTCTTTGCTGGAAAAAATTCAAGTAGAAATTGAAGAGGGATTTAATCAACCTTACGTATTGATATCGCTTGCTGATTGTTCATCTAATTGTCCATTTTCAATCATAATCTTTGAACTTGTGAGTTGTCGTTGTTTTTTAAAGAAGTCAGGGGTTGATAAAGGCCATCCAGGCATTGGCTGGAAAACAACCGGAAATTGTTCATGACTTATGAAAGACCAGTAAGCTCGAGTCAGTCACTTTGAAGTTATGGAGCTGCTCTTTTGGACCAGCACTTTAATAATGATGAAACAGTAAGGTTTAACAACCATATTTCATACATTATTCAGAGGAATCAAGAATCATCAAAAATATACCTCAAACTTCGATGCATAGGCCAGTATAGATGGGGTTTTTATGATGTGCTCTAGTGTAGGATAATGTATTGGGTTGAATTCTGACAATCTGATTTTCGTCAATTGCTCTTCCAAATGTGATAAACTCATCACAAATGATTCCATTTTTCTGATCGGATCTTCTACCTAAAACTCTATTAAGTAAATTCTCAATTTCCAATATATTAAGAAACCTGGATTCTCCTTATAATTTGAGCATCCTGATTTGAACTTGAAGAAAACGGTTCGTCAATCTGAAAATATTCTCAAGGTTTTCTGACGGTGTTACTAACCAGGGTCCCGATCTTAGTCATGACAACCTGGATCAGGGCAAAAATACCCATGATACGTATCAAGTTTCGGATCGTAACATCCTTGTTTAGACATTGTTGATTCAATTCTAGAGTGAATCAACAATTCTAGATTACATGCTCACTTTGTTTGGGAGAAAAAAAAACAAACGTAAAACATTTTCTCACTGAATATTTTTTAACGTTTGTTCGACCTATGACTGATTGAGTTGGGTCTGATCGGGTCACAATCCGAGTCAAGTAGATCGGATTGATTCATCATTGAGTTTCAATAAATCGAAAAATATCGGGTTTGATTAAATTGGGTTGGGTCCGGATTTGTAAGGTAGTTAAGATTTATATTAACTCGAGTTAGTGTCCAGCTTAGACTGGGCAAAAAATTAAAAATTAAAAATGATATTCAACTGTTTAACTGCTCAATTTGGAACACTGTTACCAACTCACATCGATAATATCTGGAAGTTCTTCTTGCTTTTTCCGTTCAGCTGCGAATTGTGGAACCATCCCAACATCTATACATTTCTGGTATCTACATGTGCGACACTTCAATGGTTTAGATGTTTTCGATACATTTAAGTAGCATTTCCCACTTCTCCAACATTTTGGAAATGTCAACTCGCGGAGAATTGTTCGCCGATAAAATGACTTACATCCATGACAAGTTGGCACCTGAGATAATTTTCAGTGATTTTTCATTATACAACTAGGTAAGAGCTCACCGCATAATGTAATCCTTGAGCCTTTTTCATACAAACTAAACAATTTTCACCTTCTCTATCAATATCCGGAAATACGTTTCCAGTGTCCATCTCATCTCAGTTTCCAAAAACAAATAAAGAAATGCATAAAACGAATAAACTGGAAAAATGATTTTTATAGTTCGGAAAAATGCAGAATTACGGATCCTACAACAGATTATGTAACGACGTTTAATCCGTTGTGTAATCTACAGATAACAAAAATAGGGAAATTATCAAAATGTTGCCCTCGTTCTCGATGTAAGGCTTCAGTCTAGGATCATATTCATAATGTCCTTTTTTAAGTTCAATTGTTTCAAAATTGTCTAGAATGAAAAAAATGAAACTTCTTGTAGTAAAAATGAAATCGTGTTTTGATCTGCAAACTATACTCTTTTTCTGCAAGTTCAAAGGAATTGAACAAATCCAGTGCAAAATTTTAGTTCCGCCCAGTTTTAAAAATACAACTCTTGATGTCATTCATTGTGAATAGGTAATATTCAACAAAAATGTTGCGAATGATCTATTTTAATTGAATGGTCTATTTAAAATGTGTGACGAAACAAGGTTTATAAAAGTGCAAAAAATGAAAAACAAATGTTTTCAAAATGCGCGAAATAAAACTTATGTTAGTCAGAAAGTTGTCGATAACACATGTAATTACATTTTCTATGCATAGGTAGAAAAGTGCACGTGATATAAAGTTCTGATTTTTTAGTCTCAAAATTGATCAATGAGCATGAGCACACTATTAGGCATACATCCTCGTAGACAGCTGGAAATTAGTTGCAGTCAGAAAAAAAACTGAAAGTAAATTTGTTCTGACCAATTTGTAGACAAACTCAATGGTCTACATGAACCCGTTTCCCTAAAAAATATTCTCATTCATCATATTCTAATAAACCTGCTGAATATAAAAATACAAAAAGAAAAAAAAAGTTTTTCAAAAGTGTAAAGTTCAAAATGAGACATCGGATTAGATAATGATTTGTAATCTTCAAAAGTTTATCTTTCATTTTTTCCTCTTTTTCGATGATCTATAATTTGAATTTTTCAAATTAGAGTTTTTCTATGAAACATTTATTCGTTTATTTCAAAATACAGAACATAATTTTCAAGATGTTTTCTTGATTTAGACAATTATGCTGGTTTGAGAAGTTGAGACATAGTCATGAATTCTCGGAAGCATTTTTGTCTAACAAAGAATTTTTTTGACTTTCTGATTATAAATTGAGTGCTGAAAAGGAAGACCAAGAAAATATCTTCCTGATCACAATCCAGAACTTTAGTAATTCCATCGTTTGATAAGACACCTACCAATATTTGTAACTTTTTAAGAGTATTTTTTGCGAAGACTAATTTCTAAAAAAAACTGCAGAATATAACACGAAGCTTCATTGAAAATGAGTTTGACATAGAAACTGATCTGAATAGTTGAATTTGTCTTGTGTTAATAAAACTGGTTTTCGAAACAATTATAACTGATTCATAAAGAGTTATATGAGATTCAACGAACGATTTTCTGAAATTCGGTTTCGGATGAAAAAATATAATTACATATCTCTATGTTTCGCTCAATGTAGCCTTTCGACTTGTTGCATTTTTAATGTTCAAAGTAGAATAAAAATATAGTTCATTCAGAAAAATACAGGAAAATCTTAAATTCATTCAATTTCAATACATAGCACGTCATTTTCCAGTTTTCTTCTTGATTTTGAGACTTGCGCTGGTTTGAAAAGTTGAGCAATGGTCATAAACTCTCGAAAGAACTTCTGATAATCCTCCATCACATTAATGTAACTAATAACTATTAGAAACCTCGATGGCCCATTGACATTTCCATAATTGAGAAGACATAAATCCAACAATGCTCTTGCATATTTATTCCGCTCATTTTGAACTATCTTTTGACCTTCTTGTGATAAATCAAGGGCTAAAAAAATATTTAAAAAATGAAACAAATTTGAAGATGCTCTTACCTGGATTTGTAACAATTATAGCTTTAAGAAGGACATATTCAGAATATTCGAATTTGTCTCGTAATAATGGCTCCATAATGCGAAGGACGAATTTCCAAAACATTTTCTTCCCAAAACATTTATTTCTAAATTCAATTTTTAATCTTGTTTTGTTATTTTATGAATAACTCACTCATTAGGAGCTGAATGATTTTCAACAAAAGCTTTTCTGAAAATCAGAATCTATGTGAAATGAAAACAACACTGCCTCAACTCACATCGAAGCTTCGGTTATAACAATCCCATCAGGAGTAATCAGTGTATCCTTATGTAATTGATACGAGTTGAAAGCACTTGTGGTCACGTAAATTATGAAAGCAGTTCCTCTTGCTAGACATAATTTGTCAGAAAGACTCAGTTTTTCGAAAAATGGAAATGTTTTGATGTATTCGATGGCTAATAATATTTCGAAAGGTGGCCATTCTTTGCTGAAAAAAGAACTGGATGCATTTAAAGCACAACAAGTAACAAAATAGATCTACGTGTTAATATCCGCCATAGTTGTAGTCGCCTCATCTAATTTCTCATTCTCTATCATAATTTTTGAGCTTGTTATTTGTTTTTGTTTTTGATAAAAATCAAGTCGATCTAAAGGCCATCCAGGCATTGGCTGGAATTAAAAAAGAATTAAGAGTTTTGTAGATTCGGAATTACCTCAAACTTTGATGCATATCCAAGCTGAGATGGGGACTCGATAAGTTGTTGTAGACTGGGATAGATAAATGGGTTGAACTTGGATTTTCTGATTTTTAACAATTGTTTGTCTAATAGAGATAAATAGTTGATAAATGACTCCATTTTCAGCATCGAATCGTGAACCTGGAACATTTTTTTTTGCATTTGGATTGTCTCCACCGAAAAAATAACCTCAATTCTAGTTTCAATTTGAACTTCTTGTGCATGATGAGGTTTCTAAAATAAACGAGCACTTGATTTTACCTAGTGTACTTAACTCACTTCGCGAATTTCTTGAAGATTATTTTTCCGTTCAGTTCCAATCTGAGCAATCATCCCAACATCAAAACATTTCTGATATCGACATGCGCGACAGTTTGGAAGTTTAGAAGATAAGGACAAGTTTGAATAGCATTTTTCATTTCTCCAACATTTAGGATGCACAGTTTTGTGCACGATGGTTCGACGGAAAAATGATTTACATCCATGACAAGTTGGTACATGATAATGCATTCCATGCGCAGGTCTCATACATACCAAACATTGTGAACCAGATTCTGAAGGTTCGCTGGCAATAACCATTGAAAATATATCTTGAAAAAAAAGGAAAATCCAGGTAAGATGAATGAGCAAAATTACTAATGACTAACATGTGGAATATAATCATGTGTTAACAGGTGTTAATTCGTTAAGTCTAAACAAATAACAAAAGGTATTGGAATATTAGACATCCGTTCCAAAATTAGTATTTGTGTACCCTTTTGTATTTTTTCAAAATCTCTGCCCAAATTAGGAGTTCTATGGGAATAACTAATGTCTTCAGAGGTTTTACCAACTGATTAAGAAAGTCATCAGATGGGAGCATTAAATCAAAATTTATATGTTCAAAAAAACTTTAAAGCAATTTAGATTCTTTTTCGAGTTGGTGTAGATGTATCTAAAGCACTGAGAAAAAGCAACAGATTATATAATACATCGACTTCTAATCCTTTGAAACGAAATCATTCATGATAAGATCATGTCATGTCCAGCAAAAGAGCAATATTGCAAAAAATTGATAGGCTGTTGAAAACAGTGAATATGTGGATTTAATAAATCCACACCGATGGATTTTAGGGATTACATAATCATTTCAGTACGTATACAATAGAATTAATTATTGAGTCATCTTTTATTTCATATTAATGCACAGAACATCATTTTCTAGTTCCCTTCTAGATCTCGAGGTATGTTTCTGTGCGAAGAGATGTGCAATACTCCTCATTTCACGGTAAAAAAAAATCTAGTAACTTTCAGTTTTCAAATTTCAGCCAATGCCTGGATGGCCTTTGACGCCATCTGAATTTTTCCAAAAACAAAAGCAATTAACGGATGCAATTATCAAGATTGAGAATGGACAACTAGAAGCGTCATCTGTGAATATTAACACGTTTGTTTATTAAAATTAATTGGTGACTTACGAAAAAAAATTTTTAGTAAAGATTGGCCTTCTTTCGAAATGATGATGTCAATTGAATACACGAAAACTTTTCCATTTTTCGAAAAGTTAAGCTTAGTTGATAAGTTATGTTTGATACGAGGAACAGCCTTGATGACGACAGTTGCCAGTTCTGCTTTCAGATCATATCTAGAGAACAAAGATTTGCTTCAAACTCCTGATGGTGTTTTCATGAACGAGTCTTCAGTGTAAGTTGAAATATATAATTTATTATCTCCACTGATTTTTTTCAAATTTTATAGCACATCAGTTGTTGAAACACATTTTGCAACTAAAATGTGAGTAGATGTATTCTCAAAAAAAAAAAGCAATAATTTTTGTTTTCTAGAAGTGTTCTGTTTGGTAAACGTATGCACCGAATGTTCAATCTCCGCGTTATGGAACCATTGCTTCGAGATAAACTCAATTATTCTGAATATATCCTTCTCAAAGCTATATTTGTTACAAATCCAGGTAAATTTTATTTTCAGCTAGGTCATAGATATATTTTCAGCCCTTGATTTATCATTAGGAGGTCAGCGAATAGTTCGAGAGGAGCGGAATAAATATGCGAGAGCATTGTTGGATCTATGTCTACTCAATTATGGACGTCTTCATGGTCCATCGAGGTTTTTGAATGTTATAAATTATATAAATTTGATGGAGGTTTATCAAAAAGACTGAGAGAAAAAATGTTGAGCTCCTTGATCCGAGATATTATATATGTAGAAAACAAACGGAGGATTAGAGCCTCATTATGTGAGCATAAATTGTCAGAGATCGAATCAGAACTATGAATATCCCTTCTCTACCAATATAGGGGTCCAGCTGTTTCCAAGGGACCCATGACAAAATTTTGGACCCTCATTTTGGTACAGAGCTCGATTTTTGCCATTCAAGGCGAGACATATTTTCAAAAAAAGATAGATAAACAAGATTTCCATATTTTGTAAATTTTCTGATTATATCAATTGAAATCATGATGTCAAGCCACGATGACTCATTGAAACAGAAAAGATAGTGTACGAGACGTAGAGATGAGTGAAAGCTATTTGAAGATAGTAAGTGCTGATGATACGGTAGATAAGAAGTAGGCCGGTTAGTTGAATCCATATAAAACCTCTGCAATAAATAAATGAAACCATGAGATCAGGCTTGATTTCTTAAATTTTCAATTTGTCTTTAATTTTTGTCGATTTTATATTGACATTAGCAATATTTTTCAAGGTTGCTCTGTTGATGGTCAATATCTCAACCTCTCTTCACTCTTACCTCTGCCCATTTTCCATTAGGGTTCCAACTAAGGTCAGCTCAAAAAAAGTCGGAACAAATGTGAATCCCAGTTTTTGAAAATTCATTTTCACTTACATATTAAGGCTTTTCATTTGTTCAAATTGGATTGGATCAATAAAATGAAAATGATTTTTAAAAAAGTTGTTTAATTGGGTCGGAAATCGACCCGGGTCAAATCTCAGGAAATTTGTGGCGGTAGTTCAACGAGTTTCGCAGAAGCAGCGGGTTTGCCGCGGCGTAACGGCAAACCCGCTTAAAATAATTCGTCTAGCAAAACACGTCCGAAGTTCGCTCAAGTGGCAAGTTTAGTTCGAGTCTCGCACGACCTCCGCCCGACGTCCGCTCAACTCCCGCGCTCTCTCGGCGAAACTCGTTCAACTGCCGATTTGACACTACGGAGTCGAACAAGTTTCGCGAGCGGTAAATCCGCTCAATTTCTGCCAGAAATTCCCTGAGATGAGTTGGGCTCGGGTCGGATCAGGAAGTATGAAATGGAAATCAAATTCAAACTATAGACTCGGTCTATGTTGAATGAGAGTCTATAGTTTGGACCTGACTAAAAAACTACTATTAAAAATGGGTAACTCTGAGAATGATCTTCTCTTCGAATATTTGTTTTTGAATTTTTCGTCTAGTGGATTTATCCATAAATCCACCCAATTCGGAACACCGGTTCAGACCAATAAAACACTTTTTTCCAAATCTTTAATCTCTGTCCTGTCCTCCTCTTTCTTTCTCTCTCCTAGTTCAAATAATAATTTTATTCATGTGTTATTTTGTGTGACAAATATGAATCATCGATCTCTATTCGACCTTTTTCATCAAAATTTTTTTGTTTTCTTGCTTGAACAAATAAAAGTTCTATAAAACCCCTTCAAAACTGTGAGCACTGTGAGATTTTGTTTTTTTTTTCTCGAAAATTTGAAAAGTGCAGTTGAACAAACAAATATTTTATTTCTATCTTTCTTTTCCATGAGTCACTTTTTATATCAATATAACTTTTCCAGAGAAAATATGATGAAGCATATTCTTACCATTGGTTTATTGATTTTCACTGTAAAATGTGTCACACTACCCGGTGGACAAACACAACAAGACCCTTCTGAATATACAAATACTGCTTGGAAGGCTGTGTCTGCAATCAATAACCAGACTTCTGACAGTGGATCGTCCTACTATTTTGTTCCAATCAAGGTGCTAAATGCTACCACTCAAGTTGTCGCTGGAACTAGTACCAATCTTGAAGTCCTAGTTGGCGAATCTTCTTGCAAAAAGGGAGCATTGCAAGCAACTCAAGTTACATCGACAAATTGTCAGGTTAAACAAGGAGGATCTCGAGCGGTGAGTATACTGTAGAAAAGGAAAAAAAAATTATTACCCCGTTATTTTTGTAGATTTATAAGGTCAACATTTGGGAGAAACCATGGGAGAATTTCGAACAAATCACTGCCACGAAAGTGAGGGATGTTTCTGCAAATGAAACATTTTAATTATTTTTTGTTGTATATATTTGAAAAGAATGAACTTGTTTCCAATGGATATAACATTTTGTGAAAGCAAAACCAGGAATGTCTTATTCAACCCCGCCCGAACATTGCCGGTGATCGGAAAATCACCGAACAACTGTTTTTTTCTGAAAATTCCGTTTTTGAAATGTCTGAAACCATCGAAATCTGAAATCTATTTTTATAAATATTCGGACGCAGAGAAAATGAGAAAAAACGGTTGCAGGGACCAATTTCTCTGTGTCTCTTCTCAATTCTACTCTCTCGTCTATTTTGAATGAAAATCAAATTTTCATTTCAGAGATTTTCTACGTTTCAAATTTGGGCTTTCAGGAAAATTGAAAATTCTCAACGATGTTCAAAGCATCGGCAAAATTTTGAGACATTCAAAAAGTTACAGTTTTCGATTTCACAAGTTAAAGAAGACGAGAAAGCGTTATATTCTGAGAGACGCAGACAACGAAAGAAACCAATGCAACAAGAGATTGAAAATTGATAAGAGACATATTTCAAAAAAATCAGACGAGACCAGAGAAATTCTGAAGAGACTCAGAGAAATGGGTCTTGCCACGCGTCCTGGCATAGTCGTCCCTTTCATTTCCTTATCTCTCTGCCGGAGGGAGAAGAGAGCGAAAAAAAGTTTTTTATCTCTCTACTCTCTCCAAACCTTACACTATTTCGTATGTATTTGATTCGGAGAAGTTTCCAGTTGGAAATTTTCTGAACAAATCTTTGCCGGTGATCTGGTATATGATTGTAGATTGCACTCACTTGAAAATGTACATTTTGAAATGTAGAAAATCACTGAAATTTAGAAACACAAACGAGAGAACAAAATGAATGAGAGACATAGAGAAAAAGGTCTCGCCACGAAGTCCCTTTCATTTTCCTATCTCTCTGCCGGAGGGAGAAGAGAGCGAAAGAAAAGTTTTTTATCTCTCTACTCTCTCAAAACCTTACACTAATTCGTATGTATTTGATTCGGAGAAGTTTCCAGTTGGAAATTTTCTGAACAATCCTTTGTCGGTGATGTGGTTATTGATTGAAAGTTGCAATCATTCAAAAATATAAATTTTGAAACGTAGAAAATCCACGAAATTTGAAAATACAAATTAGAGAACAGAATTGAGAAGAGACTCAGAGAAGTGGGTCTCGCCACGCAGTCCCTGCTGTGGTTTTTCTCGCATTCTCTGCGTTTCTTGAAATTCGGTAAAATGAAGTTTGGATTATGAAGGATTCCTACATTTCAAAGTCGATATTTTCAGGAAACTGAAAAAGTTACGTGAATTTCGAAAGACCGACAACGTTGCTTAACAAAAAAGAAATTAGAACATTTTATATCAAAAATTGCAATTTTCCAGGAAAGAAAGTTTTTATCATAGACGAGTCGTCTTCCCAGTTATTGTTTGCGTGTTTAAACTTTAAAAAAGTGTCACTTGAAAATCGTGAAAGATGAATACACATTTGGATGATTGATACATTGAAAATGGATTTTTTCCAGGAATTTCAATCACCATCAAATAATTGAGTTTTGGAATATGATCCCAATAATGTCTGGAACTGTTTGAAGGACTGTAATCTACTTTTTAATGAGTCCGGAAAAATCCAGTGGTCCACAATGTTATTTTGAAACAACCAATGGTGATTCAATAATTGATGCCGATTCGCTTATCGCAATTGCCTTTATAATGATAGTCATGATCTTTTCATTGTTCTGTACATTATTTTTTGCCATCAAAACAGTGGTGAAAATCAGAAAAACATTGAGAATCTCTTCGATATCCAACAAAAACAACAGACTACAGGCACAAGCTTTTTACGCATTGGTCAGCCAAACACTAATTCCTGTAATTTTATTGCATTTTCCATGTATAATTATCATGTCAGCGGCAGTGTTGGATTTCAATTTAGGGCATTCGAGTGGAATTGCATCGATAACGTATGCTCTTTTTCCAGCACTAGACCCTCTTCCAGTTGCTGATAATCAAACACTATGTGCATTGTGGAGATTGGTGACACAATCTGCTAAACTTTTTGTAAAAAGAAAGAATTGAACTCGTTATTTCATATGAACATTTATGAAAAGTTGTTTGAATTGTATGTTCTGAAAACAGGCCTAAAAATCAGCGGTGTTGTCTGAAAACTGTGAAAATCAGAGCAACGAAACACGAGGACCAGTTCTTCATTGAAAAATGTAGAACCTCTCATTATTTCTGCGGGTGACTCAAAAATTACGAAAACTTCACATTTATTTCTATTTTTTTTTCGTTTGTAATGAAGAAAATCATCAAAATTTAAATTTTATATTAAAACGCAGAGAAAATCAGGAACTATTCTACAGGGACCAATTTCTTTGTGTCTCTTCGCATTTCTACTCTCTCATTCATTTTGAAATGAAAATGAAAATTGCGTTTTACAGGTTTTCTACGTTTCAAACATCACATTCCTGTAAAATCAAAATTTCCCAATGATTTTTGAATCACGGGAATTGTTTTTAAACGATTCCATGAAGTCGCGAATTCAGTCCTTCCACCTTGAAGAGATTGCGTTCCAATTTGAGAAATGGGTCTTGCCACGCGGTCCCTTTCATTTCCTTATCTCTCTGCTGGAGGGTATAAAGAGCGAAAGAAAACATTTTCTATCTCTCAACTCTCTCGAAATGATACACTATTTAGTACGTTTTTGATTCAGGGCTATTCACACTTTAAAGTTCTCCGAACAAAACTTTGCCAGTGATCTGGTAATTGATTGGAAATTGAATTTATTCGAAAGTTTTCATTTTGAAATGTAGAAAATCGTTGGAATTTGAAAACGTAAATTGGACACAGAGAAATGGGTCTCGCCACGGAGTCCCTTTTATTTTTCTAACTCTCTGCTGGAGGGTATAGAGAGCGAAAGAAAAAGTTTTTATCTCTCAACTCTCTCAAAAACCCATACTGTTTCGTATGTCTTGGAAAAGGAAATTTTCTTCATTGGAAATTTTCTGAACAAAGCTTTGCCGGCCATCTGGTAATTTATTGGTAGTTGGATTTTTTCGAAAATATCCATTTTGAAATACGGAAAATCGCTGAAATCGGAAAACACAAATTCGAGAACAAAATTGCGAATAGAAACAAAGAAATGGGTCTTGCCACGCGTCCCTTCTCTTTTTTTCTCTGCGTCTCTGAAATTCGTAAAAATTGATTTCAGATGAAGATGATTTAATACATTTCGAAACAGGAACTTTCAGAAAAGTCAATATTCAAAGTGAATTTTGAGGGACCGGCAACGTTGATCAACAAAAATGAAAATCAAAACAATTCTACATCAAAAATTGCTATTTTCAAGAATTCAGAGTTTTTGTTAGAGAAAAGTCGTCCCTGTGCTCATTTTTTTTGTTTTCACTTGAAAATTATAAAAATGAGTTCATAGTTAGACGGTATTCTTCAAAAGAAAATGTTCAAGAAACTTGGAAGTTTGGGGTGAATTCACCGGCAAGATTCTGTAACAAGGAAGCCAAACGCTAGAAGCATGAAAGAAATGTTGTTAAAATCTGTAACTAGAATTAGTTGTTTTAAAAATTCCAAAAAAAAAATTACATCAAAGTTTTGAGGAATATTTGATCAATAATTTTTATACGAAAGACATGAAAATTATTAATAATGAGAAACTTGGACGCAGTGAACATAGCGAATCTTTGTGCCTCTGATTTGCTCAAAATGGTTCAGAACTCGAGCCAGATCAAAAATACGATAAATAAAATGTACTGTAACAATAATTGTATGAAATTTATTATACTATAAACTGTGATTGAGTATTTCCTGACAATTTCAAACTTGTTTGGTTCTTTTTTTAAAAATCTATCTTTGTTTTCAGAGAAAAAATTTTTTATTTCACCAGACGTCGTCCTACACTTACAAAAACTGGAGCATTTCGGTGATACCTGTGGATATAACTGTGTGGAATACGGAGTCAAATGGATGCCGAATTATGACAATTTTCCCAATTATGTACTAACTTTTGTAACCATAACTACTGTGATTTTTTTTGTACATTATTATTTAATATTTTATGTAGCTAACACGTATTGAAATGAATAAAATAAATAAAATCGTTGTTTGGGACAGACCATGATGAATTTCCAAACAACTACAGCTTGAGCGTTTGTCTTTGGTTAGTAGAACGTTTCATTTTTTGTCGAAACATGTAGAAATGATTTTTCGATCAAAATAAAAACCCGGAGATTGTGCGGACCATTTTTTTTGTCAAAATCACAAAATATGGGCTCGAGGGCTTGTTTCCCCCACATAACCTCCTGCCTCACAAAATCCATTCTTTTGTTTTACAACTTTTGACTTAAGAACCACCGAATTTCTGTGTTTTTTTTTTTTAGAAAATTTTATTATGAAATGTAGAGAAGCATCAAACCTTGAACTAACTTCTAACTATTTTTAAGAGATTCAGGGTCGCTTTTCTTCATCTTGTTTGCAATTTTCGATATCATGGATTTTCTACGTTTCAAAATGGATACATATTTACAGATGAATCCAATTTCCAATCTATAATCGGCCCACAAGAAAACGTTTTCTCAAAATTATTTCGAACGATAATTTATCCAAAATAAAAAGATACGAAATAGTGTAAGCTTTTGAGAGATTCGAGAGATGGAACATGTTTTATTTCAATCTCTTCTCCCTCCAGGTGATAGAGATTTTGATCACTCGTTTGCGTTTTCAAATTTCAGTGATTTTCTACATTTTAAAATTAAATTTTTTAAATAAATTTAATTTTTAATCAAATATAAGACCACCGGCAATGTTTTGTTCAGAAAAATACCATGAGGGAAATTTTCTGAATAGAAAACGTGTGAAACAGTGTGTGATTTCGAGAGAGTTGAGAGATAAAAACTCTTTCTTTCTCTCTTTATACCCTCCGGCAGAGAGATATAAAAATGAAAGGGACTGCGTGGCGAGACCCATTTCTCAGAATGTAACGCTATCTGATCATATTGGAATGACGGAATTTGAGACTTCATGGGATTGTTCAAGACAATGCCCGTTATTCAAAGATCATTGGGAACTTTTGATTTTACAGAAATACGATGTTTGAAAATGTGAAGTTTCCGTAATTTTTGATTCACCCGCAAAAATAATGAGTCTGGTCCAATGAGAGGTCTCCGAGTTCTGCTGCTCTGATTTTCACAGTTTTCAGACAACACACTGGTTTTCAGGCCTGAAACGAGTTCAAATCTTGAACGATTTCAATTCTTTATTTTTACAAAAAGTTTAACAGATCCTTTCACCAATCTCCACAATGCACATAGTGTTTGATAATCAGCATAACTGGCAGTGGGTCTAATGCTGGAAAAAGGGCATAAGTGGTCGATACAATTCCACTCGAATGCCTTAAATTGGAATCCATCACTGCCGCTAACAATCAAATTACAGGAATTCTCTAATTTGCGTTTTTGTATTTCAGCGGTTTTTTATTTTTCAAAGTGGATATTTTCGAATAAATTCAATTTCCAATCAATTATCAGATCACCGGCAAAGTTTTGTTCCGGAAAATACCATGAGGGAAATTTTCTGAATAGAAAACGTGTGACATAGTGTGAGATTTTGAGAGAGTTGAGAGGCAATAACTTCTTCCTTCGCTCTCCGTTCCCTCCGGTAGAGAGATATAAAAATGAAAGGGACGACTATGTCAGAAACGCGTGGCAAGACCCACTTCTCTGAGTCTCTTCAGAACTTTTTATCTCTTCTATTTTTTATTGAAAAGCGAAAATAGTTTTCCGGTAATTTCTACAATTCAATAATTTTTCGAAAATTCAAAGTTTTCAAAAATCTAGAGATAATCGGCAATGCATCGAATCAGGACTCCTTTTAGGTTCACAATTTTGGAAAACAAGTATTTTTCAGAATAGGAATGAGCTTTATTTTGGTGTAGCTTCTAATCGGACACAAAAATCGAACTGTGATCAATTTTCGGATATCTTGAATCGATAAGTGTAAGGGTAAAACTCGATTTCCTAAAACAGACCCAAGAATCCGATAAGTTTTCCTAACCAAGAGTGGAAAACAAGTCCAATTCTGAAGAGCTGTGAAAAACAAACCACACTTCAATAAACCAATAATTTTATTATTTCAAAATAATATTTTGCAAAAAGAAAATTCAGAATCCATACATACACATCATATATTACATTACAAACTGTTAAAGGAATGTCATACAAAACCCGTAATCAGTCATCGGCTCCCCAAAAAGCGACATTGCACAAAAAAGGGGAAAAGAAAGGCCCGTAAACTATTTAAGTCTGTCTCTATCACAAAAATCATTTTTCGAATCCGTATAAACACACAAAAATATACTTTTCTTCTACGCGGGGGGAGGGGGAATCTATTCAATCGTCGTCACTTTGACCGAATCGTCCAACTTTGAATTGTCAATCAATTCTTCGCGAGCAACTTCCGATTGACCCTTGGAAGATGAACAATCCCAATCTTGTTGGTTTGCTGGAACAAAGTATCATGAGGTTTGTAAAGTATATTAGGAAAAAGATACCTGTCCCACAACATTGGAAAAACACTCCGGTGATGAAGCATATTAACGATATCGTTAGGAACACGATGGTCCATTCATCTGGTGAGCCATGCTTCGTTGATGCTCCAATAATATAGGGTGCAAGACTCGAGCCAATTTGAGCCCATAACCTTGAGAAGGCTGCGATTGCTGCGGTTTGTGATGGAGCAATTGTCACCACACTAGTATTGTATCCAGGAATGTATCCAGACACAAACGCCATTGCCAACGATATCAGGAGAATTGCAAAAACTCTTTGGGAGCAGTCGCAGAAGCAGAGCATAATAAAACAAAGTGCAATTCCAAAGGAGGCACTGCTATTGGAGATCTTCGTCACTGCATCATAACTGACCCATTTTCGCTCTTTCGCTTTGTCAGCTAATCCAGCATAAAAGACTTTTGATAGGAATTGTCCGATGAAAGGTAACGCGGAGAGCACACCATTGGATGTCAAACTCATGTTCAGCA
Organism: Caenorhabditis sp. 38 MB-2015; assembly: GCA_900536415.3. Lineage (NCBI taxonomy): Eukaryota > Metazoa > Nematoda > Chromadorea > Rhabditida > Rhabditidae > Caenorhabditis > Caenorhabditis quiockensis. The sequence continues at coordinate 18,553 of LR548739.1, forward strand.
CAGTTTTGTAGTAGAGTGGTAAGTAGGTGATAGTTCCAACTGTGATATAATTGTGAGCAAAGGCTGAAGCGGCGATAGCCCATACAGCTGGTGAGCTGAGAAGAGCGGGCCAGTTGGCTTTCTGAAATAGATATGAGTTTATATAAATGAGATAAGGTTGAACTCTAATTTGATCGGGTCAAATACAATTCAGCTCAAAAATACACTTTCTTTTAAGAGTTTGAAAACTGGCCCAGAATTTTTACAAAAAAATTTGAACCGATCCTAGATTCATCGGGCTTGATTTATTTGAAAAAGCTTCGAAAGTCAAGTGCAACTCCTGACCTCAACCAATTTAGGTTACAAAAAAAAAAGAAAAACTACCAAAAATCTTCTACAATTTTTAGGACCTTAAAATAGGACTAAGTTATTCTTGTTAGAACCCAGATTGAAACTTTGAACCCGGTCAGGCCTGTCTCGGATTTTGGTTCAGTCCATGTCACCACAACCAACCTAGGGTATAAAAAAGCTATCAAAAATCTCCTCTAACTCATTTTGAGATCCTTAAAATTACAGCCCTTCACCTGAATGGTACCCGGCCCCTAAATTATTCCTCAATCCTTCCCTGACTTACATGAGGTTTCTGCCTTTTCGGACACGACGTGATATGCAGCAACTCCTCCTTGTCAATATACCCTTCCGCATCTTGCGGTGTATCGTACACCATCAAATGCCAAGCTACACACATAAATATACCAAACACCGCATAAACGTGGAACGCCATCGGCCAACCCCATGGAAGTTGACAAAGTTCAGCGGTGGCAAACATGGCTATCACCACTGACAGCTGGTTTCCTGTTGTGGCAATGGCCAGCGCCGTCGACTTCTCATTTGGTGGGAACCATTGAGCTATCAGGACCGACATACATGGCCACAGTACACCTTGTCCAAATCCCATAATGAATCGTAAGACGATGAAAGGAACAGTCCCGAAATCATCCCAAACAGCGACGGTTGGTGTCAAGAAGGTGCCGATAACATTGGCGATTCCACCATAGAGCACAGTTTTTGTGGCACCAACATATCGATTGAGCTGCTCAGAGACGAACGTGGCAAATAGACCACCCACGTAGAACGACGCGAAGATGATCGCCCGCTCTTGAGAGGTCCAAAATATTGTGCCTTTCTGAATAAATTTGAACATAATTAAATAGATATTACATCAAGCATAGGAACTTACATGATCTACAGTCTCCTTGTTGCCAAAAGATAATAATGGGCATGAAGCAGATGTCAAATTATTAACCAGTGGTTTTGATCCCTCAGTTAACGCTGTGCTATTTAGCATACATACAATTGCCTAAAAATAGAGATGGATTATGAATTGAATTGAATTGAATAAATGAAGAAGGAAATAAAGATAGAGAGATCATGAGTTCATGATGTGAATTGAATAATTAATCTGTTTTTAGGGGGGAGTATCTGTTTTTTTTTTGGAAATTTCGTGTTTTTCGGGAAGTTTTTTTGAGGATAATAACTAGAACTATTATAATCCTGACGTATGTAGTTCTATTCCGAATAAACAATAATAAAAGTGATGGAAATTGAATTGCGATAGAATTGAATTTAGTAGAAAAACACAAGAATTATGTAAATCTTTTGACGTAACGAGTTTTTTTTTTTGGAAAAATAAAAAATGCATTAAAGAGGTTTCAAAAAGAAAAAAAAATATGTACAGTGATCATTTTTTTTTTTATATTTCAACGTGGAAAAATCGTAGTTCAATTCCGAGAATCCATTCGAGATTGGTTGTATTCACACAATGAACAGAGTATTCAGAAGTTTATCATAAAATTGAAATCAATTGAAGCTAACTTTTCCACTTCAATGGAACTGGACCTCAAATTTTAGGCTCCATAGCTATGTATGTCTGAAAATCGTCTAAAAAGAACTTTGAACTTTTTTCTGAAAAATTATTCGAAAAAAAATGTGCTTTTCAAGAGCAACTTGCCAAGTTTTGATACCCCCTTCGAAAATCGAGTTTTTCAAAACTGTAACTAGAATGTTGATCCAGTGAACAGTCCGTTTCAAAGGATGTAAATGAAAGAAAGATAGGAATACCACCATTAGCAGGATTTACAACATCATCTGAGCCGATCCAGAAACCAAAGTAGTATGCCTGATTTTTTCCTCTGATCTGGTGCAATTTTTTCAGGTTTCGAAAAAAAACTTTGGATGTTTTTAAAATTGAAACTCTATGAGCAAAAATTAGGGGTTATAGATAATTTTAGTACTTTTGTAACTATATTTGGTCAAACCTAAGAAACTTTTTTTTCAGAGAATTTTGTCAGTCTCTAAAACCAAAAATTCGAAGATAGAGAGTGATAGAGAGACGAAGAGAGACAAAGAAAGAGAGAGAGAGAGAGAATGGTCAAGTCAGACCCAAATTTGAATATCGAGTTTTTCAAAACTGTAACTAGGATTTTGATCCAGTGTAACAGTCCGTTTCAAAGGATGTAAATGAAAGAAAGATAGGAATACCACCATTAGCAGGATTTACAACATCATCTGAGCCGATCCAGAAACCAAAGTAGTATGCCTGATTTTTTCCTCTGATCTGGTGCAATTTTTTCATGTTCCGGAAAAAAAATTTGAAATTTTTTAAAACTGAAACTCTATGAGCAAAAATTAGGGGTTATAAACAATTTTAGTACTTTTGTATTTGGTCAAACATAAGAAACTTTTTTCTAGAATCTTTTGTTAGTTTCTAAAATCAAAAATTCGAAGATCAAAATACAAAATATTTCTCATTAACGTACAGTACTTCTCACTCACCATATTCAAATTCGATCTCATCAATCCTTCAATCGTCAGTGCCAGTGCAATGGCAACTGCCACGCGCAGCCGCATGCTGCGCAACGTCCATAGTTTACATGAGCTCATGCAAACCCCTCGGCAACACTCAAAACACTTTCAGCGATAAACTTCCACAATCTGAAAATAGAGTTTGACTTGATGAGTTCACAACACGAAGAGCGGAAATAATATATGAAAAATGATCGAATTGAATATGCAAATGAAACAACGCCGATGTTTGATGATAATTCAAAATTTGGGGCGGGGCGCGGTGGTTACAGTAATCCTCTTTAGAGAGAAAAGGCGAACAGAATACAACATATAATTTATTGTGATCCAATAAATTAAAGGGTTTGAAGTAACATTTTCTTAGGGAAAGGAAAGGAAGAGCTTTGATCTTCTATCTAACAAGAAAAAAATGATAGACAGAAAAAGACCATAGAGCGTCATTTTCATCCAGCCAAAAAATTGGACAAAAAAATATTTTTTTTTTCTCACTGCCTGACTGACTGACTGCATAGAAATCATACATAATCGTCACAATTATGCACCTGAAAAGATCATCTACATAGACAGGCGAAAAAATAAAAAAGTAGAAGAAGAGAATCAATATTGACAAACACTCAAATTACTTATCAAACATCAAACATCGCATCTCGGACCCGCCAAATTTGTGAAATTGTTGTTCTTCCGAGCTTCATCTGGAAGAGATCAATGAGCGAAGGCATCAATGATCAATCTTAAAAGGGAAGAAGGGGGTTATTTGTGGTCGAGGACGGAAGAAGGAGGAAAATGTGCATATTTTAAGAATGTATTTCACGAGGGTGTGGCTAGCTTGGCTTGGTTGATTAAAACACAATTTACTATGTATGTAACTATTAATAGCACTTACTACACTGCTCAACATAATGATAGCCTCACCCTTGATTTTTCGAAAAATCGAAAAATTTCAAATTTCAAAAAAAGCTTCCTTGTGTAAAATGTTTCCATAGCAAACACTAAACTGTACCATATTTCAAATTTGAGATTCAAAAAAGATCAAAATCGGCCATGAAACCCGTGTTTTTACCGATTTCGGCAAGTGAGGCTATCATTTTGTGGATTAGAAAAGTGACTTTTTTTTGGAAAGTTTCCATATTTTTTCTCCGATGATTTTCCAATCTCACAGTTAAGTGTTTGCTATGGGAACATTTTACACAAGGAAGCTTTTTTTGAAACTTGAAATTTTTCGATTTTTCGAAAATTCAAGGGTGAGGCTATCATTATGTGGAGCAGTGTAGAAAGCACCTGTGCTCGGAAAAAGTAAGAAGGAAATAACGAAAAAAGTTTGCGTCTGAAATTTTGTTTGGTGTTTCAAAAATGTTGATTTGTTGTGACATTTAAAAAAGGAAAGGACAAAAATAACTTTCACGTGTTGAAATGATAAAGAACGTATTGATCGATAGAATGTGGTTTTTTCGCGTGAGTTTGGGAAAGTGGATAACATTTCACAGGCAATTTCTGATTGCCCTGCTGCAGGCCTGCGTGGTGCACACCAGGGTGCACACCATCTACTCCACAGGCCTGTGGCACGTTGGCAACAAGTGGTCCATAATAATAGCGAATACATTTTAGATTAAAGTGTTATAATTTTGTTTTTATGATAAATTTTGTTTTTGATTCAAATCCTCATTTCTTAGTTAACAACCTAATAGAAACGAACAAGAGTAATAATAAAAACAATGTTCACAAAAATATTCCCCCGAAAGAAAGGTTCAAAAAACACGTTTGAAGAGTTTTGTGTGTGTGTGAAAAAAACGGCCGAGACATGACATAAAAAATTCCACGACACAACAAGATTTTCGAGCCCTAATGTGTGATCCTCTTTTTCCTTCTTACACTACAAAAATCTCAAATCCAGAATTTAAAAAATTTTTTGGGTACAATTGTACCGCGAAAAGAGCTGAGCTAGGAGCTCAGTGATCATTAAAAGTTCAAAAAACATGTTTTTTTTGGCTGGAAAAAACGAGAGGAGAGGATTTAACGAATAGAGGAGAGGAGATTTTTGATCACTTGGCATTTACTTTCAAAGATTCATAGTGTATATTTGTATTTTCAGGGTTCAAGAAAAACAGCTGAAAAAATTGAATTATGCGAAAATCAAAAAGCAGCGGAAGTGTTTCCGAAAATAGCCAAACCTCTTGATTTTTGATCATTTTCAGAGGAAGAAAAAAATGAAAGAATACTTTTGTTGTTTTTCTCAAACAACAAAAATAATAACAAATTCAAAAATTGAACATTGAACGCCTAATTTTTGGTCTAGTTCTACTTCTGAATCTGGAACGAGCTGCCGAGCCGGGCTGAAAAAGAAGAGGAAAAAAAACGTGGGAAGGGAAAATCGGTAGAGCGCGAAGAATTATGAAAATGAGTGAAAGAAGGAAGGAGAAGGATGTGGGCGGATTCCTTTACATTTTTCTTCCAGATAAAATCATTTTTTCTTTTTTTTTTTTTCGCTGGAAATAAAAATCAAAAAGAAATTTTATTGTTGATCATAGATGAACAGAGATAAGACGTCTGGAAAAAAAGTGTGTTTTCTGTTTTCTTTGACGACGATTTTGATTTTTGATGATTTTGTCTCAAGGGAAAAGTTTTTGATGAGTTCGAAACTTTGCAGAGAAAAAAAAGAACTTTTGAACATTTTGGAGAAAAACAAGAATTATTACGAATCATAGGTCTGAGTCAGAAAAACATGATATTAGAAACAAATTGAATAATTTTGTGATGAAAACATATAATTGAAAAAAAATTGATGTCTGGAAAAATGTTTGTTGAAAGTTTGAAGATCTAAGCTCAATGTTATTGTTCACAGAACTTGAGTCAGAAAATTAGTTCTCAGAAAAACTAACAATTTTATTTCTGGTTCTGAAAAAGCATAATTTATGGTTAATAATATGAGAATGTTAGATGTTTTCTCGAAGATTTGAATATCTAGAAAAATGAGAACTGCAATATTTTTTCACACAAAAGGCACAAAAAGTTTACCTAAAAAAAGAACAAGAACCTGACCAATGTTCATAAAAATTTTCCGATCTGGTCAAAGAGATTCTCTGCTCCAGAATACAGAATTTTTTAAAAAGAGAATGAGAGCTAAGAAGTTCAAAAAAATGTGGAACAAGTCTTCAAAAGTTTTCAAACTGCAGTACCTTTTTATACAACATGGTTCCAAAAATTCAGAAAAAAATTAAAGAAAATTTCTGAACCGAATTCAAAAAATAAATCTAGATTGGGGTTATGGAAACTTCTGAATCCGATCAAAAAGAGTATCTTCTGAACAACAGTATTTTTTCAGACAAAACGGTTCAAAAAATAGGTGAAATAATTTAAAAAAAAAGAACTTGAACGAAGAGTTTCAGAAAACTAAATCAATAAAATTTTAACCGACTTCATGCAGTTATTTTTTCAGAAGAGCTGTAAAAAATAAAAATGTAAGCATAATATTAAAAAAAAAACATTGAAGATTCGTAACCTTTTTCACAAAAAAACCTAATTTCTCACTGAACACCACACCTCAAAAAAAACTGAGAACCTGATCTTTGATTCAACAAAAAAAAATGATGAAAACAAGCATAATTACGTTTAAAAATCAGTGATGTGTGTCTATTTTTTTTTCAGAAAATCAAGAATCCAAAAAAATTGAGCGAGATTATTTCAGATCAAAAAAACAGAAAGAACATTTCTCAAATTAGGGTCAAAATTCTTGGAGAGAAAGTTATCAGATCAAAGTTTTTTTTCCTGATCTTCAGATGGAATGTTCAGATCCAAAATGTGTAGTTCAGGTCGGGTTTAGAACCTATAATCTAGGAAATCAGAAACTCTTCAAGATTTTCTAAAAATATTCTGAAGAGTGATTTTTGAAATTCAGTGCGTCATGATTCTCTGAAATGTAATCATGTGTAATTTGATTAAACAATGCTCGCTGGAAATGAGAATAAAACAAGAGGTTCAGAAAAATCAATATCAAGAGATCAGAAAATCCACGGAAAATCATCGAATCCATTTTCACCACTACACACACAAAAGCAAAAAAAAACGTGTAGAAGAATCAACGACACACACAACTAACAATCTCGTTCTCTGCGTCTCTCAATCTCTCGCCCTCGCTTGCTTTTCTCTGCGTCTCTTTGTCAAAAAACGGCGAGAGAGCGTGAAAAACGAGGAGACACCAGTAGAACTGGGGGGAAAACATCAGAGAACAGTAGATTTGTGATCGTTTCAGTGTGTTGGTTGGTGTTGAAGAAGAAGGGGGGAAAATAGGAGAAGAAGAAGAAGAGAGGAGAAGAAGGGTCCCCCCGACCAACTGCAAGAAAAAGAAGAAGAAAGAAGAGAATATTTTCGAGGGGAAATGGAATGAAGACAAAAAAAAGTGCATTCGATTTTTGAGATCGGATTGTTTTTCGATAGGATGGGAGAGAGAGATAGAAACTTTTGATGATTTTTGAGAACTTGTTATATCCGATAATTGGTTCAACCCGGCTTTCGGGTGAATTTTTGGCGTTCTCGAAAGTCAGGGAAGCCCTACCCGATTCTTGAATGCACATTTCTGACGAAGATCTCTTGGGACATACTTCTTTTTGTGGAACCTCTCCTTTTTTGTGGAACCCCATGTTCTACATAGATGCCAGATTTTCGAAGACCGCCCCCATGTTCAAAAATAGACCAAAATACTATTGGCAGGTGAAATTGTGTTAGAGAATATTTCAAATTAGCATATGACAATCTACGGGTTTGGATGTTTGACATGTTTTTTTCAGTTTTTAGTGTGAGGGTGTTAACTGACTTTTGAAAGAGATCTATGTCATTTGATACAGTATTTTATGCTGATCAATATTCAAGTTCTAATTTTTACTGAACTTAGCGTGGAAAGCTATAAATTGTAATTTTTCTAGCGTTTCAGTGGACCTTTTGAGATAAATGAATGTTTCCAGCGTTTTTTTCATGTTGAAAAACCCTTCAGTACTTCTATTCTACTGAAAACAAAGAACTTTGAAGAGATATTTCAAGTTTTCAAAGCAAATTGTGAGCTCAATTTTAAGCTTTATGCGCGGAGCTTAGCAAAAGAAAAAACATGATTTTGATCAGTGTTAAAAACTGTATCAGATGACATGGATCTGCTTCCAAGTCCGTTAACAACCTCGCGAGGTTCTCTTGTTAGTCCAGAATACTCATGAAAAATTAGATAAAATCCAGGTTACATCTGACAAGTTTCTGAAACTGGATCACAACATTTTGCATAGTCTATGTTTTCCTTAGAAAAATGTATTTGGTTTTAAATTTCTATAAGCTGTCTCATCCGATATCAATCTCTGAGCTGGATTTAGACATAATCACACAGTTTTCAGAGTTTTTCAAATAGTCTGGTTATCAGGTCTGATTTTTATGATTAAAAAAACGAAAAAAAAAATCAAGTCTAGTTCTTCTGAATTGAGCCCAAACTTTATCACAGAAAAAAACACAAAAATAACAACATAGGATGTTTTTGAATGACGATATTTCTATTTTCACTTTAGCAATTCCTTATCATTTTTAGTTAAAGTTAAACCCTGAAATTAATGCTTTGAAAATGTTTGTTTTTGACATTTTCGGTTCAAGAAATCATAGGTTTTAAATGCCATCAGGTCTGGTCTGATCAATGATGATAGTTCTAAGGTGTGCTTTTGGGTGTACTCACAAACTTCTGAAATTTCTGAAACCCAAGCCTGTAGCCGATTCAAGAGAATTTCGGTCATGTTTAAGACACAGTTTTTTTCAGAATAGAAGGTCTAGAGATTTTTGGTGAGAAATATGTCATTCGATAGAATTTTGAACACTTATCAACATCCCGTATTGAGGTCGCCTCAAACGCAATTCTCAATGTGCGGAATTCAACTCCAAAGCTTTCACTTAGAAAAAAAGAAAACCTGTCTTGTGAGCAACAATCTTAATTTGGAAGCACAGTGAAACAAGAAAAAGATTCAAAAAAACTGGAAAAAAACAAAGAAAGGTGAAATATCAGACGATGAACGTTTCTGTCTATCTAGAAATAAACCACGTCATTTTCCGCCTCTTCTCCCTTCGACCAAAGAAAAATGTCAAGCTAACATACACAATAATTTCCGATTTTTAATTCCGCTGAACAAACAAAACAAGTGATCAAAAAACGAAATTCAATCCTCTAAAGACTACGAGTTCACATATCAACAACATGTATGTGTCTTTGGCCTTTTAAAGTATCATTAAAACAGTCTAGTTGAGATCTACTTCAGACAAGAGGAAGTGAAAGGCCAAAAAAGTACACAAATTTGTCGGTCAAATACTAAACTCCTGTCTACGTGCATTTAGTTATTTGACAATTGGGGGATGGTCGCAAAAAATTGGTCTTGATGTCGGAAATTTATTCGGCAGTAGCAGCGGTAGCAAAAAAAAACAAATAAACACACGTGTCAATTTTTGAAAGGTACTCGTATAAAGACCACTTTTGTGCGTCAGCTGTTTACATGACTAAGTTGTTAACACAATAACTACATTTGACTTTTTCCCTGGTTCCGATCTCCTCTACCTTACAAACAGAACTACAAAATGAAAAAACTATATTTTATTCACCGAAATATGAGAAATATCACAGACACTATAATTATCCAACAATAGAAAAAAATTCCTTTTCATCGCCGCAAAGTTTTAGCAGTTTCTAGTTCCTTTATCAATCGATTTTTTGGTTCCTCATTTTTCTGATTTTTCAGAATATTGGCCAGAAAGTCGATATAAGCAGTGGCGACCTGGAAAATTACAGTATATTTTCAGAAAAAAGGGATTCATAAAGGTACCCGGAGAGTTGAGAGCTTTGAGATTTTCAGTTCTTCTTGAAGTGGAAGGCAGTCGCGCAAGCTATCAAACATTTTGGATAATTGTTGAACGCGATTTCTTTCACGGGCGTTGGCTTCGCATCTGGAACTGTTATTAAATTCAGGTTTTTCAATGTTCTTAGTATGGATTTAGTGTAAACGAGCTCATAGCTCTCAAAAAGTGGAAACAGAGCCATCAAAGTTTCAAATAGCTACGAAGTTTTGTTATCGGGTTACTGTAATTTGAGTTTATATGTAAAATATTTCTATTTCACTGATGTGAATATCAGAATCAAGTTCTATGGTTCAAATAACCTTAAAGATCAACTTGTCACCTTATGATAAAGTCTGGTTCTTGAACATTTCGTTGCCTGGAACATCAAACAGTAACCCGATGACAGCAACTGAATTCTGATTAATAGAACCACACTTCTCATAAAAAAATGTGGTTTTTGATCATTTCCTGATATCACAGTTCGCTAAGAAACTTTTTATCAAAGAAAACTGAGACTATCAGCTGAAATTGACTGTTTCAATGAATCAAGATAACAAATTTCAGGGCTTTGGACTTTGATTTTAGATAATTTCAATGTTTTAAATTGGCCAGGCTCAGAGTTAGAAAGTTCAAACAGTTATGCTCGATATGTGACTTGAGAGCAAAACCAGGTCAAGAATCGTAAATTCTATCAAATTGCCAGAAGCTTGCCTGACTTTTCCTTTCTAAGTTTTGAATGTCATGAATACTTGAAAGTGGAGAACTTCATGAATTTCTCCTTAATGTAAGAGCACATAATCAAAGGTTTTTTTTTCAACTGAGCAACTTTCCGAGTGCCTTCATACCATTTTTGATGATGAATTGATTAAATGCATAAGAGAATCAGTATCAATTAGATGTAAATAGATTTATATCAGAGTACTGTATCCTTGGAGTACTGTACTAAATTTCTCATGGAAGATGTGGTTTCTGATCATTTTTGTGATATCACAATTTGCTAAAAAACAGAGAAAAACTTATCAGAGAAAACTGAAACTATCATCTTAAATTGAGCGGATGTTGCCGAATGATACTGTATCAATAAATCGAAAGAGCAAATTCCAGAGACATTGACAATGATTTCAGTCTAAAAAAATATTTTCAAATGGAGGCTAACTTTCAATTTGGAGATCACGTGAGAAATTGAAACTTTATGCTCATATTTAAAAATTTCACGGTGAGTAGTTTCAGTTTTCCTCCAGGAATGATGAAATTATGGAAAAAAAATGTTCAATGAGGTTTGCACGATTAAATTTGAAATTGAAATTTGAATATTAAATTTAGTTCTATTTTTAGAGAAAAAAGTGTACATTATCAATAGGTTGCGTGTAACCGATTTGTGAAAGGCTTCTATTAAAAATTGCTTCTTAGGATAGACCAGTAGAATCTGATTACGACATAGAAATTCAATATGCGTTTCGTCTCAACCAAAACCAGACAATGATTGACAAGGGACCGAGTAGGTTCTAGTTTCTCAAATTTACCAAATAAATAGGATCTGAACAGAAAACGAGATTTAGTTGGGTTAGCTTAACGTGAAGTTTTTCTTGCATGTGCCTTCAAACAGAACATCGAGTTTTAATGTTTATGGGGTAACTTTAAAATTTATTATTTCTGTTTTTTTTTTCCAATTCCGAGCCCACAACCCGGTTGACCACTTCACATTCAATTTAACCATGACCCTTTGTAGACTCACCTTTTTTCATGAAATCGATCCTTCCTCTTAGGAGGGCTCACAACCACTTTCTTCTTTCCATGACTCTTCACTACTTTTGTTTCCTTCTCCTCATCATCATCATTATCATCAACCACAATCAATTCATTCTCCTCTTCATTCTCCTTTTTCATACTCTCCAACATTGCAACAATTTGCTCATTCATATATTGTGTATACATCTCTACAATAGCCATCTGAATCTGCTCTTCAGTGATTGGAATAGTGGATCCAGAAGTCGTCGATAAATCCAGGGGCTCATCTTGAATCGACATGACTAGAATAATATGTAAATGAAATATGTGAAGCCAGCAGTGAATAAGCGAAGAAAAAAATATGGACGAGTTCTCAACCACCTGAATTTGACAGGTGCTTCTTTGGGATTGATTAACGAAGAAGAAGGCAGATGAAGTCAAAGAAGAAGAAGAAGTAGTAGTCAAGAATTCTGATAGACTTGTGAGTAGAGTAGCAGCTGGAAACACGCGCGCGAGACAAAAAATTGAGAGCCATACCGATTAGACACAGATGTGCTCCGTTTGTGAACAGATGAGCAAAAGAGAAATGAAAATGGATGGAAGGGGGTGAACAGATTTTGTTCATTTCATAAACACATACATTTTTGTCATGAATTTAATTAGCTTAGAATGAGGAAGTTGGGAAATAAAAAAAAAAAAAACAATATACCTCAAATGACATCGTGTCATCGCAATTATAAAAAAAAAATGAGTAACCCCACACACACGCACGCCAAAAAATCGATGAAGGTGGTCGCCGGGTTGTTGCGCAACTTCTTACCTATTGCTCATTCGTTTTGTGTGTGGTGTACAGAGCGTTTAGACGAGTCACCTGCTCGCACAAAATCAGGCAGTAAATGTTGTTGTCTACTCATCTCTAGAATTACTGCCACCCTTTGCACGATGAGTCAAAACTACAAAGATAAGAGTGTACGAGACGCAGAGATCAGACGATACCAGCGAGGCGGTGAAGAGACGGTAGAGAAGTCGCAGAGCGGCCAGCCGCCAAAACATAGCATGCAGCGAAACGCGTCAAATGTCGGTTGCTCGTTTAAATGACCTTCTCGGTTTTCGAAGAAAGAAACGAAAGTCAGTGGGCCAAGTTCGCTCCATAGAGACATTGTTTTCTCAGCGTATCTTCCCTCCCATCTCTGTCGTTTTTCCGTTGAGCTGACACGACGTGTTAGAAGGAGAGTATGTTCTCAAGTATATTTCAGAATGTTGCCAGCTGGTTGGAGAATCAGTACTGTAGTTTGAGTTTCTATATTTAAAGGTGGGGAAAAGGGAGTTGGCAAGTTGTTCTTAAAAGAAAGAGCACATTTTTTAAAGGTATAACCCTCGAAGGATTTTTTACTGAAAAGTCTGGTTTTCGAGAAAATTTTATTTGAAAAAAGACATTTGGAAACTTTCTACGTTAAAAGTTTCCAAACTTTTAACTTTGTACATATTTTTCTCGAATACTAGGCTTTTCGGTAAAAAATCCCTCGAGGGTTATACCTTTAAAAAAGTGCTCTTTCTTTTAAGAACAACTTGCCAACTCCCTTTACCCCACCTTTAAAAGTAACTTGTGGAAATTGAAAACAAAAACATTAGAAGCACACCGAAATATAGAAGAACCGTTCAAAGACCCGAAATGGCTCAGAATTATACGAAATGACCCAAAATGAGCCTAAATTATTGGGACGAGCATAAATAGGCTCAACAAATGAGCAGTTTTATATCCATATACATAAATGTTGAGTGATCTTACCTATATACTAATTGGAAAGTTGCTTTTTGAACAGAGTTGTGTGTGACTATAAGTCAGCTCTCCGTTAATGAAAAATTCTCGGACTTTGACAGTTAATGTTATGTTTATCTCAGGGTCATGAGGAAAAGATAATTTTAAGGGAAAAATGACTTCAGATGCGCGAATAAAAAATAAACTTTTTACACTGGAAAAAAGAAGTCACGTTTATATACATTTGAAAAACGTGACACCCTGATTAAACCAAAAATGTATAAGCAATTTTCGGATAGCCGTTATTTAGCTATTTTCTAATCTAAGAATCTACTGATTTATAAGTGGTTTATTATGAGAAGACAAATGTGCGCGAATCGATTTTATAGATACGGTAGCTGATTCATTTAGAAGCAGAGAGTGATTGTAAGTTTGAAACAAAACTATTAATGGTTTTTAAAAGGAAGCAGCTCTGAAACTCCTCTGAACGTTACGGACTGAGAAGCCAAACTAGAGACGATTGGTCTCAACACAACAGTGTCCCTGAATCGAATTCAACCAGAAAAAATCACATTTTTGACCCCCGATTCAGAAAAGATTTTTGAAAAATTTTGTTCAGTCCGATTTTTCTGGATTCAGTGAAATTTTCAGAAGTCGCGGTCCGATTCAGGAACTATCATTTTGAACCCTATAAAAATCGGGTCCAGTCCTATTCAGGAGAACCACTGTATTTCGCTAGCTTCGCCTGTGAAAAATGAAAAAGAAAAAAAGGACGGGTCGTACGTCTCACCCGTTTTACAGCCCTACCTGTGAGAACCAATAAAGAATTTTTCAAAAAGTTGTCAATCTCTGAGGAAAATCAGCATAGACGTCGAAGCTACTGCGAATTTTTTTTCTTGACGCGGGTTTGCTACTATTTTTAGCCGCCCTGCTACAATTTTTGAGTGGTTTCGAAAAATTGAAATGTTGATGAAGGAAAGCCGCTGCTAGCAGGCCTGCGTTACTTCTGCGAAATAAATGCTGTCTTGACTTAGTTTGACTCACTCAACCCGAGTGATAATCCCACTCGAATCACCAAACTTAGACTAGACCGGAGTTGTTTGACCTGAGGTACAATCGTTTCTCATCCGACCCATTTTGATCCAACATGGGTCAAGTCCGACCTGTTTCATGGCTCGACCCATACGACTCAAGTCATGATTAGAGAACTTCATTTCAGTTCATTATTTAGGTTCAAAATTTGGAAAAAAAATGGAAATAAATTTAAAAAAAGATATGTGCCACTTGAGAGCATTTTCAAGTTCGTTATTCTGTTCTGACATGGGTTAAAATGGGTCGAGAAGGGTCAAAGTGCCGCCCATATCCCTGTTAAGACAGGTTGGGACAAACATGAACTCAGGTTCGAGGTTGGACGGGTTGGCTCATGACCCGGCTTGAGTACTACCTGACTACATTATTTTTCAACATTTAACTCACACCACAATCAATCTAAGCACCTATAGTACATCAAATGAGGTATACTAAACTTGCGTAGTAATCCTGGACTAATCCCTAGACGTATATTGATAATTGATGAACATTTTCAATAATACTAGAAAACCAAACACCTACATTTTTAGAAATTTCATTCTCTATCAAAATGGACAAAATAGCACAAAACAAGAAAGTATTTTCTGATAAATAGAAATATAATATAATGCGACACATATTGTACAGACATATCCCAAGGGACAAGAATTAGGCAAAAAACGCACACACAAACACAAACACAATGAAAACGGCTTGAGCAAAAAACATGAATACATGAAAAAGAAAAGAACTTGTCATCTAATACAGATAATTGGTCGGTCGATCGTCTAGTGTATATGCTGCGGGAAGATCGAGGTTCACCGGTGGTACTGTAGAATAGGGCCGATCGATGACAGAGACTGGAGCGTTGTATACAGAGGCTGCCGATGTTTGGATGTAGTGCTCTTCGGCAGCGATGTCGGCGTCCTTTTGCTTTTTGCGTTGATGGCTCATACCGTATCGGATCATGGCTAGGAGGCAGATAGAGATCAATAAAATGGTCATAATAATGGCCAAGATGATCCATCCAACCATGGATAGAGCACGACCGACAAGCGGTTGAGCCTCTTCATTATTTTGGCAAAAATCGACAGATCTCAATGGTGTTCCTTCAACTGGGCATCCATTTGGTGAAGACACGCAGACGGCGAGACATCCCGGCTTATCGATATCAATGTCAAGGTTATCGCGGAAGAGTGTTCTCATCCATTCGAGCTCATTGTTACAGTACCACGGGTTACCGCATACGTAAATATTGCGGCGGTCATTGGGAAGTGGGAGGAAACTGTTGAGGAAGACGTCGCTTGGCATTGTTTGGAGAAGATTGTAACTGGAACGAAGGGGTTTTTGTTATGGAATCGGGATTCTGGATGGCCTATTTCTAGGTCTGAAAAAAGTAGGTTTGATTGTGTAAACCCCATTTTATTATGGACCTGGGATTGAGGTAAAAAGATCAATGAACTAGATGTTCTTCATAAAAATAGAACATGTTCGATATTCACTTTTGTGTCCGATTCAAGGACCCTTCTAGGCAGTCAGCCAGTTTCAGAACCAGTAATTTTAAGCCAGATTTCGAGATCCAAGTAAGAAGTTTACCGAGGATTTTATTATCAAAGAGATGATTTATTAGGTACCCCATAGTTACCATAAAATAGGTCCTAACACGGCACTTCACACAAAAAATAACCTGATATAAAACTGATACTTCAGCTATTCACCAGTCGTCGAAATAAAGGTTTTCCACTTTTAGCCACTATCTGAAAAACTTATCCCACACTGTAGTCTAGATACAACATCTCAGCTTAGATCTTCCGAAGGTCTTCTTGTCATGAATCCCCTCTAGAACTTGTCATCAGCATCATCATTATAATTATACTAATAGTAGAACAAGATCCAATGTTCACTTCTGGGTCTAATTAAGGTACCCTTTTCGGCGGCTCACTAAGTTTCAGCACCTGTGAACTTTGATGTTGATTTTGATCAGCTTTGAGCAAAACAGGTAATTCTATGGGTTCTCAGAATTACCTTAATATAGGTCCAAGAAGGACACGTCATACAAAAATGACTGGCAACTAAACATAAGGCCTTAGCTGTTCACTAGTTGTTAAAACTAAACATCTTCACTTTTAGCACCTATCAAAAAATCATTCATTATTGTAGTTTAAATACAACACCGTCGTTTAGATTTTCCGAAGGCCCAAGGCATGTTCTTCTAAAGTCCCTCTTAAATTAGTCATCATTATAATCATCATTATATTAATCATACTCATAGTACATATTTGCCTGGCTCATGAATCAACTTCAAAGGGTGTGACCCGGTCGCCCGCCCCACCACAAAGCAAACAAATAACTATACATACCTAATATCCAAATGACTAATCGCGGGAAGATTTGCGAAGCCAAGTGATTGTACATTATCGATTCGATTTCCTTGCAAATCGATCGAATACAAATCGTTGAGACCTTCGAAGAAGTCGGCGCGAACCCTGGAACAGTATTTTTTTTAGCTTTTTCTGTTTCCAAAGTGATAAAAAAATGTCAAACTGACTGTGAAAGTCGATTCTTGTTGAGAACGATCGCTTGAATTTGTGGTGTTCTCTGGAAGGCACCTCGTTCGATGGTATCAACAGCGGCTTCGGACATTTCCAGTCGGATTAGGTGTGGAATGTGCTGGAAAAAAGAGGAGACTTTGATTTTTTTTTTGTAGAACTGGTTTTTTTGGCACAGTAAATAATGCTAACTGTGTCAATATGTGTACATAGTTAGTAACTTGAGAAGGTTGACTAATTATAATATGCATTCATGAGAATCAAGGTGGTACTGTAGGTAGAAAAAGTAACATTGACATCCGAGCTATGAATATTCAGAATCACTAACAAACAACGAATATTTACAGTCCAGGCCGAATTATTTCAGTCCAGACCGTATATTTTCAGTCCAGGCTCAATATTTACAGTCCAGACAAAATATTTACAGTCCAGATCGAATATTACTAGTCCAGGCCAAATATTTACAGTCCGGACTAAATATTCACAGTCCAGGCCTATTATTTTCAGTCCGACCCAAATATTTCCAGTCCAGAATTATCATGACTTGTAGATCAACATGAGAGATTACTATGCTTATTTTGATCGTCTTACTGTACATTAACAGGTCAGATTACTGTAGGTTCATAAGTCAAATTATTATACATATTTTGATCATGTTACTGTACATTATCAGAACATACTACTGTAGGTTCATAGGTTGAACTACCATACATATTCTGATTATATTACTGTACTTCAACAGGACATATTACTGTCGGTTCATGGGTCAGGATACTGTACTTATTTCAATCATCCTACTGTACATTATCAGAACATACTACTGTAGTTGTATGGGTCAGATTACTGTACATGTGTGGATCATTTAACTGTGCACTGAATTTTCTCAAAGTGCACCAAAAATTAGATCACTGTTTCTAGGCTAAAAATCTTATAACTGTATAATCAACTCACCATAAACGCATTATTCGGGATCACCGAGATGGGCGTCTCTCCAATTCCCAACGTCTTCAACTGCGTGATATATCTGAACATTTCGGGCGCCCACGACGGGAACTTGTTACCCGTCATATACAAAAACTCCAAATTCGGAACACCTTGGAATGCTTGCGGTGGGATGACGGTGATTCCATTGAACTCAAGGGACAATGAGGAGAGCACCGGGAAGTCCAACGCTCCAACCGGGACATCGTTGATGCTATTGAGTCCGAGGTTGAGGTTGGTGAGTGTGAGACGTTGATTGACAAGCGCTGATGATGGGATTGATGTCAGAGAATTGGTTTCGAGCGAAAGTTGCTGCAATTTTTTAAATTTATTATGAAGTTCCTTGCTGATAGTAATATCACTTACTTGTAGAAGAGTGAGAGGTCTGAAAACAGTGGCATCACCCAGTGTAGCATCAGTTAGTCTATTTCCAGCCAGTTCCAATTTTAGCAACAAATCCTTCGACTCAAATGTGGTAAACGCATTTGCAGATAATTGATTGATTCTGTTACGATTCAAGTATAGTTTACGTAGATTGCGAAGTCTTGGAATAGCAGTCTGCGGGATTTGTCCAAGGTTATTGTCATTGAGGTCAAGCTCAATCAACGAGTCCAAAAGTGGACCATTGAATGCGCGATCATCGATATTCTGAAGAGTGTTTCGATTCAGAACAAGTCGAAGAATAGTGAAATCTTGAAACGCATTTGCTGGAACTGTTGGAATGGCAGTGTCGAGAATGGTCAGCGAATCGATTGGTATATCTTTAGCCGACTGGATGGCTTGGATAGCATTTGATAGGCTTCCCGCATTTTGACAAATGATGGCGACCGGTTCGTAGACTGATGGTGCGCATCGGCAAGGTCCGCTGACAACTGGACATTGTGCATTCACTGTGGTGGTGATGGTTACTACCAGGGCCAATATAATGACCGATTGGAAACCCATTCGATCTGGAAGAAAAACGGGAATTGATAGGGAGAGAGAGAGAGAGAGAGAGAGAGAGAGAGAGAGAGAGAGAAAGAGAGAGAGATAGAGAAAAGTGAGATGGCTCAGCAGGTAACATGTTCGACATTAAATTGTGAGGTCATAGGTTCGGCCCCTCATTCACAAGAAAAGCTATGTTCAAGGTATTTTGATTCTAGATTTTCCTAAAATGGTTACTGCAGAGTCTAAGTTGATAGAAAATATTGATTGATTTAAAAAAAAATAATGGGTTCCAATATTTTAAGGTTATATGCTGTACAGTTTCAGACAAGGTTACTGTGGATCCACAGTTAGGTTTATTTTCTCACTGAGGTACTTTTTCAGAAAGTGAACTACAAATACAGATAAAGATATGATAAGTTAATAATCAATGTCACGTAATTCAGAAGTATACTGTAGAGAACGGTCAGATTATCATAAAGGTTCAAAAAAAGTACGGTAGGTTATCAGGTCAAGTTACTATAGAGCTTTAGTAGGTCTTCAGGACCTAAGAATCTTGCAAAGAAAGCCTCTAGAAAGAATTGAGTCATGATGAAAAAGCACATTTGCACAAAAATTAGACAAGAAATATGGATTTAAGAATCGGGAATTGATCAGAACTATAAAACTGTTCTTAAAACAGCTTCTTGTTTGAGTTTAGAGCATCATACGTTAGATCTTCAGAACCTTAGAATCACAAAAATGAAGCCTCTAGGAAAATTTAATTCATGATGAAAAATCACGTTTCGAAACACTTTTACACAAAAAATTAGACCAAAAAATATAAGATTAAGAATTGGCGATCAATCAGAACAATAAAACCAATCAGAAGTATGCAATAAAATTAGGGGTGCCAAAAATGAGCCCAAGATAGACTCAGGGCTCAGTTCAACAAGAAAAAGTGAAAAAAGAACAATTTACAAAAAAAAAAAAATGAATAACCTCGTCCCGAAAAAATGCGGAAATAGAAGTGATAAGCTAACACAAAACGGGAGAAGGAAGGCAAAAAAAGTTGTATACACACAGACACATACAAAATTCTTCTCTTCTTCTTCTTCTTCAACGCACCCCGCCATTGCGCTCAACGCGCGGAAAAAAATCAGCCTCCTTCAAGAGCACAACGAGAGGCGGAGCACGTGTCTGTGTCTCAGCTCCTCGCGCACTATTTCGAGCCTCCCGGCATCAATGTGTGCTAAAGGATTAGTGCCGCACGGTAACCGGAAAGATCTTTCCTTGCATTGCATCCCATGATTTTTTTTTTTGCGCGCGGGGGAGAATAGGGGACCGACCTAAGTGATAAGAGAATGTTTGTGGCAATCAGTGAGCTGGTGGGAGGGGCTCCCCTCAAACTCTTTTGAACCTGTTTCCGAGTCGCGAGTTGTTTCAGGCGGCCCTGTAATCTACTGGTTTTGTGTTGTGTAAACACGTGTTTGTGTCTGTTGATGTGCAAACAATGAGAGTAAAAAGTTAGTTGCATGTTTCTTGATTTCTCTTTGTTACTAAAACAACTTAGTTTTTTTTTCTTGAAAGTTACTTGCTCATGGAGCCAGTTTTTTTTAGGGAATGCATATTTCGAAACTCTTGATTTGTTTTGAGCCGGTTGATTAGTCATTATTGTGACGCGGAGAATTGCGCAACAATAAATATGTGATATTGTTTGCGAATACGTTCTAATCGCATTGTCTGACAATGATTGTCATAGATGGGAATGGTTGCGAAATTACGGTACTTGACGTGTACTTGAGATGTCACGTAGTGTTGCGTCAAAGAGATTATGCTGAAATGTTGAGGGAATGAAACATGGATAATTTGAGGGTTTTGTTTAGCTGATAGGTCTCATGTCTCAAATATATCAAATGAGGCAAAAAAAAAGTGAAAACTCATGTTCATGAGTTCAAGAAATGGAAAACAGAAGAACAATTTTAGATGAAACTGTTCAGAAATATTAACCATATAAAAATGATAAAATATAGGGAAAATCGGCTGGAAAGATGGTAATTAGGAGATATTGTAAAAAAAAGTTAATTTTCTGGAAGGACCTACATGTGACATTAAAAGATTTCTAGATGTTGACCACCCTTTCCTTTTGAAATTATTTTATCTAGAGCAGAAATTTGATTTTCTTCGTTCACCGTGCTTGTTCGGTTCAAACCAAAACTATTTGAAACTTCAGACCAAATTTACACATACACTACTTGCGCTGATGTTTCCTGGGTTCTTAAAATTTAGGTCCTGTAACTTTTATTTCATTTTTATGTATTGTATTGTCTTGTATTCCACACGTTGTCCCCAACGTATTTTAATAAATAAATAAATAAAAATAAATAAATATGAGACTTGAGAAGCTGCATCCTCACTACAAGGAAAAAAACAACTTGAAATTCATAATTTTTTGACTCAATAAAATTATTAGAAGGAGGTTCAACCTTCTGAACTTGAAAATATATTACTGTTTCACTCTACCAGTTTTGCCATTTTTTTCCAGAAGTAATGAATGAAAATTTTATGTCAGAATAATTATCTTCAAAAATTTGAATTAAAAATCGTTCATCCAGCTCTTTCTACAATGTTGTTGAGTTTTCAAAGAATTGTTTGGTATCAGTCTAAATTTTACAAATTTACTAAAAAACAAAAATACTCCCGCGTGAGTACGTTTCAAAAATTCTTCATAATAATATAAATCAAAATAAGATTAGTAACATTCTTGTGGAAAATATACACAACTAAAAGTACTTTGATCCGATTCAAAGTTGCCTGTTCACAAGTCGATAAAATGTTATACATTCGTGAATGTTGTTGAGACAAAATTAAATTATGAAATTCACCGAATTTTTCAAATGAAGATGTTACATTCAAAATTTGACAACCTTTGGAAATCTTTTTTTGTCATATTATATTACTACGTCATTTTTTCCTTGTTCGTTGAATTCGTTGTGATTCAATGAACTTTGCTGAAACTTCTGAAACCTTACATTTCGATTTTAGAAAAAAAAATATCTTCAAAATTTGAAAAATGAAGAGTACTTTACTGTCTAGCCAACAAAATTCTTGTTTTCAGTCTGAATTTTACAAATTTACTAAAAACAAAAAACCCACATCTTTCAGAATACGTTTCGAAAGTATTTCATAATATTTTTCTGAGTGAATGAAGTAGATGGAATCTACTCTTTTGTATTTGTAAGCGAAACACTCAAAATTGGAAAGATGGATTTCAAAATCAGTTTCTAAAATTTGATGAAACGGAGGGAAAAAATAAAAACATCCTGATATTTCAAAAACATTGACTTATAATTTGAAATATAATCAGAGATATAATAATTTTAATTTCACAAAAAAATGATAGGTAACATGCGCTCTATTGATGATTTACAAAATACTTTTTTTCAAATATAATTAGGCTTGTAAGAAAACAAAAAACTTGAGTTATGATAGGCAAGATTATAATATACATAAATATTCAAAAAAACTTCAAAATCAGAAAACTGTCAGAAATCGTATGTACGAAACATTATCGAAACAAGCATGGGATAGAATGCACAAAATGCACTCAACAAGTGAAAAAGATCATCTAAGAGCAAGACAACAAGCACAAAAATCGAAAAATATGTATAACAATGCAAATATCTTCACATACACTTGACTACTGAACACAGGCTCTCTCGTGATTTCATTCGAAGATGACAAAAAACGATACATAATTGTACTGATTAGTGACACCTTGACCGTTGGATTATCTGTGTAAATAACTCGGAAATGGGTAAATATTTGATATAGATACACAATTGACAAGTTGAGGAAGTGAAATCCAATCTGGTGGGATGGGTTCTTAAAAGTACACAGTGTTCAAAAAAACTGTATTTTTTGTATTGTATTAAAATTGTGAAATGAAAAATATCCCAGAATACATTTCGAAAAACAAAGCCCATTTTTGTTGACTCAGCTTTTTTTTTGAGGTTCGGGTGTGGTTTATTTGGAAATGTGTTTTGTATGTTTTTGTTTTGCCGCAGCAGCAAAAAAAGGAGAACACCGAAAACGAGAAGGTTCTAATCTGTTTTACTGACACTTCATATTCATGCCGGTTTTTTTGAATGGCGAAGGAGGAGAAAAAGGAGATCATATGGTTCGTCGAGTTCAATGGTCTATATTTGGGAAGTGAAAGAGAATGGAGTCAGAAATGAGTTCTGATTTTCCACGTTTCAAAATCTAATTTCTTGCTGACTAACTGACTTTGAAGTTATACAATTTTTGATACAATGACAGACAAACTGATTTTTAGAAACCCCCACAGTACAATAATTTAAAAAAAAATCTCAATGACAAAAAAAATTAAATCCCTACATGGATACGTTTCAAATTTATTTCAAAGTGTATCCTTATTAAAATCAGCAATGCGACACTGTTATGAATAAAAAAGTTAACGATTGAACAAGTTTGAAAAACAACCTTCAAAAATATTTAAAAATAGGATATCAACTATCAAACACTCCAGACAGAAAACTATATATTTTTGTCCAGTTTGTGAGCTGATATTGATGAAACTACTGTTTTTTCGTATCCCTTGAAACTCATTAATAAAACAGTTTTCTTGGAAAAACAAATCGGGAAAATCCCAATCTCTTTCTGGAAAGTTATGGCTCCCTTACTTTGCTCCGATGCAGAAGAAACCTAAAAAATCAGAATTGATTTCATGAAAGTCGTTCAGAAACTAGAATGTTTACAGACAAAGAAGAAAAACTCGTACACTATTTGAAAGATCCAAAACAATGTTCGTATATTCCAAATACAAGTTTATGTGAAACACAAAATCCCTTATTTACCATACTTTGATACGTTCAAGCTTGTCACTCTCCTGATTTCTGAAATATCCCATTTGTCCAAGAAGTAAGACATTTTTTAAAAATCACATTCTTTGCGTGATACGTTTTAAAAATGTTTCAAAAGTGTATCTTAAATTGAATGAGAAATATTATTCTAGCTAATTGTTGTGAAAAAAAAATCTTCCTCCACTGTTGGAAAGCGCAGTGTTTTTTTTTTTTGAAAGTGAGTGAGCAAATGGCGCTCTATGGAGAATGGTCCCGCCACGATTCAGTTTCTTACTTAGTACACGAGGTCTGTTTTTAGCTTATTTTTTCACGACGGAGAAGGAGGTAGAAAATAATACTGTTACCTCACTTGTCAGAGAAAAAAATATAAATTTTCGCCCAGTTCGTGAACTAAAATTGCTGAACTCAATGTGTTTTGTATCACAGGAATTCATAATTTTAGAAATTTTCAGAATAAAAATTTATCTGATGTTGCCTATTATTCAATTTAAATTGCAACTTCGATACACTCCTGCGACTTTCATTAAAACACACTCAGTTAAGGTCAGAAAACAATGTCTCAAGCAATTCCAGTTTGGCAAACCATGAAAACCTCCACCTGTCTTTGAAACTCTGCCTCAAACAAAATAATCTGAAACCATGAGTGATACGTTTCAAAAATGTTTCAACAAGGGTTTCAAATTTTTCAGATATTACCATTACCAAAATCCAGAATATAACATTAAACAATTATTCAAAAATATATAAATTTTTATGATTTTTATGAAAAACGTAGACCTATGAACAAGTCAGCATCACTTTTTGCAAATAAAAATGTTTTTCAAGCACAAAAAAAAAACACAAGTCTTCAAATAGACCCAAGCTTGTCACTATCTTCATTGATTTAACATAATCATTTGTTTCAACAAAGCATTTTGATAAATGTAGTTAGTATTCCAAACGGTTTAAAGAAAACTTAACGGCTCTTGTTGGACTGTCTCGTTTTGCAGTTTCGATTCAAAAAAAAAAAAACTGTGACCAAGTTCAATACTTCTGTTTCGAAAAATATTCTCTCTGATATTGAGCACAAGAAGGCTTGGAGAGTGGCACATCTTGACTAATTTTTTAAAAAGCCAGTGAATTTTTGAAGAAAAAAAAAATAATAAAAAGCACCTCCTCATTTTGAAATACGTTTCAAAATGATTTCAAAATAATTCAGGCTAGTTAACAGTTAGTAAATTGACACTGTTCATCTGTCTTTATCTACCCTTATTCATCGAAACGTAAAACATATTTTATAATCTAGTATCTAAATTATAAAATTTTCTCTTACAATTAGGGTTTCATTTTTGAAAAAGAGCTCTTTCAATCAAGATCAACTTGCCGAGTCCCACCTTTAAATTATAGTTAATCGTAAATCTTCTATGAATACGTTTCCAATCTATTTCAAAATACATCCTGTTTAAAAATTTATGTTCTGTGCTTTTCATCAAACAATCTTATCCATTAATTATAAAACTCCGAACATCTTCTTTATGCTCCATTTTAACTAAGCCAATTAATTTCTGAAATCTCAGTCATCTCTCTCTCTGTTTCTCCCTCATCTCACACCTAATCCATCATCATCATGAAATTGAGCAGTTGTCTTCTCCAATTCATCTCATTTTTATTTTTCTGACATGAAGAAAAACATCATATTTCTATTCATATTTTTCACAACTTCAATTCATTCTGAATCCCTTCAACAAAGACAATGCTTCATACAAGATTTGTACACAATAACCTTGTGTAACACAAAACTTCGTCAAATTCAGGTGGAACTTTCGAAGATATATTATTCAGCTGATGAGCCAAAATGGGGGATTTTAACTTCTTCGTGTGAAGACTGGAAGGTAATCTATTTATATACAATATTCATGAAATAAATTAATAAAAAAAAAACATTTAGAACTGTACCCAACATGTTTGTGAGCCAATGAGAGAGACGATGAAGTACGCAGAGGAGGCTTGTGATTTTATGGGATTCTTTGTGAGCCCTGGATTCCTCACATGCATGGACAAGGTGAGTTCAAAGCTCAAAGAATCACCCTATCAGAGTTTTTTATAGCTCAAAGAAAGTCCTAATCCATGCATTGTCAACTACCTAAACGCCCCAAAACTTCAAAAAGCAGAAAAATGCAACATCTTTAAAAATTCATGTATGGAAGAAGAAATATCGCAGAGATGCTCTCCACAAATTGCGAAAAGCTTTGAAAAATCTCGAAAACTTCGTATAAACTTGGAAAAATGTTGAATAAAACCGGAGCAGCGCGGCAGGGAGGAGTTTGTTTAGCTTGGAAGAGCGCTCAACGCAAACGGTACTTCAAATTATATATATATATATATATATATACACTATATAGTTTGCGCGGATTTTTGCGCTTGATGATTTGAAAGAAAAAAAATGAAAAAGTAACGGTTTATGGCAGGGAAATCACGAAAGAAAGACAGAGATTTGTTCGATATTTTTGAGAATTAAATAAATAAATAAATAATTTAAAAATCACAGTATAGAATAAATAAACCTAGACACTTCCCGATGACGATAATGATGATGATGCTGAAGAAGATGAGGATGATGAGGATGATGAAGAGGAGGTTGATGTAGACTTCGAAGATCCAGATATAGAAGATAGATCCATTTTAGGAGTTTCAATTTTCTTTTTATTGTGGAGTTTCTTGGTGTCACTGATGTCCAGGTTAGCCATAAGATCAGTGGCTGCTTTTTCGAGATCGGTCTGAAAATAGTGAGATGAATATTTTCGAAAGAAAAATTCTAGTTTGAAATCGTTTTCATCTAGAAATTACGTGACTTCGCTCAACTTGAATTCAGATTTTCTCTCATATTGAACTCTGATCTTCTGAACCAAGTCACTGAACCAAATCTGTAACTAGTTTGAGAACGAAAAAGCAAATTACAATAAAGTTATCACAAAAAAAGCACTAATTAGAGAGTTTTAAAACTGCCCTCCACCCATAAACTGTCAGTAGTGAGTTATATTTTCGTGATTTCTGTGTTGTTTTTTCGTGTTTTTCTAATTTTCAGGTTTCTAATTTTCAAAATTCGGTCTTTAGAATTTGAAAATATGACAATTTCACCTAGGCTCGCTTTAAAAACTTGCCTATATCCATAATCTGTCCGTAGTGAGTTATATTTTCGTGATCTCTGTGTTTTTTGTCGTTGTTTTACTTTTATAGATTATTTACTCGAAAATTAGGAGTCTACAAATTAATCCATTGGGACACGAATTTTTAAAAAACATTCTTTCAAATTAGACAGACTATTTAACACCTGAACCTTTCCATACTTCCATGAAAAAATCACTGTTTCCATGATTCTATAAATGTTATCTATACAAAACTGAAACCTGATAATTGCTGCAATGCTTTTAGCACAATATTTTGAAGACTTCTAATCTGGCTCCGGAATTCTGCATAAAAATATGCAAAATGATTTCTCGTATGAACGAAAAAAATCTCAAACCAGGAGTGATTACGTTTCAAAAATGTGTTAACAAACTTGTAAGACATTCTGAATCAATGTGATTCCCATCAATATTTAATTAAAGAGAAGTGATTCTTATTTTCTCCAGTTACGATTCAGAAAAATGTTCCGAAGCTGATGAATTTAAAAAAAAACCAGAAGATAACGCACTTCTGACGGCTAACTTTTAATTTCTCCCATCAGCTGAGTTCCAATCTGGTTTCAGAATTCTGCATAAAAACATGCAAACTATTTTTCGCTATGAACGAGAAAATATCAAACCAGGCGTGATTACGTTTCAAAATTGTTTCAACAAAACATTTACAATCGAATAACTAGTTGACGGGGAGTGATTAACATTTTTTATATATTCGATTGAGAAAAAATCTCCCAGGGCTAAATAAGGAAAAAAATCATGATATAAATCACTTTTGACTGCTAGTTTTTTATTTCTGTCATTTGGGTAAAAAACTAAAATTTCTCAGGTAAGCTACAAAGTTTTTCAGAAGTATATGTTTTGTATTCTGACTCGATAATTCGAAATGGAGAACTATAGCTGTTGAAACGGCTTTAAACACCAAAAAAGTATTTGGTGTAAACCTAGATTCAAAATTTGAACCTCATTTCTTTTTTTTGGATATGTTTTATTTTTTAAACATAAAAATTCAAACTTACAAGGGAATGTTTTGAGGAAAATATGGACTTTTTTGACGAGACATATATCATTTTATAGATCTTGAGACGCTGATCAAGAATCAGTGATCAATTTTTGCCAACCGCCTTTCTGAAGCTCAAAATTGAGTCCCGAAGTTTGCTCAGAAAATGTCAATTTTCTCATCCAACTTTTGATTTTTGGATTGAATGGGTGTACTAAAGGGTTCTTCGGAATGTAAAGAAACCCTGGAACACTCATTTTTGACAATTAAAAAATTTGACCTACAATATTTTTAAAACTTATATTTTTTGCAATGCGTTTATTTTTGATCTACTGAAGAAAATTTGAAGCCTAATGGGTTTTAACAAGGGTTCAGAAAATTCCATTTATTTTCGAAAAACCGAATTTTTGATGAAGAGTTTTTATTGGAAAAAATTCGGAACATTAAACTTCGTCAGATTGAAAACGTTCCAATAAAACTTTGTTAGTTCTGAATGAAATATCGAGCTGTTTCTAAAATGTGGAAAATCTCCTTAAAGTGAATTCTGAGTTTCAAAGAAGCGGTTGGCAGAAATTGATCACGGATTCTTGATCAGCGTCTCAAGATCTATAAAATGATATATGTCTCGTCAAAAAAGTCCATATTTTCTTCAAAACATTCCCTTGTTAGGAAAAAAAGAAATTAAAATTAGGTGTCTTAGAAACTAAAAACTAAACAAATCATTAGAAAACTGTTGGTCTGAGAAATATTTTTATTTTCCTTATTTTTTATTTTCCCTTTCTCGATAATGTTATGAAAAAAATAAAAAAGTCAACACACAGCAACGCTCTTGACAACCCTAGAAAAACCACTCACCCACGCCACAATCCCCGCCATTTGCTCCATTTTTCTTCTAATCGTATCCAATATAAACTTATCAGTATAATCATCTTGGGATATAACTTCTGTTAATACCAAATCTTTGAACTCATTGATCTTTTGGAAACGGACACTGTTCTTCACCTCGTTGACCGGTTTTTTGGTGGGAGTCTGAAAATTTTTCTTAGCAATAAAAAAAAGGAAAAAAGATTTTACCTGGGGTCGCCTTCTTGGTGGTTGATAATTGGGGTTTTCTAGAAGTTTGGGTTTTGTCAAATCAGTTAAACTTGATCGTTTAGTGAGTGGAAACAAAGGTAGAGGCTTCCCATTTTTCCTCCCATTGACGAAATCATTCAACTCTTTTTGCGGGCGACTCAAAGATCGTCTCTTATTCGGATCCGCTGAGGAAGGCCGATGCTTCGGTGTATAATGTATACTCATCGGACTGTTATACATCGAATAAGGCGGTCGAACATCCACCACAGCCGGCACACCCTTCGCCAACCGAAAATGATGCGACATAATCGTTTCCGGAGAGACGGACCATGGTGACTTTGAGGTCGATGCGCGAGAGTGCATTCACCCCAGTCCTAAAAACTCAACTCAATTCTAAAAAGAAAACGAAAAACAGAGAAATTCTCTCCCTCCGGAGAGAAAATTAGTTGAAGAAAATTAGTCACTGGCCGCAAAAATGGATTATATATTTATATGTGAAGGCGACATTGGTCACCATGGTGACCACCCCCCCCTCCCTCTCCTCTCTGCTCTATTTTTTGATGCGATTATAGTTTTTTCTATATAATCTACACGTTGTGTTAGTCGGCGTCGTTGTACACTTTGATTTGTGTGTGTTGGGCTTCTGGAAAAATAATATAGAAGGGGGGAGATTAGGGATAAAAGTAAATAAGTTCGCATGAATACAAAGAGGTGAGAATGGAGAAATGGGACTGGAGCCAGGTGCTGGCAATTAGTCAGATGCTGCTCAAAAAACAATTATCCAGGCAAAATTCTGAGATTTCTAACATCTGAAGATTTTTTGATCTGACGAATATAGAACAAAGAATGTTCATTACATATATAATTTGAGAGATGAACTTTTGATCTTCACGTTTGAAGGTACAGGATGATCAAACAGGAAAAACCCTTCAAATATCTGAAAAAATATCACGTTCAAAACTTGATTACGTAGATAAAAAACAGTGAAAAAAACATGTACATATTTTTTCATTACTTTTGTATTTTTTAGCATTATGTTTTTTTAACATCTGCAAGTTTAGATGTGATCCAAGAAAATGACAAGTTCGAAAGGTTCAACAAATCCTGAAACGTATTTGGTCAGTGAAAACAAACAAGATTTTGTTTTTTCGAGTTTCACTGGTTCGGACACGAAAACCTGCCCAAAGCATTTTCATTTTTGGGCTGAATTGCCTGATCAGGTCCGATTTACGTGGCAAAAATTTACCATTTTATTAGAGTTCAAAAAACCTCACAAACTTGTTTTTTTTGAAGTACAGTTTTCGAGAAATTTTTTTGTTTTACAATATTTTGTTTTCTCAAATCTTGTCACTAATTTTACCAGTTTAACATAACATCTCAATCTTGCGAATCAGGAACAATCTCACTCGAGTTTTTGCCATATAAAATGGGCTCCGCGACATTTCGCCACCAGACATTTCGCAACTGTGACATTTCGCCACTTTTGTCTTTTTCGCCACTGTGACATTTGGCCACCAGACATTTGGCCACCAAGACAAATGGCCACTATGACGTTTCGCCACCCGACATTTCGTCACTATGACATTTCGCCACGAAGATTTTCATTAAAAAATAAAAACGTGTAACGTTATTTTTGGTGGCGAAATGTCATAGTGGCGAAAAGTCACAGTGGCGGAACGTCTGGTGGCGAAATGTCTAGTGTCCAAATGTCTTGGTGGCGAAATGTCACAGTGGCGATAAAGACAAAAGTAGCGAAATGTCACCGTTGCGAAATGTCTTGTGGCGAAATGTCGCGGAGCCATAAAATGCTGTAATTCACGTCATGCGTGAATACGTTTCAAAAATGTTTTTAAAAAAATTTATCTGAACCAATATTCGGTCTCCAAAACTTATCATACTTAGATAAAGAAGAGTGATGGTTCCTTTTTTCCGAATCGATTCAGTAAAATAGGAAAAGTTAAAAGCTGGCTGATGAACAGATTTTTTCACAGACCAAAAAATGCAAATTAACAAACCAACAAAAAATACTCAGCTTGAATACATTTCAAGCATTTTCAAGAATTTAGAAAGAACAATTCAGAAACTTTTTTCCCTCAAAAATTTTACAAGCGTGTATACGTTTCAAACATTTTTCAAAAAAAGTTCTTAAGCAATCCAGTTATTATGTCGTTTTCAAAAAATTTAACAACTTCATTTGAAGATTTTTTATTGAAATCAATATTCCAGGTTGTTTAATTTTTGAAAAAAAAATTAAAAAGATCCTCATCTTGAAAAAAATTCAAAAATTTCTAGAAATTTAGAAAGAAAAATTCAAGAACCTTTTTCCCTCAGAAAAATTATCTCTTTTCTGAAGCAATTTAGTCATTGCATCGTTTTCAATAAATTCTGGTAAGTTACCAAAAAAAAAATTACAGCTTTATTTCAAAAATTTTTATTGAAATCAATGTTTCAGGATTTTTTATTTTTATATGAATCACTTTCGAAAGTTCAGAAACGACAGAAACTTTCAAATTATCAAATTCCACAAAATCATCACAGCTTTCGTAACTTCTTGCCAGAAAAATATTAATAAGTTTCAGTTTGTTCTGAGCAATAACTTAAGAATATGTTCCAAACATTGTTACGAAAAAAATGAAAAAGAAAAATGCAATAAAATTCCCCCTACAAAAAAAATTATCTCATCACAAACTTGAATACGTTTCAAAAATTGTTCAAAAAAAAGTTCTGAAGCATTAATTCGTTCTCAATGAAAGCGGGTAACTTATTAAAAAATCAAAATATCATTTGAAGATTTTTGATTAAAATCAGTGATTTTTGGTTAGTCGATAGTTCAGCGTCAGTTTCACTCCAAAACTACCCTGATAATTTCTCTGTACAGAATGTACTTTTAAATAATCAAATTGCACAAAATTATCACAGTTTTCGTAAAAGCCAGAAAAATATTTATCAGTTTCAGTTTGTTCTGAGCAATATATAGATCATGACTAATTGAGCAACAAAACAATTCAAATTGTCTTATTAGTTGCACCTGTGGTCGTGTCGCAGTTTCCCTCGGGTAAAAATGAAAAAAAAAACAGTGTTTGAAAAACTGACACCAAAAAATGCGCATTATTTTCACTGGGTGAAAGAATATCTTCATGAAAGCCAAAGAATCAGAGATTCGGAATTAATTAATAATTGAAACAAATTGAGAAAAACTTTTATAATTAAACACGGAAACGTAGTCATCCCGGGTCTTAAAAAATCAGAAAATTTTCTGATTCAGTGCCAAATTGAAAACATAAGTTCCATTTTTCTCAAAAGTTTTCTGAATTTTGTAGATGATATCCTATTTATTCTTATTTTCTCCTATTTTTGAGCCGATTACATTAGAGCTGGTCAATTTCAGTTATCTTTTCCATGAAATATGTCAATATGATTCAACCACACATTTCCAATATATTTTTCAATTTGTCTCAACCACAAAGACATACAATTTCATTTTAATGTTGATGGTAGTAATAATAAACATTTTTCTTCTTCTCCTTCTTCTTCTTCTTCTTATTTTTCTCTCCGCCGTTCTCTTTTGCTCCGTTCGCCTCCTCCTTTTATTTGAACGATCATCATCATCATCATCATCATCATGTTGTACACTTTTTCTTATTTTTTCCAACACCTGCTTTTCATTTTAACTATTTATTTTCAGAAAAGAAAATAATTTGTTTTTTTTTTTGAAGTTTTTTTTATCTGCCAGCTGAAAATAATATTTACTTGTGCGAGTAGACAAAAAATCAACAAAAAAAAAACGTTTTTTTTTTATCGGGTCAGTTTCAACTAGGCCTAATCGGATTGGATCTGTTTTTGGAGCATCCTCAATACGGCCGGGCTCAACTTTAAATTTGAACAATACCAATCTAATCAAGCCATTCTGATTCAATCAGGGATTTTTAAAAAATATCCCTGAAAATCAGGTCTATTTTCAACAAACCTTGAAAAATCAGGCCTATCACTAAAATAACTCCAAAAACCAAGCCTTTTTCTAAAAAACCTCTTAAAATCATGCCTATTTTTTAACTATTCCCAAACATCGAAAATATTTCTAAAATATCCCATAAAATCAGGCCTGTTCTCAAAATATCCCGAAAAACTAGGCCAACTTCTAAATCATCCCATAAATCAGGTCTATTTTTAAGTATCCCAAAAAATCAGGTCTATTTCTAAAATATCCCAAAATATCAGGCCTGTTCTCAAAATATCCCGAAAAACTAGGCCAACTTCTAAATCATCCCATAAATCAGGTCTATTTTTAAGTATCCCAAAAAATCAGGCCTATTTTTTGAAACATCTCTAAATATCGAATCCATAGTTATTTTCTGCATCTTGCAAAAACAATGAGCAATAAATAACAATTGCTCATTTGTTTTCATGGGATTTATCGATTTTTCTGCCCCAAAGATACTTTTTCCTCTTCCAAATCACCTCTGAACCCTTAACTCATTCCTAACTCCAAAAAAACCACACAACTCATTTTTTGTCACAAGACATCACTCGAAACATCCTCCAACAACCAGCCACTTTACGCTTTTCCAACGAGGCCACCTAAAAGTACACACATGTTGATTAGATGATGATGATAATGATGATGCTCTTTTGACTGAGCCCGCGCACCGCGCACACACGACTTAACATTGTTTTGTACACGGATTATCAAGTGGTTTGTCGATCGAAATTTTGTGCGAGAGAAAGATGGAGAGAAAACATCTCTGGTCTCCTGGACAATGATCATTTTTCAAAATGTTATTTTTATGCCATCTTCTCGAAATGTTGTCTCCATTATTTTCAGAGTTTCCTAATCTTAAAAAAAAGATAATTTTTCCAGGCGCCCTTCCTTTATCCACCAACGAACCCCTCCCAACGACCCCCTCTCAAAAAGTGTGACGAAACAGTGCACACGAACAGAAAAAGACGAAAAAAATCAATTCGGAACAGAAAAAAAACAACAAATATCATTTCATCATCATTATTCACTACTGAATCGAAAATAATTCATATATTTATTCTGTCGATTTTAGTGCAGAAGAAGGAGAAGATTCGGACGTAGAAGAACTGTTGAAGTGAATATTTATCGAAAACAAAGCCATCATGGAAAATAGTGTTCAGGTTGGTTGGGGGATTTTGGAAGTTTTGGGAAAAAATTACTGTTTCAAGTGAATCTCAAAAATTGATCAAATTTTATTGCAACAATATCGGTGGGTCCATGGGGTACCACAAAATCCAATCCACTCAGTCCGATTAATTTCAAGGTTTTCTAAATCAAATTTTGACAACAGCTGATGATTAGAAAACTCCTTTTTTATTGAGATAAAATGGTCTGAACCTGTAATTAGTTTAAGGGAAATTTTTTCATGAAAGTTTTAGAATCAATTTATTCTTGTCTATACTACCTAAATTAGTATATTTATCATGATTTTTTTCTTGTTTTTCTGTTAATTTTTGACATGACTCATACCGTCAAGCGATGATTCAAAACCAGAAAAGTGAGAGAGTACTAGACGCAGAGAAAAAAACTGTTTCTAGTTAAAAATTTTATTAGAAAGTATTTCACGTATTAGGACTAGTGATTCTCGGTTTTTTTTGGTTTCTCTCAGAGAAGAAGGCACAATATCATAGTCAGTGTTGACTATGTTAATAAGACACCTATGAAAAAAATGGTGAAACATTGTAGGAACACTCTCTATAATCTTCAAGACTATAGTTCTAGTTGAAGTATTGAGGCCAGGGGTGTTGAGGGCTTCAGTTCGACACTCCTGATTGAGGAATAGGAGAAAAAAAGACAATTGGACTGGAAAAAAAAGTTTTTTTCAAAACAAATATGACCGGAACTGAAAAATAAATCAGATTGTTCTATAAGTTTTTCGGGCGAATTTCAGTGTGAGTTTTTTGGCGAGAACTGTGTCTATACCTGTATCTTGAGGCATATAAACATTTCTGATTTATTTTTGACTGACCGAAAAAAATTATTTAGAAACTTTTTTGGTGTTTTCATATTTTAAAGAATATTTTTTTCTCTGGAAAAGCATATTTTCAGAAGTAAAAACCTAGAGAGGGTGTTGTATCGGAAAATTAAGTTCTCAAAAAAAATCTATTGAAAATGTACTTTGAAAGCTTCTCAATTTTACATTTTGAACTTTTTTTCTCAAATATAAAACTTTTTAGTATTAATTCCCTCGTAGATTTTACTACAATTTTTGGGTTCTTTTTTACTTTTTTTACCACAACAATTACTACAACTACAAAAATGAGCTCTTTATCTTAAGCGCAACTTTTCGCCTCGCCCCCTCCCCCCTTTTTGAAGTAAAAAATGGGAAGACAAAAAACAGGCATACTTGTAGCTAGTACTTAGCTACTACATGTAGTTGTAGTTTATACACACTGGTTCAAAAACCACGATTATTATCAAATAAACCTTTTTCACATTAAAAGTTTAAAAATAGGAAGCAATACTCCAAGCAAATCAAAAAATGAATACAACCTTTCATTTTCTAATCCAGGAAAGTTTAACTTGATTTTACTTAATTTTACCTCAGCACACGTTTCAAAAACATGAAGCATTATATAAACGTGAAAGTTTTTCCAAAAAAGTTAACATGATTTCACTTAAATGATATCCATAACTTGTGGACAACAAGGTATATTTCACCTAGGCACCATTTCAATCCCTATCCATTGCTTATTCCACTTCTCTTCTATTTTATATCATTCTTTTCAATCCTATCAAGTCTGTTGAAAAAAACCGCAATCAATCCTCAATCCTCACCAAGAAATCCAATCCATTCCCCCTACTATTTCATCCGCCCATAATCAATACACAAATCAGGGGAAAATACGAACAAAAACGAGAGAGTGTGTAAAATCAAGAGACGATCAGAGAGGTGCTTTATCTCTCGAAAAAATATATGAACACTCTTTCTTCTCTTTTTTGTGAAAAATCGCAACTTGTACAACTTTTGTACGCCCCGAAAAAATCAAATCATTTCCATAATACACTCATGATCATCATCATCATCATCATGTACATGTATGTATTTTTCAGAACAATCAAAAGTTGGAAGGAGAAGACCAAAAGAGTAGTAGTTGTGTTGGAGGAGTCAAGAAGCCCGTCAATCGACCAGCGATGCAAATTTATCGTCCACCAGGACTTCGATCCGACGGATCGCCAACATCATCAGCATCCGTCACATCATCAACAACATCATCAGCGAAACCGAAGACGGCAGCCGGTCAAAAGCTGTCCGCCACCAGCGAAAACAGCGATAACTCGAATGTTGTCGGTAAGGAAGGTTCGGCCCCTTGATATTCTAGAATTCCCCATCAAACTTCTGAAGTTGCACATTTTCAGAGAATAACAATAAATGCGGCGAGTCATCGAGTTCACGTGCCAGTTCGCGAATCTCTTCATCCAATGATGATGGACGTTCAAGTTTGAAGCGCACCGAAAGCTCGTTGAGCTCTGAATCGACACCATCGTCGCAGGTTAGTGACCGGCCGGAAGTCCGACCTATTGTTATATAATGATCATTGTCAGAAATCGTATGGCTCGAACTCGAATAAGCCAAACGGTCAACAAAACAATACTGCCAACAATCACTATAGCAGCAAACGTCTCAACAATCCGTCTGTCAGAAAAGAGCAACCACAAAAAGTAAGTTTTCTTGAAAAAAAAAACTGGAATTAGGGCTGAAAATTGGGAGCTAAGACAGGCCGGTTTTTTGTTTTTGAGTTTCACTACATTGTTCCAGGCTTGTGCTTTCGGGCGGGCGGTCCGCGGGCTTCTAATTAATTTTCAAGAATTAAGCTTTCGGGCCGGGCTCGCGCTTTACCCTAGAAACCCGCGGGCCCCGCGGGCTTCTTAAAAACGAAAAATGAAAATGAACAAATTGTTTAACAGTCTAAAATAAAGGTCACGAAAAAATAATTCACGCATATTGTTTTATTCTGCAATTGTCATTTCAATCTTCGTCAAGCCCGCGGGCTGTTAATTTGAAAATGTCAAAAAACAAAACGGGCCGGGCTCGAACCCGGCCCGGTTGTGAATCTTAATTAAGGGCCCGCGGGGCCCAAAAGCACAAGCCTGCATTGTTCTTTGATTTTCTCATTTCGCTTGAAAAATTTTCAAGAAAGTTGCTCAATTTTTAAACTCTTTAAACATCTTTTGAACAATATTCAGAATCTAGGGAATGTGTCTAGAGCCTTCGGAGAATATGTGTAACGTTCAAAAGTCGTCTGAAATTTATTGAACTTCATCTGAAGATCTGTAATTCCATAAAACGTTTTCTAGTTACAAACACTTATATTCTGGTCCCTTTTCCGACAATTTCAAAAATTTCATATAGAATTTCTTAATTTCTGAACTGACCGAGTCCTGATCCAGAAATTTTCTAGAATAAGTCTCCCAGAAGGCATACAGAAACTTCTGAACGTTTTTATTGATTTTTCCGAGACCATCTTCATTTTCCCGAAATCGTGCAAAACTTTCAGTAGCCATCTAAACTGACAGCAACTAATCCAAAATTTTCTGGATTTTCCTAAAAAGTTCTGATTTAGTTTATTACTTCAGGCCATTCAAAACGCATGAAGTTGTCATTTTCAGAAGTTCTGTGAATTCCTTGAAAATATTTTAAACTATTAGAGGTCACCTGATAACAAACCCAAAATCTTCAGAAGTCGATTTTAAACATCACAGTTCTACTAGAATCTGGTCATATTCTTGAACCTATATGAACCATTGAAACCCCGTTTTAGAGTAATTTAGAACTCAAAATTCACCTTGAGCTTTCTGAAACCCTTAAAAAAGATTATGAAATTCCGATCTTAATCCATAATCTCCAAAAATCTCCGATTTTCCAGAAAAAAGTAATGTCCGAGCACGAGATCGAAAAAGCCATCACCGAGCTGCGCGCTCTCCAACTCCACTCCCACGTCACCCAAATCGAACAATGGATCGGTGGCGCATTTTGCGATGAAGACCTCGCCGAATGCATTGGCTCCGCTCTATGTCGTCATGCAATTGAAGGTGGCGGTGGTAGTGGAGTTGCCAAGTTGTGCGCCAATTTCAAAAATGCTCCATCAATCCAATCATTCGTGAAGGTAAGTAACTCATATTGTTGTGAAATATTATAGACCTTTTTTGTTCGGTTTCAGGGCTTGACAATCGCTTTGGCTCAATATCTCGAAGTCCGTCAGAAAATCCGTGATGATCACTTCCGGATGTGGATCTCATTCATCCAATTTCTCACAGAACTCTACGCCAATCTCGGAAACGATTCAAAAGGTAAAAAAAAGGATTCATTTTCTTTCAGTCACAGTATCTTCCATCAATGATTTTCCCGGCGGTGATAGACAAATAGGTCTTTGCTCTTTGTCAGATTCCTTGGGTGTCTGAAATGTTACAGTATTATCTAAATGAAACTCACGAGGAAGGTTCCCCGATTTAAGTTATTCCTAAAATTCGAATATTTCTATAATTTGACCTCCCGATTATCATGATGTATTTTCGAGCCGCTGAAAATTTTTGTAATAAAAGTTATACATTGAATTCAAAAGATT
The DNA here is from genome assembly GCA_900536415.3 of Caenorhabditis sp. 38 MB-2015. NCBI lineage: Eukaryota > Metazoa > Nematoda > Chromadorea > Rhabditida > Rhabditidae > Caenorhabditis > Caenorhabditis quiockensis. The sequence goes on from LR548739.1 coordinate 56,928, forward strand.
CAGAGGAACTAGTGAGGAAAAATGAGAAAATCCGACATTTTTAGATCAAAGTGATAGAAATTGAATGGATCAATTTTATCCTTTATAACTATTTTCAAAAAAAAATTCCGGCGGATAAAAAATATAACATGTTAATCAGGAGGTAGAACTCTATGAGTGTACAAATTTTGAATTAGAGAGCTACAGTAGTCCTACTTCAAACTTTAAGCATGTTCCTTTGAATATCAGTTTTTGGTAATTCATCATCACTCCTACTACAGTAAGCTGTCAGTACAGTAATCCTACCGCCAGCTACTATTACAGTAAGAATAAAAACAGCTCAAAGGTGTGTACAGTTAACCTTCATAAACTAAAAGGATTGAGAACCTCCCAAGATCTAGTCCAGAAAAATACAAAACTACGGTAACCTATGACCCATGACCCACCCCCCACCTTTCCCAAAACTCACGGGATGTCTTGCTTTCAAGACTTGTCGTCGTACAATACACATCAGATCATTTTCTAGAAATAACCCCTTCCCCCAATCCACAACACAATGTCACGTTTTTTTCCAGGCGAGCTGGCAACAATTGTCTTTGACGTGTTCAATTACCTTCTTCGTCCACCAATTTTGGAGCATGTCAAGATTCAAGAGCTCGAATGTTTGATTTCAATTCTCATCAAGGGAGGGTACGATCTCGAGCGAGAATGTCCAGATAGACTTGCGTTGCTCAAGGATTTGATCAGAGACGCGTTCATCGATGTTCCAGAGCCGTGGGCAAGAAAAATGATCCTTTTGCTCTTGGAGCTCGGCGCTTCTGGTTGGAAACTTCCCAGCGATGCGAATGAATATTATTTCAATGAGACAACCAACTAAATTTTGAGATCTATTTTTGTATGTATATATTTCAGAATCATTCTAGACTTTTTTTTCTTTTTTTTAAACTAATTTTCAGTTCAGATCGCAAATTTCACTTCTATTTATTGTTTTTTTTTTGCTATATGATTTTTTATTGAACATGTTCATGAATTTTTTATTGATTAATTATGCATTGTGGATCCTAAATGAGATATTCTTATTGATCCACTCACATGTTTGACAGTTTGATAGATTTCTGGAAATCATAAACATAAAATCGACTTCATTTTCATTTTCTCACTTTTCAACGCTTCTCGATATTCAGAAATAATGCAGGATACAAGCCAAGTACTGATATAAATATACCACTTGGAAAACTGATTTTCGGTTTGAAAAATGGGATGATTAGAGTTACAAGGACTGGTGAGAAGAGGAATATAGTTGGAGCTATGATTTGTATCACCAATGTCTTGAAAATTTGACGATTCAGGCGTTGAAGTGAGGGTGAGAAGACTTGGATAGCATTCTCCATTTTTGTGTACATAACTGCGCCAGTGTATAACATTATAAAATATTGGATAGCTATCATTGAGATTGTGTTGAATGCGTAGGAACTGTTGAACCAACGTGTGTTTGATTCGGCGTCCTGCAAATTTTTTGAAAAATCAAAAAATTGTTATCTCGAAGGCTGCCCATTTCGAAGAAAATCCTCACAAGAGGTCTCCTGCACCGAAATTAATGTTTCGTTAAAAATCAATCATTCTACCCCTTTCGTTATAAATTTCCCAAATTTATCGGGTCCAAAATACAAGTTCCTAAATCAATTCCAACTCGGACTTTTTGGGTTGGACCTGTTTGTATAGTTGAGCGTGATTCTTAGACCCGATTCAGTGAGTTTTTTTTAGTTGCGGTCCAATTCAGAAACTTATGATTTGGAGCTTACTTTTTCTACTATTTTTGTTAACTTCAGCTGATAGATCAGCTTCAGAATTCTTGTGAGGTCATGAACAACCGAAAGTGAATCACAATCAAACATTCTTTATTGGGGCGTCCAAACGTCAAAAAATTTTAAGAAATGTGCGGAAAATGATGTCCAAAACGCCTAAAAAAACTACCATTTGAATTAAAGGGGCATAATGATTTTCATTGAGAAAATTTTGCCGGTCTGCTGAAGTGTCACGTTTCGCACTTCATAAAAATACAGAAATTCGAAAAATTTGTTGGCCCACTGTAATGTTACGCTTCAAAATGAGCATACGTGTCATTCTAGATATTTTTTGTTGTTTTTTCAAAAAAGTAAACAATCTATCGAATTTTATCAAATGCAAAACGTGACATTGGAACAGACCGCCAAAATTTTTCAACCAAAATCATTATGTACCTTCAAATCGAATGGTAGTTTTTTGAAATGATTTGGACAGGATTTTTTGGGCATTTCTTGAAATTTTTTAACGTTTGGACGCCACATATATCATCACCGCAATGTAATACTCACATAAACCACCACTGCAATTCCGGGAACATCCGAAATATTCAAGCCATAATAGTCCATCATTACATCTCTCATATAATTCATTGAAAACTCATCAAACTCTCCAAAAAAGTACATCCCCAGTGCGTTCGACAACCCAAACAAAGCTATGTATCCCACCCAGAAGAGAAATTTCCAATTTTTGAAATAGCGAATTTTCTCAGCGCTGAAACAACCATTTCAGAGTAACGATAGATTTTCAAAAGGCTCACTAAAAAACCGTCCAATAGCGAAAAACAAACTGGACCGCGATTAGGCTTATAATAGCTGAATACATTCCAGCGTAGATCACTAAAACAGGTGACATTATGAATAAAATCAGATATACTCACTTATCAAGATGTGCACGATGTTTTTTTTCAAATTTATCCGAAGAACTGAAGAGGGTGTATCCATTGTTGTAACTATGGAGAGTCTGAGGCCCAGAACGTGATACTGAAAAAAGTAGTCACATCAAGTATCAAAATATCAAAACATTGAAGTCTCTTAGCATCATGATGTATCATCGATTTCCAAATTGGTTATAACAATTGTATATTCTGAGCACTGACTATATTTTTACATTTTTTTTGAAAAGTTTGATACATTCCTGAAAACATTGCATTGTTTTTCAAATATCATTATTGTATCTCTCACTTTTCAACGCGTTTCGATAATCGGAAACTATAAATATAAGCAAAACTGAATCAAACGCGGGATATAAACCAAATGCACATATGAATATACCACTTGGAATACTGATTTTGGGTTTGAAAAATGGGATGACTGTAGTCAAGAAAACTGGTGCAAAGAGGAATATAGTTGGAGATATAATTTGCATTAGCAATGTCTTGAAAATCTGACGATTTAGGCGTTGAAGAGATGGCGATAAAACAATTATAACATTGTCCATTTTCGTGTACATAACTGTTCCGGTGTATAACATAATGAAATATTGGCTCAAGACCATTAATAGTGTATTGACGGCATATAAATTGTTGAACCATCGAATGTTCGACTCAGCATCCTGTAAGTTTTGAGGTCTAGGGATCCATGTTTTTTTTAGAGTAAAACTCACATAAACCACCACTGCAATTCCTGTCACATCCGAAATATTTTTGTTATAAAAATAGAGCATCACGTCACTCATATAGTTTATTGTAAAATCATCAAATCTTCCAAAAAATAGCATTCCTATTGGATTTGGAAAGCCAAATACAGTTATATATCCCACCCAGAGCAAAAAATTCCAATTTTTGAAGTAACGAAGCTTCTCAGCACTGAAACATGGATTACTCAACAAAAAAAAGGATGATTGTCATAGTGACTCACTGAAAAACCGTCCAGTATCGATAGATAAACTGGACTGCAATAAGGCTGATGATGGATGAATATACTCCAGCGAACAGCACTGGGATATATCGGTTTTCGAATTATCAATACATATGTATAAACTTACTTATCACTAAAAACGTAACATCTTTATTGAATTCATCCGAAGTACTGAAAAATATATATCCATTGTTGTAGCTATGTAGACTCTAAAAACCAGATTTTCACCCATGGACTTCTTGAGAACAAACATACTGGATGAATCAAACAATCAAGGAAAGCAAAAACAATCCCTAAAACTTCAAATAATATGATCAAGTACTTATAGTGACCAAATTTTCGATCGATAGAAACAATTGTGATGGCAATGACAACGAGATCTACAAAACTTGTAGTGACAAACGCAACATCAGCAATTATTTGAGGAATAAGTAACCAGATAGACGTGGTCATGATCAGTGAAAACAATTACTATTTTTATATGAGGAGGTGTTTTTCTTTTAGAGAAACAAACAGTCTTGGGAATTGTTTTTTTTTTGTCAAAACAGAAAACCAAACTATTGGTTTGAAAAACGAAATGTTTGTGAAATTCAAAGATTAGATTGGACGCTAATATCGACATCACGTAATTCGTTTCTGTCATCAACATTTGATCTTGAAATTTTTGATCACATATGAAAATTGATGGGAATTCTGAAACCTTTGCAAAAACTTCATGATCTGGTGTGAATTTTTATTCTACACATAACTCGGAAGATGGAATATCAATAAATCCTGGATTTACTAGAAATCCTGAAATTTCTACAAAGTCTCAACATTTTCACCTAAAATTAAAGTGATTTTCAACTCGGACATGATCGTTTTCACCTTTTTTAGCGTTTTCGCCTGATTTTGAACATAAATGAGTGTTTTCATCGTTCTTTTCATGTTGGAAAACCCTTATAAAACAAAACTTTTTGTTTTCTTCTTGTGGTTTTGGTTATTCCAAATTTTCCATTTTTTTTATCATTTATACCCGTTGTTTCTCGATTGTGTATTGTTAACTATTATGTTAAGTTTCACGTGGCAAACACGTATTCAAAAAAATGTATAAAAAATTCAAGATGTATCACGTTCTCAGAGCTAACTTTGTGCTCAATTTGATTCTGAAATACATGGCTTATTTTCCCACTTGGGAATTTTTTTGATCGCACTTGAAAAAAACGGATTTGAAGATATTTATCAGATCAGAACATCCTCTTGGATTTGAGCTCACAACTTTTTTGGGGGTTTTTATATGATCTTGTAAAAATATTGAATTCTCTCTGTGTGGAGCAGATAGAGGAAAGGAAGACGGCCATTTTTATATATTTTTCATTGCCTCTAATTGGGTTATACTCGAACGCCAAACAATCAGCCGATTTCCATCAGCCGGTCCAGCCGATGTCCAACTATATTTACTAGTAATCATTAATGAACACTTTCAGAATTGTGCTATTTTCAATAAATGTTTAATTTTTTTTGATCATTCGCTAAAATATGAGTTTTGGGAGTTTGAGGTTTCGAGTTGAACTTTTGCGAACCATGAATTTTAAAAAATACGTTTGTAATTTTTTTGAACATGATCAAAGTTGGAAGAAACGTAAGAAAGTTGATTTTTTGTTGTATTTATGGATTTTAGATGCAATACTCAGCTTTTATATTTATTTGGATAAATTTAAGACATCTCTTTTCTAATTGTAAAAACCATGAATAGATCAACCGTGCACATGTAAAAATACGGTTCTACGCCATTTCGTCACTCGACATTTTCTTTTTGACTTTTTTTTTGCCGCCTCGACGTTTCCCCACTTTTAGCCTTATTTCTAAGTTTCAACGCGGAATCGAACTTTCGACTATTCAATTGAATGGGTGGCGTTCGTCGACGTAACCCACTAGACCACGTGGATGTCATTTTCATACGATTAAATCGGTTTAGCAGGCCTGCTACACTTTTCGAGTGCCTGCTACAAATTTCAAAATATTTTTTTTGGCGCAGGCATATAGCAGCCACTGCTCATTTTGTCGCAGGAGTGACGCAGGCCTGCTACATTTTGGCGCAGGCACTTTGCAGCTGCTGCGACATCAAAAAGCGCAGGCCTGCTGAAAATTGTAGTAGACCTGCTATTTTTTCCCCGAGATAGTGTTGTCATTTGTAAAAAAAAGAGTGACCGAGAGCCAAAAATACCACTTGGAACCTTGATTTTAGTTGAAAATGGGATGATCGTTGTCAAGAAAACTGTTGCTATGATTTGTATCACCAATGGCTTAAAAATCTGACGATTCAGGAGATGAAGAAAAGGCCGTAAGACGTGGATATTGTCCATTTTCGTGTTCATAGGTTTTCCTGTGTAAAATTGTTATTCAACATCATTGTTTTTGCCAATCCTGCATCATAAACTCATTGTTATTTGCATCACAAATTGTACTTGTATTTTGTCCTAAATCACCCCATAAAAATTTGCATTTATTTTAGTTCAAAAAACGTATGTTTTTTTTCAGCAATTGCATCATCCCATCAAAAATTTCATAAATTTTTGTTCAAAATACAAACATTTTTTGCCTGAGCATCACCCCATTACAGTCAATTTTATAGTGTAGCTTCGTCAAACTTCGATGATTTTTGAATGCTTTATCAGTAGACGTATACAATTGTTCCGAGCAAAAAACACCTTTTTGTTTGTGATACTTTTGCTTTTTATTATGAGTCATCAATGAAAATGCTCATCCTGCTTCTTATCTTCAAATGTACCTTCACCTGTGTGAAGTGAAATGCCTATAAATGTAGGCTAGCAAAGTTTGAAAAACATCATTCCATTTTAAACTACACATGCATTTGATTCTGCTCACTCTATTTATTTGTTTTGTACTTTTAGTACTCTTCAAATTAATAAATGATTTTATTAAAGACAGGAAAGCTAGGAGGTAATATAATATTTATAGAACATCTAAAATTTCTGAAAACTAATTTCAGGAACTCGGAAGAAGTGCCAAGTCACGAAATGAGTATGAAAATAAACAATCACAGACCTCCCAGTTATGAAGAAGCTTTAAATGAACATGTAGCAATCGATCTTGAAGAATCATGATTTTAATTTTTTTTTTTGAATGAATGAATATTTTCGGGTGTTTTTTGGTTAGATGCGAAGGCCAACAATGTGTTTAAAACATGTCAAGAATATTTTCTAGTTCACGTTCCTAATAAGTTAATTTCTTATTTGATCTTTGAACTATGCTCCCACTCCTTGGCTTTTATATTTTCGTCGAAGAGTTTGATACATTCCTGAAAATACCACAACATTATTTTTTTCAAAACGACTCCTCCCACTATCTTACTTTTCAACGCTTTTCGATAATCGGAAATGATAAATATGAGCAAGAATGCATCAAACGCGGGATATAAACCAAACGCACATGTGAATATACCACTTGGAATGCTGATTTTAAGTTGGAAAAATGGGATGATTAATGTTAGCAGAACTGGTGTGAATAGAAATATAGTTGGAGCTATGATTTGTATCACCAATGTCTTGAAAATCTGACGATTCAGGCGTCGAAGAGAAGGCGAGAAGACTTGGATAACATTGTCCATTTTTGAGTTCATAACTGTTCCGGTGTATAACATTATGAAATATTGGATTGAGATCATTAGAACCGTATTGACTGCATATAAATTGTTGAACCATCGAATATTTGATTCAGCATCCTGGAAGACACATAGAGAATGACTTAAGGGATTGAAACTCACATAAACCACTACTGCGATCCCTGGAACATCGTAAATATCAATTGCATAAAAATCCATCATCATTTCTCTCATATAACTGATTGAAAACTCATCAAATTTTCCAAAATAGTACATTCCAAGTGAATTTGAAAACCCGAATATAGATATATACCCCACCCATAATAAAAACTTCCAATTTTTGAAGTGACGAAGTTTCTCAACGCTGAAGTATATTTTTATATGTCATTTTTCTGCTGTTCAAGTTACTCACTGGAAAACGGTCCAATATCGATAAATAAATTGGACTGCGATTAGGCTAATTATAGATGAGTACATTGCAGCGAACATCACTGGAAGTTGAAAATTGATAATATCAATTGTGATGGACTCACTTATCATGATGTGTATAACATTTTTGTTGAATATCTTTGAAGAACTGAAAAATATGTATCCATTGTTGTAACTATGGAGAGTCTGAAAACCATGTTTTTCTCTTGAAATCATTTTGGAAACTAAAAAAATCCTACTGGATGAACCAAGAAATCGAGATAAGCAAAAAATATCCCAAGAACTTCAAATAGTATGATCAAGTACTTGTAGTATCCAAACTGTCGACTAATGAAAGCAACAGAGATGTATATCACGATGATATCTACCAAGGTTGTAGTGACAAATGCGACATCAGCGATTATTTGAGGGAAAAGTAACCAGTTGGAATAAGCCATATCAAAATGAGAAAAATGGGAAAAATTGTATTTTTTAATGAAGAGGTGTGTCCGCTGATACTCGTTAGTGACAATTTCTTGGGATTTTCAATACAGACATCAAAACAAGGTTCTGATCAGTGAGTTTGAGGGGGGATAACATCTTCACACCCATTTGCACTATTCCCAGATCAATGAACATTTGTCAAATTTTAAGAACTCGATACACTTCTGAACACACAAAACTGATTAGAATGAATACGGTGATATTTTTTGTCCCATCATGGTCTTGAAGTTCTGAAAGATAAAAAGTCGTGTATTTTTTATATGTCTATATACAACATTAGGTTGCAATCATGAAAATGTTATTTTGTTGCAGTTGAGATATCCATTCAGTTTTTCGCGCAGCCATAGCTTGAAATGTTTCAGGTTCATCCATTTTTTACACGATTTTCAGTTTGTGGAAAACTTACATACATAGTTAAAAGGTATCAACATATCCTACTTGTTTCAGGTTTTGTTCAAATATTTTTGTTAATTTCTCAACAAAGGAGATATTTGACGTTCTCGAAGAGAAGAAAAAGCCCTTTCAAATTAGGCCAAGCTGAACTTAGACACTATAATTGGACATCGGCTAAACCGGCTGATGAACATTTAAAGGTTTTTTTTAAAGACTTTTTGAAATTTGTGAATTCTATCTATGTGGAGCAGTTTAATAGATCCGCCAAGTTATAAAAAAAAAGTTTGGAATTGAGCAGTCATAGATCTCCTACTTATGAAGACAGTCCAAATGAAAATGATGGAAACGATAAACTTTAATAAATGATTTCAGTTCTAATTTGTTTTAAAAATGTGATTGTTATGGCATGTACAGTTTAATGAAATAAACTATTTCTTTCATTTTTGTTCAAAGTTTGGTAAATTTTTAAAGAAAATATCAACTGTTAATTAATGCATCAAACGCGGGATATAGATCAAATGCACTTGTGCATTTGATTTTTTGGAATACTGATTTTCAGTTGGAGATAATGGGATGATTAATTGTAAGATAACCGACTAAAAAATGACGAAAAAACTGCATATAAATTATTGAACCATCGAACATTCGTGTCAGTGTCCTGAAAACCGTCCTAATTACCGAAAAGAATGGAATCATTTATCAAGATGTGTACATCTCCATCATTTTCCTTTCAAAAACTGAAAAATATTGTATTATTAGAATGCAAACAGATGACCAAACATTTAAAAAAAAACAGAGAAAATGGTTTCAGTTCTGTCGAGTGCGTCGCGGTCGAGAAAAATCGAATTACAAACATTTGTTTTAAAATCCGATTTTTTCTGTTGAATAAAAGCGACCGCATTCAACGAAACGAAATTTCTCTGTTGTTTTTTAAATGTTTTGTCATTTTTTTTGCATTTTAACAATAACTTTGAAGAATCAGAAAATCACAGTTTGAAATAAATTTTTCAAAAAAAAAGAAAAAAGAAAGTTGAAATACATTTCGCGATTAATAGTTATTCAATATAAAATTTAATCTATGGAGTTGTATTCCAATCATTTAAAAAATGAAAACAATTGTTCATTGCCAACAAAACATGATTTCCCATTCTTTTTCTCGTCATATTCTTATCATATAAACAGATCAAGGAACTGATCGCCGTGTAGTATTGCTTTCATCTATTTTTTTTTGTCTGTATTATGTTTTTTGATTCTATATGTATTGAGTTTGAAATACATTTATTGATTTTTCCACACAGATGCGCAACAGATTAATCTTGCAAAAATTGTTTCGAACAATTATATTCTCATTGATTTTATCTAACATACATAATATTGAGTTTTGTTTTTTCTGTTCGCATCGTTTATTATTTTTCCACCTGTTCGTACGAATTCCACGTATTTATTTATTTTTGTCCTTTTTTATGTCAGAAGCGTGAAATAATGTTTTACGACCTTGTTTCGTTCACAGAATGGATATCGACCTTCCAAGTGCTTCTCGTTTTTCTGAAACACCTGAACCTCGATTTTCGAAATCAAAAAAATCACGGACACCTCCAACTTTCTGCGAAATATGTTTAGGAAAAGCCACTGGACATCATTATGATGTGAGTTTCCCTAGTTTTTTTTTAACACAAACAAATATTTTGATTTCCAGGTCGCGTCTTGTAATGGTTGTAAATCGTTTTTCCGACGAGTTGTAACCGAAAAACTAAAGTATAAATGCAAATTTGTTGACCAATGTGTAGATAATTGGGAGCCAGACGGACCTTTTCCAAAATGTCGAGCTTGTCGGTACAAAAAATGCGTTGAAGTTGGTATGAACCCTTTGGGCATAGAATCGCAATTGAAAGAAGAACTGGAGAGGAGAGAGAGTTGTGAACTGCCAGTTGTCATTGAAAAACCTAGGACGACGATTGAATCGCAAGTAGAGGGTCTGATTGATAAAATGATAAGACTAGATACGCAGAGTGAGAAATTTCGAGATTGTTCGTTCAATCCACATCGATATCCATCTCTGAAAGAATATCTGAAACAGAAGAGTTACATGCTATCAATGGCTGATAAATATGGGGTGAGTTCCAAAAAAAAGCAACATTTTCAAAGATCTATTTTTTTTTCAGCCTATGCAAGGTTGGCCGTTGCAGCAAGAAATCATTGAAGATCATCTCAAAGTTCGAACCTCTGGAAAGAAACATCATCCACTTATGAAACGATGGCTGATTTTTGAACTGGTCACACAAATTGAGCTAGTAAAAGCATTTCCGTTCTTCTCAGATCTTTCCGAATCTGATAGGGTAAGCTTTTTTCTTGTGATTTTTTATAGTCATACATATGTATTTTTAGTACTATCTCATTCAAGATACGGTGTTGATGAGTTCCAATTTGACGAAAGCCTTCTATAGTTATGAGCAGAAGAGTGATAAGTTGTTGAGGCCGGATGGAGTGCAATATTCTGTAAAGCAATCAGCGATGAATGATCAACTTCGGGATTGTCTTCAAGATGACATTGGGATGAGATGTTTGAAAGCAGTTCTGAGAGTTGGAATAGATCGTGTGGAATTTGTACTACTGAGAGCCCTAGTTATATCAAATCCTGGTAGGTACATACTTATATCTGACCGGTCAGTTGTGAGTTATTACTTCATATTTTCTGTATGTTTGGTATCCTATTAAAAAATATTCTAACTTTTTTTTCGCTGGCTTACAGTATTCTTTTTTTTCGTTCCCAAATATTTTTTTTTGTGAATGCCAATAAAAGAATCAAAGGTGCACAACATTTTCAGGAAATAATCCGAAGCGAAAAACAAGCATAATGTAAGTCAGCGAAAAAAGCGTTTGAATATTTTTTCTCATTTCAACTCCAAATGTTTTTGCCCGTATAATACCACATCACTTAGTTTTCAATATTTTTTATATGAGCGTTTCCTGAAGTTTAAGGTCGAGATGTAGCTGAATTGATAGAATATACATCAGTGATAATAGTTATTGTTCTTCTACTTCACTTTTCAACAAACAGCCCTTTTTCCAGGAGCATCCGAAATATCAGAACTTGCTCGAAAACATCTCACCAAAGAGCGTCTAAAATATAACACTGCTTTGTTCCGATATATTATGGCTAAACATGGTGCATCTGGTCCAGCTAGATTTGCCAATATTCTAGGGTTTATTGATATCTTGGAACATCAACAAAGAGATCATCGAGATGTGAACATGTTTGTCAATCTTGCAAAACAAAAACGCAATGCTATTCCGATTTTTGATGAAATTATGAGAGATTTTAATCCTTGAAACTACTTTGTTGATATCCGTAAATACATTCATAACTTAGGATTTTAATGCGGGTATTTTCCAATGAAATTGTTTGGATATTCAAATTTCATTTTGACTTCAATAAAGGTGTTTCGACCGAGAAAAACATTGTAAATCTGGTCTGGTCCAACTAGATATGCAAAAATTCTCGGATACGTGGAAGTTTTAACAAATCAACAAAGATATCATCGAAACGTTCACATAATAATTCATCTGAAAGAACAGAAGCATCGTGTTTTGCCCGTTTTTCATGATGTTATGAAATATTGAACCATGTGTATTTGTATATGTGTTTGTGAATTCTACAGGGGTTGAAATTTGTTAATAAAGTTGTTCGAAAGTCATCGAGATGTGAACATGTTTGTCAAATTTTGAAAATTATACTTTTGAGTCACTTGACCAATGATAAACACAACAGTTTACTCGTTTCCTGTATCATCATGAAGAGACACAGACATTATGAGAGAAAAACCGCTCGATTGATTTTTCATTTTTGTACACTGTTTCTATATTTCTCTCGTTTATTATTTTAACACCGACATGGATTTCAATCTTCCTAGTTGTTCTGAAACACCGGAAGCTCTCATTTTCGAAGATAATCATTGGCGGTCACCTCCAACCATTTGTGAAGTTTGTCTTGGAAAAGCCACAGGACATCATTATGATGTGAGTTTCTTCAAGGTTTTGTTTTTGAGAACTTTATTTTGATTTTTAGGTCGCTTCTTGTAATGGTTGTAAATCATTTTTTCGTCGAGTCACTACTGAAAAACTGAAATACACTTGCAAGTTCAAAAATGATTGTTTCAATAATTTGAAACCAGGCCAACCTTCTCCAAAATGTCGAGCTTGTCGGTTTCAAAAGTGCGTCGAAGTTGGCATGAATCCACTTGGCATACATTCAGAAGTCAGGCTAAGATCAGCGATTGAGAAACCACGTCAGACAATTGACGCTCAAGTCGGAGACCTAATTGATAAAATGATACGATTAGATGTGCAAAGTGAGAAGTTCCGAGATTGCACCTATAATCCACATCACTTTCCATCATTGAAAGAATCTGTGAAACAAAATATTTCAATGCTATCAGTAGCAGATCATTACGGGGTAAGTTATTTATCTTCAAAAACCCTCCGAGATCTTTGACATCAATTTTTTCAGCCTATGCTAGGTTGGCCTCTACAAAAACAGACATTTCAAGAGTTATGCATGTCTCGAGCTCAAGGGAAGAAACATCATCCAAGTATAAAACGATGGATGGTTTATGAACTGTTGATTCAAATCGAACTAGCAAAAGCATTGCCATCTTTCTCAGATCTTTCCGAATCTGACAGGGTAATCTTTTTTCATGGGCATTTTTGATAAGTGGAAAATTTCAGTATTATCTCATTCGAGACACGGTATTGATGAGCTCCAATTTGACGAAAGCATTCTATAGTTATGAGCAGAAAAGTGACAAATTGATGAGACCGGATGGGGTGCATTATTGTGTCAAGCCAGTACCAATGAATGATCAACTTCGGAGTTGTCTTCAGGATGATATTGGGTTGAGATGTTTGAGAGCGATTCTTAGAGTTGGAATAGATCGCGTGGAATTCGTCCTACTGCGTGCTTTAGTGCTATTGAATCCTGGTATGTTTTGCTTATTCTTGAGGCACACTATAATACACCTCTTCAGCTGTGCCAGAAATATCAGAACTTGCTCGAAAGTACCTCACCAAAGAACGTCAGAAATATAACACTGCCTTGTTCCGATATATCATGGCTGAACATGGTGCATCTGGCCCAACTAGATATGCAAATATTCTGGGGTTTATCGAAGTTTTAGCGAATCAACAAAGAGATCATCGGAATGTAAATCTATTAGTTCATCTTGGTAAACAGAAACATCGTAATATTCCGATTTTTGATGAAGTTATGAAGGATTCAAATCCATAAAATAATTTATTCATCTTTTCGCATTTTAATGTGAGTTTTCATCAATGAATTTGTTAAAATTCTGTTTTTTTTTTCACTTTGAAAAGAGTCACTTGACCAATAAAATAAAAAAATGCTTACTATTTTCATGTGATGACTTGAAGAGACGCAGACACTATGAGAAAAATAAATGTTTTATTGATTTTTTAGTTTCGAATTATTTTTTTCTATTTTTCTCTATTTTTTGAAATAAATTATCACATAATGGATTTTAATATTCCAAGTTGTTCTTCTGGAACACCTGAGTCTGTAATTTCTGAAAATAATCATTGGCGGGCACCTCCAACAGTTTGTGAAGTTTGTCAAGGAAAAGCTACGGGACATCATTATGGTGTGAGTTCACTGAAAATTTTATTTTTGAGAATCTTATTTTGATTTTTAGGTCGCCTCTTGTATTGGTTGTGAATCGTTTTTTCGACGAGTTATTAACGGGAAACAGAAGTACACTTGTATTGTGAATAATGAATGCTTTGATGATTTAATACCCGGTGTGCCTTTGCCAAAATGTCGAGCTTGTCGATTCAAAAAGTGTGTGGAAGTTGGGATGAATCCACTAGCAAAATCTGCAGTCAAACCGAAGCGAACCGTGATCGAGAAACCAAGGCAGACGATTGACGTGCAAGTCGGAGATCTTATTGATAAAATGATACGATTAGATGTGCAAAGTGAGAAGTTTCGAGATTGCACCTATAATCCACATCACTTTCCACCGTTAAGAGAATATGTGAAACAAGAGACTTCAATGTTATCAGTAGCTGATCATTACGGGGTGAGTTTCAATTGTCAAGGATTATTGAAACCTATTTTTTCAGCCTATGCCAGGCTGGCCCTTGCCACAACACACACTCGATGAACATACGATACGCCTTCATACCAGAAGCAGAAAACATCATCCAAGCATAAAACGATGGATAGTTTATGAACTTGTGACACAAATTGAGCTAGCAAAAGCTTTGCCGTTTTTCTCAGAACTTGCTGAATCTGATAGGGTAAGATTTTTTGGGATTCTCACAAATAAATCCAGTGATATTTCAGTACTACCTCATCCAAGATACGGTCCTGATGAGTGCCAATTTGACAAAAGCCTTTTATAGTTACGAACAGAAAAGTGATCGCTTGATAAGGCCAGATGGAGTGGAGTATTTCGTCAAACATTTCCCGATGACTAACGGACTCCGGAGTGTACTTCAAGATGACATTAGCATGAGATGTTTGAGTGCAATTCTGAGAGTTGGAATCGATCGCGTAGAATTTGTCCTCCTACGAGCTCTAGTGCTATTAAATCCGGGTAAGTTCCAATGATTCCAACGATCCAACGTAAGGTCAACAACAATTGCAGCTGTGCCAGAAATATCGAAACTTGCTCAAAACTATCTTACCAAAGAACGTCAGAAGTACAACACTGCTCTGTTCCGATATATCATGGCAACACATGGTGCATCTGGTCCAGCTAGATATGCAAACATTCTCGGATTCGTCGAAGTTTTAACAAATCAACAAAGAGATCATCGAAATGTGAATCTGTTATTCCATCTAGATAAACAGAAACATCGTACAATCCCAATTTTTGATGAAGTTATGAAGGATTCTAATCTTCCATAACTTTATTAGCTGTACATATTTTTTGATGAATTTGTTTGAATTTTGATACTTTTCATTTAATAATATTAATTTCCACTTTTCTCACGTATTGACATAAAGAAACGCAGACATGATAAGAAAATAAAATTCTTATTGATTTTTTCTTTAGTTTTATAAGTTTTTTTTTAATCAACTTCAACATCATGGATTTTGATAGTCCTATTTGTTCTTCTCATTCGCGCATACCTCCAATTGTTTGTGAAATTTGTCTAGGTAAAGCGACAGGACATCATCTTAATGTAAGTTGTTAGCTCATCTATTCTTACTATGAACTAGATTTGCCTCCCAGGTTGCCTCTTGTTTTGGTTGCAAATCGTTTTTTCGGCGAGTTATCACCGGTAAACGGAAGTACACTTGCATTGGGAATAATGAATGCTTCGAACATTTGAAACCAGGTGAACCTGCTCCAAAATGTCGAGCTTGTCGGTTTAAAAAGTGCATCCAAGTTGGGATGAATCCACTGGCAGTGAAATCAGAAAACAGGTCAGAAGTACTAACGGTGATCGAGAAACCAAGGCAAACGATTGACGCGCAAGTCGGAGATCTTATTGATAGAATGATACGATTAGATGTGCAAAGTGAGAAGTTCCGAGATTGCACCTATAATCCACATCACTTCCCATCGTTAAAAGAATCTGTGAAACAAGATTTTTCAATGCTATCAATGGCTGATAAATATGGGGTGAGGTGCATGAAAGAATCTTTGGGAGCATTGGCCTCTATGTATTTTTACAGCCTATGCAAGGTTGGCCATTGTCAACACATACTATTGAAGACAATTTAATATCCAGAACCAAGGGCATGAGACATCATCCAAGTATAAAACGATGGGTAGTTTATGAACTAGTGATACAGATTGAGATAGCGAAAGCATTGCCGTTTTTCTCAGATCTCTCCGAATCTGACAGGGTAAGATTTCTTGCACATTGTTGTGAAAATAAATTTGCTATAATTTCAGTACTACCTTATTCGAGACACGGTTTTGATGAGTGCCAATTTGACGAAATCCTTTTATAGTTATGAACAGAAGAGTGATAAGTTATTGAGGCCAGATGGAATGGGATATTTTGTGAAACAGTCACCGGTTGATAATAAACTCCGGTGTGTTTATCAAGATGATATTAGTTTGAGATGTTTGAAAATGATTCTGCGAGTTGGAATAGATCGTGTGGAGTTTGTCCTTCTACGAGCTTTAATGTTATTAAATCCTGGTGAGTTTTGGTAATCTCATGGGACCGTTATAATAGGCTTTTTCAGCTGTGCCGGAGATATCTGAACTCGCTCGAAAATACCTCACCGAAGAACGTCTAAAATATAACACTGCCTTGTTCCGATATATCATGGCTGAACATGGTGCATCAGGTCCAACTAGATATGCAAATATTCTTGGATTTATCGAAGTATTAGCAAATCAACAAAAAGATCATCGGAATGTGAATCTACTGGCTCATCTTGGTAAACAAAAACATCGTAATATTCCGATTTTTGATGAAGTTATGAAGGATTCAAATCCATAAAATAATTTATTCATCTTTTCGCATTTTAATGTGAGTCGATACGTATGACAAAATAATATATTCAGTTCAAATACTTACAAAACTTTTAGATAAGCAGAACCCATCATGAAAAAGAGAGAAGGATGTTTTTACTGAGTTGAACATGTTCAGGTACTTGTTTCTCAAAAAACAAAAATCCATGTTTATTTTTTTCATTTTCACAAATCATACGTAAAAAGGTTTGAGGAATCTTTTAAAACTATTTACGAGGTGCCGTTTTGAGTTTCAAGGACATAAAATGAACTTTTTCTCGTCAGTTGAGAGAATTTCTGTATTTAGGAGTGGTCCTTTAATTTTGCTTCCAACTTGAAAAATTTACTTCTTTATGTTAACGTCAAAACCGCGTTGACAAAAGAAAAAAATATTGACGGACGAAAAAGATACGGTCATTTGAAAATATAGCCCATTTTATATGCAAGTTATATTCTTCACATCAGTTTTCTTGAAAATATATTATTGGGCCAAGCTAATTTTTTCTTGTTTCTACCAGAATATAGTTTCTATTAAAGAGATAAAGAACACCGTATTTCATTAGAAACTACATTGGAACAAATAAAACAAAGTGTTAACTATGAGATACAACTAGAATATTTTTTTCGATGGAATAGCACTTTAATTTCAAAATTGAGATAGTATAAAATAATAAAAAAGGTTTATCGAAAACAAAAATGTTTCAAAAACAAAATATAAAGTGAGACCTGCAAACATAATCACTTTTGCTGTATAAAATTAGACCATGTTTGTCGACTTGACTCTGTTCAATGCTCTGTAGCAAAAAACACCCTTCAAATTATTTTTATTTTTAATAGTGCAAAGTACATAAAAAGGTGTGAGGAATCGTTTAAAAATAAAAGCTAAGCCGACTTTTCACTCCCACAAGGTAAAAATCGAGTTTTAAGCCCAAAACAAGGTGTTTTCTATACTTCAGAAAATTCATCATTTTTCGGTCTCAATACAAAAAATGTAGGCCTCAGAAAATGAGGAAAAATGGTTTTTTTTTATTTTCGAAAAATCTTCATGGAGAGCTGAATTATGACCATTTGAAGTTTCCGTCTATCACCATTCACCCCGAGGGTGAAAATTTTAAACTCGCGGTTTCAACATGTTTCTACATCTATTCAGACGCGGAAGTGTCTTTACAAAAAAAATCAGCCGAATCGGTGACTATAATTTTTTTCATTGTACCGTGGTATGTCGGTAGAGTTGTTGAGTTTTTACAAATAGTGTCTCTTAAAACAGTGATCTTCATTCAAAAGCAACTCGTCGACCCCTTTACCCGACCTTCAATGAACATAGGTATTCCCTGTGAGTTCAAATTTTGTACATATTCAGTCTAAGAATTTTTATTCAGGTTCATCAAAATCTGTTGTCAACCTGTATCACTATCAAAAATTGTTACTTTCCGTCTTAATCGTCAAGTGAAATAAAAAAATCTAGCAAAATTTCACAACAACCCCATCATTCTCTTCTTCTTCTTCTTCACCATCATCATCTTCTTCTTTTCCTTTCTCGACAAAAAAGTTGTTGGGCGGCGCTTACAGTTTTAGTGAAAATTCTTGACAAATGTGTATGTGTTTTGTGTATTGCAGACAGGTCATTCTCGTTTTTTTTCTTGTAGTAAATTTTGCAAAACATTTTCAAAAAAAAAACCACAAAATTCAGGATTTTCAGCTATGGGGTCAACGATATTATGGATATTCATATTTCTGCAGTTGACATCCGATGTGAGTTTTTCTCTTTGTGAAAATGCTTTTTGACCCGACAATAATAGCATTCCTTAGTTGAATGATGCATGACATTTATCGTATTTTTGACCCTCAAAAGTGCATTGTGTTTGCCAAACTCTATTATGATTTATGACAGAAGGAGTGAGAAGTGTGATTTAATAAAAGACTAGCTTCGAAATAATGAAATCTTTGAAACTATTTTCTGAGATGGAAACTGAAAAATGGTCTTGCTGAAATAAAACTGATATCTTCAAAAAAAAAGTTAAATCGGTTCCAAGTAATATTTTTCAAGAATTGAAGAGTCTGAAACTGAAAATATCATGATTAGACCCATTGTGGTTATTAAGAAAACTTCAAAAAAAAAAAAAAACCTGACCGTGTCTTTTTTTGCTTATTTGTCGGATTCTGGAATAGTTCCGATTTTCAAGCTAGACCTATTTCAATAGAACTAATACTTTTTTCAGTACATATAAATCAAAACTAAAACTTTTATGGAAAACCAATAGGAACGTGACCTTTTTATATGATTGGTGTTTTCATTGGTTTCTAATCATATTTGATGTCCTGTGACAAATTCTGAAACTATTTTCGTAAATCGGACCGAATAGGATAAATTGGGCCTAAACCCTGAGTTCTTGAAGCTGGTCAGATCATCGAGAAGATAATTTTATCGGACGGAGCTCATAAATAAGACAGTTCAAAATTCAAAATTCAATTGTTCAAATCATGAACCGAATTTAGAACCTAGAATTCTGTTAAAGTCAAGGATGAAATGCGAATCTCTGAAATACAAAAAAAAACTTCTTTTTTTTTTAAATTTTTCTGAAAGTCGATTTTTTCTTGACAGTAAATTTCATTTTGAAAATCATCTTTTTAGGGTTCAATTCGAAAAAATCAGTTTTTAGTCCGATTTTGTTGAGTCCGGTCTATTCTTTTAGAACCGCTTCTGAACTCTACTTTCATTCAGAAAATATCGTATCAGATTATTGAATTTTAGACATCCAGAACTATCTCCTTCAAAAATCAGAACTCCTAGGTCCCACAAAGTTGCTCTGATTCATTTCAAGACCACATTTTTAAACCGAACTTCAGAAGACCTCAAGGAATGACTTCAAAATTTCAAGCTTAACAAAGCCTATTTTCTAAAATTTATTAAAAAATCAAAAGTCCATACCCCTCCTTCAAACTATAGTTTTTGTACCCTGACCTTCTTGACCCTTCCCTTTTTCCTTTAAAAAAAACTTCTCTGAACTCTTATCACATGCATGGCCAAAAAAAAGAAAACGCAACGCAAAATAATGAATCACTTTTTACACTTTTTGTGGTCAAAAAAAAAAAGTTTTTTTTTTCTAAAAAGTTTAATACACTCCTAAAAAGTAGAAGAATAACTTGTTTTTTTTATTTTGGTGGGAAAAAAAAACTGAATGATCGATTGAAATCCATAAAAAGCTTGAAAATGGTTTATGTAGATAATTATTATTATACATAAGTATCCATAGAATACATAGTGAATTGAAGTAGTCTAAAGTCAAGGACAAGCTTATGAACAAAAATGGTGTATAGGGGGAGATTTAACTTTTTGAACTTGGTAAGCCTGTTAAACTGTTCTAGCCTACATTTCGCCCAAACCACAAACTGTGTAATCTTATCAATCGGTCACTTTCGTCAAATTACATTTGTATATAAATATGTATTTTCGATTCTCTAAAAGAATCATTTTTCGATACAGTTTTTTTTCGAAACCAGAAATAATTTGGCAAAAAGGTAAACAATCTATATTGTGTCGACCTTGAAGGATTTTTGAGAAAAAAAAAAGAAAAAAGCGCGACCGACTTAGTTTTAAACATACATTCATGAATATATGCAAATTAGTCAGGGGTTAAGCAGGCCACTAAAACAACTAGAAAGTGGGAGTGAAGCAGAGAGGAACAGGTGAAAGAGAGAGGGGTTCAGAAGGAATCCAGATATGACCCTGGCTGGGGTGAAAAGTTTTACTAATCGGATTATACTTTTTTTTCGTAAATAGATAGAAATTTGTTGTTCGGTCGGTAAGGAGAACATATGACAGAAAAATGAGTAACATTTTTGTACAGGGTGGATGTAGGCTATAGTGTGTTGATACAGGTGGTTTCTGAACTGTTTTTCTCAAATTAAAACGTGTATGATTAACTTGGGTCCAAATATGTGGTCATTGTGTTTTGAGATATTTCAAACTTGCCCCAGTTCCGAGAGCTTCCCAAATATTCCAACCAGTATTATAGGCTTCGGCTCCATTTTTATTGAACCTTTCTGTTTCATTAAAGATGTAGTCCGTTTTAGGGTTCACAGTTTATATACAAAAATTCCAGACACGACCGACCTAGATGAATTCTAACTTTTCAATGTCTGTTCTATTATCCGAACTTCAACCCCTGTCATAGGCTGACTGTTGTTTAATATTTTTTTTCTCTGAAATTAACTTCTGAAAAGTTTTGTCAACTTGTCTTCTGGAGTAATCAGACGTGTAAAAACCGAATTCAGAAAAAAATAATGGTTGTTCAGAAAAAACCATGACTATCAATAAAGCGCGTTTTAACGGTTGAATTTTAGCTTATGCTGGTGATGGTTGGAATAATTTCAAAAATCAGGATATCGTAGATAGAATATGTATAATCTAAAGTTCAACTGGTAAGCCCCGCTCCATTGATAACCATGTACTTTCTACCGTAAGATAATTTTAAGTCAACTTATAGACATTAGAATCGGTTTCTACAGGCACGTTTACCCTACTGGAATTACAGTACCCCGATGATATTTATTTAATTCAGTGTATCAAAGTAGTTGTTGCTCTCAGAGATACGTTTTCAGATTTACTGTTACTGTAAGTGCAATTTTTGACGTGATTATGAGCCATTTTTTAGTGAAACGTGAACTTAGTCAACATTTGAATTTTTTCAACTCAAAAGTTTAGTTCTGTATATAAACATTTTCCTCTCTTTTATCTCAATTTTCTCATTTTCCAGACACTCTGTCAATCTCTGCGACCAGCAATTCGAGTCCGATTAAATCGCCCTGTCTTCGATCAAGCCTCTTCAATTGTCCGTAAGTGTTTTTGTTTTTTTTTTCTATCCAATAAAAAGTATCAAATTAGTGTCAAATTATCAATTAAACAGTTCTCTTTCCCGTCCATAAATACCTAGGTGTTTTTTTTTTTCAGAGGGACTTGTCGAATATGAGGTTCCCCGTGTGCAGATTCCATCAACCAGGCAGTGCTTTGCCGAAGGTTGTGTGGATGCACATTCCTTCCGGATGTCATCATTTCGACAACCCAGTTTTGTCTCATTTGATCCTCAGTTTCCGAATAAATTTCGAATTCGGGTGACGGATTTTGACTTCGTGGTACATGGTCAACTATCCGGAGCAATTACGGTTATTTTGAATATCCCGATAACAGGAAGCGTTATTGTAACTGGGCGAAGTATTGGAGTCAGCGCTGTCCTGGACCTCCAGAAAACTGTCAATGATCTACCCTATTTGCGATTTAATGAATGTCGTATAGAGAATGGGATAGTGAATGCGCGAGTTGCTAACATGGGTCTATTAACGGATACAGTGAACCAGAAGATGGGAAATATTCTCAGCACTCAATCAAGAATCCAGCTAGAAGAGGCGATTTGTGAGCATATGAATCGTCTAACTCAGCAACACTTCTCAACACGGCTCTCAAGAATTCCAAGATCAATCAGTGCTAAAGAACTCCTGGAGATCATTATCTCTCAAAATGTGAATCATCGTGAAAAACGAGCAACATCTGATGATTATTATGATGATATTGAGAGGGTTGAAGGGAAGCCTGCTCCAAAAGCTGGGCAGGTGAATTATCGGAAGATCCAGATTTCAAGAGAGGATGTGATCAACTTCTTCAACATCGAGAGGTTGGCTCATATTTTGGTCGACTTGACATTACTGGATGCGGCATCCACGTCATCAGATTTTTCATTGGGAATTTCTGGAAACGCATATAGCTCAAGATCACGTAAGTTCCGGGTTTTCATGGGGTTCCACAATCGAAAAAAATTCTTTAAAAAAAGTTATCCTCTCTAGCCTCTCTAGCTTTTCTAGCCTCCCTATATTTCATTCTCTCTATCTCTCTATCTCTCTATCTCTCTATCTCTCTATCTCTCTATCTCTCTATCTCTCTATCTCTCTATCTCTCTATCTCTCTATCTCTCTATCTCTCTATCTCTCTCTCTCTCTATCTCTCTATCTCTCTATCTCTCTATCTCTCTATCTCTCTATCTCTCTATCTCTCTCTCTCTCTATCTCTCTCTATCTCTCTCTATCTCTCTCTATCTCTCTCTATCTCTTTCTCTCTCTATCTCTATCTCTTTCTCTCTCTATCTCTATCTCTTTCTAGTCTCTATCTCTTTCTCTCTCTATCTCTATCTCTTTCTCTCTCTATCTCTATCTCTTTCTAGTCTCTCATCTCTATCTCTTTCTAGTCTCTCATCTCTATCTCTTTCTAGTCTCTCATCTCTATCTCTTTCTAGTCTCTCATCTCTATCTCTTTCTAGTCTCTCATCTCTTTTTTTCAGAAGGAACATCCCCATTCGTTGCTCCATTCCCATTCCGAATCCCACAGAACAACAATCGTCGAATGGTTGAAGTTGTGGTATCTGACTATTCACTGAACTCTCTTCTTTATCATGCTCATCGCACGAATTCGCTCATCTTCCATGTTGATTCAAAAACTCCCGGCATCGGAAGTCTTCTCAAAACCTCGTGTACTGTCGATGAAGTTTGTATAGGTGACGAGGTGCCACGTGTCAAATCAACATATCCGAATCGGCGATTGGAATTGATTATTCGAAGTGCGAAACCTCCTACTGTTCAATTGGCAGCGAGTAAGAGATCAATCATCAGAATGACTAAAAAAAAAACACTTAAACTTTCCAGACACAATGACCATAAATATGATTGGACGATGTTTATTCTTCATTGAGGGAACACGTCAGAAAATCGGTGTAATACCATTCAGCACAACAGTCATTGTAAATATGCGAACAGTGGGTAATCGTCTTCAAGGAACCGTCAATCTTCAACGACTCGACTTTGCCGACACTATCGATTTCATCGGCATGACATCGTCCGACTTGGACGGCCTTCGACGAACCACCAAATCGGCCCTTCAGAATTTTGTGAACTCGGCAACCGCGCAAGGATTCCCCCTGAGCACTGCCACGATAAGTAGTCCATTGAGACTGTCCAATCCGGATATAGCATTTGTCCCCGATTCGATTGTACTTCAAGCCGATGTAGATCTCTATCGAACACTTTACAATACACAGTAATCTAGGTCTGCTTCTTAATCATATAGTCATGTAGTTTCATTGTTCAACGGGTACTTTTTTGCTGATTTTGTATTTTTTGTTGTTTTCATTCATACCGGTCGTCATAATAAAACTGTTATATACATACAGATTGGATAGCACACTGCACAACCTGTTAACTGTCGGATCATGTTTTAGGTACCTGAGGGGATATAATCACCCATCTCCTTTTCCTTATACAAACGTGTTCCGAGAACTGGTCTAATTTCCTCCGATCTCACTTTTCTCTAATCCTCGCCTATCGTTGTTATTCGCCTTCATCATCTTATTCGTCATCTGTACGGTTTTATTGATTTTTGTCAAATTTTTTTCTTGGATTTTTTAAAAAATATTCAAAATTTTATTTTGAGATTATTATTATTCTATTTTCTTCAATGTGAATAAAAATGGGAAAATTTGATGATAAAATTCATGAGATTTTCTTCGAAATAGGGCTATGGATTCATATGGTAAGAGAGCAAAAATACAGTATCTTACAGTAACCTGAAAAATTACAGTATCGTTCGCTGTTCCTTCTTCTGACCTTGGTTATTGTCACATTCTCCTCGTTTGGTTTTCTTTGGTTCACAGAACAGGCGAGTCATACATATACACACACAAACCACAAAATAAAATAAAAAACACACACACATTCCCTTTTCCTCTCATCTTCAAACATGTGTTGGACATTTTCACCCGTCTAGTCGTCTGCCTCTATAGCTCAGTGGCAGAGCGTCTGTCTCGTAAACAGAAGGTCGGCGGTTCAATCCCGCCTGGAGGCAATTTTTGTTTCAATTTTTTTTTGTAACTTTATTTTTTTGTTTTTTCAGACAACAAACGATCCACAGTACGTTTTTTCACCCGCCAATGCGCCATGGCGACACGAAAGAGATGTGTTGACACAATTTTGGCCTTTGGATGAGGAAAAGTTTTGGCCTGGAAAAAGTTATGATTTGCATGGTTATGTGGATGTGATTGCAGCTGGGAAAGTGCATCCAGAGTATGGTAGACCAAATATTCTGAATATACGATATCTAGATGAGGTGGCAAGGATCAATGAGTATATAATACACAATTTGACGATCCCAATAGAACTGGAAGGCAAGAATTTTGAAGTATGTTTGAGTATTTTTTAAATCACACGTTTTAACATGTTGTTGTAGATCGCCTACACTGATTTGTGCATGAGATATGATTGGGCTTGCTACCTTAACGATCATATAACGATGCTAATGCCTAAAAAGAGATGGGGTAACTTCAGTGGTCCATTTGCCGAGTTTGCCAGTGATATTATTAATACACAAGTGAATATCACCTATCCGATTGGTTGGAGAGGAACCGAGCCGATTTACTTTGGAGCTCTTGTTGGTGCTCCAAACATTGTTGATGATGAAGGGCATTTTGATTCCGCTTCGGCTATTCGTCTAACCTATAACACTCGAGAGGGTAAAGTCGATGAATACGGTATTCAATGGCGTTTAAAGCTAGCCGAGTGGCTCACAAATAAGGAGAACCCCGTGTCAGAAATTCTTGAATTCGGTATTAATCACAATATGACACTGCCCCAAGGTCTTCAAGACGTCGCCGATACTCTAGCACCGAAATTCGTTGGAACATGCGCCATCCTGTTCACCTTCTCATTCTTGGTATCAGTAGTGTTGAAGCGACACAGTAACATGAAAGTGACCATCGATTGGGTGCGTTCAAAGCCAATGGTGGCGGCCGCGGGTCTTTTGACACCAATTTTGGCAACTGTGACGTCTTTTGGATTGATTTTATGGTGTGGACAGTTGTATAATGCGATTGTGAATGTTTCGCCGTTTTTGATTTTGTGTGAGTTATTTTTTATTTTTATTTTTTGATTGGAAAAGGTCGAAGCTGATTATTTTCTTATGTCGATTCAGCAAATTATATAAAATTGCATCCTATATTTCATGAAAATGACTGAGAAAACCAAAAAAATACACCACATGACAAACAAACGTAATCTCCCAAGTGTCTCCTTTCGAAAAAAAAAACTTCTGATTTACATCTGAAAATTATAATTTTGAATAGGGTATTTTCAATATCACCAAGTTGAAAAATCTGTTTTTGGAGTCCGATTCAGAAGTTTTGAAATCCCAAACCATTTCTTCATTCCAGGCATCGGTATCGACGATTTATTCATCATGTCAGCTGAATGGCATCGAACCGATCCGAAAGAGCCAGCAAATCGACGAATCGCTAAAACTCTCTCCGAAGCAGCAGTGGCTATCTCGATCACATCAGTCACCGATATCACAACCTTCGCTGTTGGTTGTTATACAACTCTTCCAGGTGTTCAAATGTTTTGCATGTACACCGCGGTTCAATGTTTCTTCTGCTATGTGTATCAAATAATCTTCCTCGGGCCAGTTCTTTCCTACGCCGCCGAGTTGGAGCAAAATGAGAAGCACGTTTTGCTCATTGGACGGAAAGCTGAAGATCCAGAGAAGGTGTTGGATCAGAAATGGAAGCTTTGGTTGCTCTCAGGGAGTGTGGATAGAACAAGAGAACGAAGACCATCGAAGAAAGTGACAGAAATTGAAGGTGCTTCTAAGCATGGCTGGAGTGAGAAAGTTCACAAACACGACGCAGAGCACAGTTCCGAAGAGACACTGGTTAATAAAATATTCCGAGAAATCATCGGCCCCTTCATTCTCCAACGGAGCACCCAAGTCTGCGCACTGCTCCTTTACATTGTCTATATTTCTCTAGCAATCGGTGGATGTATAAACATCAAAGAGGGTTTGGACCCAAAACTGTTAGTTCGGCCAGATTTTTATCTCTCCAAGTTCTATGAGATTATCGATGAGACCTTCTGGCGAGAGGGACTTCAAATGCAAGTGGTAGTGTCGAACCCGCCAGATTTATTCGATCCAGTGTCAAGAAATGGGTTTAATAAAATGATGGCTGACTTCGAAAACACTCATTATACCATGAAGGCGAATGCGACAATGATCTGGCTCCGCGCATACGATAGACATCTAGATACAGAACTCGTCGAGCTCAATATCCACAAGCCAAACACTTCCACTGAATGGTATCATAGATGTCGTGATTGGTTGTTAGTCGCCGGTGGACGTCGATTATGGCAAATGGATATGGTATGGTCAGAAGACAGCAATAACAACAGATTGGAAGCTTTCCGTTTCCAACTCGGGTTGCGTAATTATCGCAGTCCTACGGATCATACGGCGAGTTGCAAATTGATGCGCGAGATTGCTGCAAGATATCCACAGTATAATGTTACGACGTTCCATGAATATTATCCATTTGCTGATCAATATTTGGAATTGACCCCATCGTTGTTTCAAAATATGGCAATGGACTTGTTGACAATTCTAGGAGTTTCGTTGATAATGATTCCTGAATGGAAATGTGCAATTTCGATTGTGATATCGATTGCAAGCATCAATGTTGGTATGTTCAATTTATTGTATTGAGAAAAGTAAAAAAAACTCACTTTCATTCATCGTCAAGTTTAATTTTCATTATATTTCAAATTTTAGAAAATTTCAATTTGATGGGTATATTTTGAAACTGTAGCTTTTCTTTTGATACACGTTTTTTTGACTTATAATGTAGCGAAAAAAAAACCAGCCTCACTTTTGACAAAACAAATTTTCCATTAAATTATCAACAAAAAATCTGTTCCAAGTTTTGAAATTAGCAATAAAGCACATTTTTTTCCGATTCCCATACAATTTCCATGTTTTTAGGAGTTCTCGGTTTCATGTCATACTGGGGTGTAAACCTAGATAGTGTCTCAATTATCACTATCATCATGTGCATCGGATTCGCCGTCGATTTGTCTGCTCACATTGCCTATGCCTTCTCCCAGAGCACTGGAACTTCTCATAAACGCGCCGTAGCCGCTTTGGAGACATTGGGTTGGCCCGTGTTTCTAGGTGCCACCTCGACAGTTCTCGGAATTCTTCTTCTCACTCTAGTCGATGCCTATATCGTTCAGATTTTCTTCAAAACTGTTTTTCTTGTTATCATCTTTTCAATGCTTCATGGTCTCATATTTTTGCCAATTCTTCTAATGTTAATTGTTAAGGATCAAAAGGTCAGTCATTTTAAGAGAAATTTTCTGAAATTGTGATTTTCCAGGAAGAACCAAAACCAACAACCAAAAATGAACACGAAATGACAATATCCGCCTAATTCAAAAACTTATTATTTATTGTTTTCTTTTTCTGTTTTCGGGTACTAAACTCTTCGTTTTTCATTGATAGCGTTCATTAATTGCAGACAAATTGTACAGTGTTGGGAGGGAAAGTCAAAAGTTACCAGTAAGAAAAAAATCTCATGAACATCCAAAATGTTTTGCAAAATCTTCTAATTTTGACATAACCGTATCAGAGGTCGATGGGCGAATTACACGTAATGATTCGAGGAAATCCGATGCTCGAAGAGCTCGTAATTTGCTGTTGTCTGTTGTGGCGAGGCGTGACTTCTCGATACTACGGATTGGCACCATTGCGGCCTCTTTACATAATGCGACTAGATCGGAATTTGAGAAACCAGCGGTTCGGTATGCAATATCTCTGAAAATAAATGGATATTAATGAAGAGAATGTCTACTAATATGAAATTTCTTACCTAATTTCTCTACTACTAATTCCCGAATCCATTTTATGTTTCTTCAAAGTTCTTTCAATCAATTCACATCTGGCCGACTCGTCTGGCAAACCAAGCATGATCCGTTTTGGAAAACGCCGCAAAACAGCGTCGTCGAGTTCAAAAGGTCGGTTTGTAGCGCCAATCACAAGAATACGGTCATCTGGAGAAGAAGTGGCACCGTCGAACTGGATGAGAAATTCGGTTTTCATACGACGAGACACTTCAGCATCCTTTTCACTACGTTGGCAGAGAATTGAATCGATTTCGTCTGGAAAAAAAACAGTATTCATACTTGTGTTAGAAAATTTTCGAGTTTCAAAAAAAAAACATTTTTTAATTGGGTGGGACATCGAAATTGTCTTCGCTAGTTTTTTTGCTGAGATAAAATACTCCCTAGTCAGGTTACATTTTGGAGTGAACATTTAAATGTGATTCGAGTATTGTGAAATTTTTCAAGGTTATCAGGAAATTCTTTTGAAAACAAATTGCATTACGAAATTTAGAAAGAAAAATGTACCCGGAAAACTCTGTACATTTCGAAATTGCGAAAGAATTGA
The DNA here is from genome assembly GCA_900536415.3 of Caenorhabditis sp. 38 MB-2015. Lineage (NCBI taxonomy): Eukaryota > Metazoa > Nematoda > Chromadorea > Rhabditida > Rhabditidae > Caenorhabditis > Caenorhabditis quiockensis. The sequence goes on from LR548739.1 coordinate 86,316, forward strand.
CTTATTTGTAAATACATATTTCGGAAAACTAACAATAATGGATGTAAATTAGGGTATGATTTTTAAAAAATTAATCTTCAAAAAAAACCAATTTCTATTGAACGTGGCATAGTTTAATTTTTGTAAAATTGGGGATATAATTGGCCGTTTTGAACAAATAAACAACTCACCAATGAAAATAATAGAAGGTTGTGCATTTCTCGCAATTTGAAATAGTCCTCTAATCGTCTTTTCCGAATCTCCAACCCATTTCGATGTCAAACTCGACGCACTTATATTGAAAAACATTTGCTTCGCGTCACCAGCCACCGCTTTTGCCAACAAAGTTTTACCATTTCCAGGAGGTCCGAATAAGAGAATTCCTTTTACAGGTTGACGTAATCCACTGAATAAACCAGGATTAAGCGAAGGTAAGATGACGGCTTCTTCTAGTGATCGTTTGGCTAGATCGCAACCAGCAACATCCTCGAGGCGAACGCCAGTGTTGTCAAGGATCTGAACATATATTTTATCAAAGGTTTTCAGCATTTAAAAAATACCTCATCAAGTAACCGCTCTCCGACAACTTTATCAACACCTTTCAGAAGATTGGCTCGATTTACACCTTGGTTTTGTTGACTTGTAGATGGCACACTTCTCGGAACAACCTGCAAATTTGCAACTTTTTATACGGAACATGATTTCATGCACACATATGTAATTTTGAACCCATGCGGACAAGTATGAGAACCTTTTTCCTGTCGACGTTTGATTTTTGTGGTGCAATTCTTGTTTTGTGTCCAGGAGGAGCTCGATTTTCGTCGTTTGTTGATTTTTTCGCCATCTATACGTTACGTAAAAGGTGAATGTTTTCAATAATTCATTTAACGACTACAGAAAACCCCTCAACTTACCGGTATTGTTCTTGGAGAAGCTGGTCGAACATTCGATCCGGAAAGTGTTCGAGGTTTTCGGGCATTTGGCTGAAGCTCATCACAAATCGAACATATACGATCTTGCGCACTTTTATCCAAATGATCCATTTTTTCACGATTTTCTCGTACTTCTGCTCGACGATTTTCAGGAAAATCCATTATTCCGTACTTGCTCGCCTCTTTGAAATATGCGCGGCCCTCTTTATACAACTCGGCTGTTCGAAGTTTGTCATTCAAATTTCTACCTGTTGAGATGATTTTTTAATATTTGTAGAATTATAAAAATCATACCTATTTTCGATACTTCATCCGAGTCAATCGCTTGCCGTATTTTATTCCTACCTTCTTGAAAATTCTGGGTAAACTCGTCATAGATTTTGTTTGCGGCTCGATCCGTGCGCGATGTTGCCGGCCACATTATGCAACTAGAAAAATTGTGGTCAATTTCGTAACTCCTTGCGATAAGCGGAAAAAAAGAAAAGTAAAAACTGAAAAATAATGTTGCGAGGTTTTTCGGCAATGTTTGCCTTGTTGAGGAAAGTGCGCTCTAACGAACAAACGGAAAATACAACGACTTTTTCCTTTCTTCTTGGAGGTTGTTTCAACACGGCGTTTTTTTTTAAATCGTTTTATGCCTTTCATAAACGTGAAGAAAATGCGCTCAATTGGACTAGAGAGATGGTTTCTTTTGTGATTGAATGATTGAGATACATTTTTATTATCACCTAACATCACATAATTAAATTTTGAAAACATCAAAAAGTTTAGCAAGTGCATACATTTGTTGACGTTCCTCATGATTCCGTTGCATAGCTCGTACAATTCCCATAATTCGAGCCAACCGACTAGCATAATTTGATATTTTCCGCTGTTTCACATAATATACATGAAGATCATTAGCAATTTCATCTAAGAATTTCTCGCCAGCTGATAGAACTTGTCCCTGTAACTTCTTGCCTGTAACAAGTTGATATATGTAAATTTTATATCAAAAAGTTTCTAACCTGCTGTGAGCCAAAAAATTTGGCACAACATATAAGTGACTTCAATGGAAGTTGGTTGAATTTTCAACAATGGTTCTGCCACATTGGTGAACATTTTTTGAGACAATGGGAAGAACATGTCATGAATTTTGTCCGGTTCATGATCACTAATTTCGGAAAAATCGAATTTTATTTTATCCATATACATTGCCTGGGTATCTGACATCAGAACGATCTGAAAATTATGACTATTGTTGACATCAAAGAGATATACAACTTCATGTTTGTGACTATAACTCTGCTGAAAATCGTCCAAATAAGATCAAAATTTTCTATGGGTTATCAGTGGACGATTTTCAGCAGATCTCTAGTCAAAAAAATAAAATAGTATATCTTGTCGATTTATCCTGTACATACATACCTTCTCATCAATCACTCGCCGACCAAAAATATCCAAAGACATTGTGAGACGTTCAAAACGTGTCCATAGGTTCCAGGTTGAATTGAAAACTGCAATTTTATCACTTGGTTCAAGTTCTCGAAACTCTGCCGAATGCATCATCCAACTCGAAAACTGATGAGCTCCATCTAAAAGCATGCTAAAATACTCTTGGATGTTGATGGAAGATGTGAACTGAAACCAAGAACCTAGAGGGAGGTTCTCAAAATTACCAAGATACCTCTAGATCATCCATTTTCTGAAATTGTCGACATGTCTGAAGTGCATGTTCCATTCGTTCCAGACTATTTTTTGACATATAAGTATGATCATTTTCATGCATTTGGAGATTTTCAAAAATCCGAGGTAACTTCTTCATCATTCCAGTGACATCAAAAAGTGGTGGCTCAGGTATCCTCAATTTGAAACCAGGTTTTTGAGACGAGGAATGTTTATCACGATGCCTCTGAACATCTGAACTGCTAGGTATACATAACCAAAATTACAGTATCTTTTGAAACAACTCACTATCCTCAGTCATTCCAAGGGTTCTACACTTTTTCAACCGACAATGTCGACATGAATATCTTTCCGATTTCGCAATGTCACATCTTGAATCACCCAGTCGGCAAGTGTACTCTTTTCGGAGAACTATAGATCTCCTGAAAAACGCAGCACATGCTCGACAACTCGTCACACCAAAATGTACACCATGAGCTGGTTGCTCACAGATTCTACACTCCCCGCTTCCAGATGGCTGAAATGTGAGAGAATAATGTGAATATTTTCAAGCATGGAAGTATCACCTCATTGTTTTCGGAGTTCATAACTTTTTTTTGTTAGTAAATAATCGATCAGAAAATGAAAGACAATATAGTTTTATACTTTGATATGCATGTTTCAATGAGGAAAATACGCTCCAGCAAACAAGAAAAATGAAGAATTATGTTGATAACAGGAAAAGAGAATTGAGTTTCGAATTGGAAAACTGCCAATCTTTTTTTTTGTCAAATACATACTAATTCTCTAATAATTTATCCCTGAAGTAAATCAATCGGCTCAGTCAATTTAACCTTAAATATATCAAAAAGTCTAGCAAGTTCAAACATTTGTTCTCTTTCTTTGTGATTCCGTTGCATAGCTCGTACAATTCCCATCATTCGAGCTAATCGACTAGCATAATTTGACATTTTCCACTTTTTGACATAGTATATATGAAGATCATTTGAGGCTTTCTCCAAGAACTTCTCACCAGCTGATAGAATCTTTCCTTGAAACTGTTTCCCTGGAATATTCAAAATCTTCCTCAAACTAAAATAGAAATCCGTTTATACCTGCTGCATTCCAGAAAATATGGCAAAGCATGTAGGCGACTTCAACGGTAGTTGGTTCAAGTTCTAGCAATGGTTTGGCCACTTCGTCAAACATTTTTTGGGACACTGGATCGAATATATCGCGAATCTTCTTAGATTCATGATCACTGACCATTGAAATGTCTATTTCAATTTTATACATATACATCGCCTGGGTGTCTGACATAAGAAATATCTGAAAATACTCTACAACTCTTGTTTTTCCTGAGACAAACACTAACCTTCTGATCAATTGCTTGCTGTCCAAAAATGTCCAAAGTCATTGTCAGACGTTCGAATCTAATCCAAATCATCCAAATTAAACCAAAGATTTCAATTTTATCAGTTGATTCGAGGTTCCGAAACTCTTCCGAATGCATCATCCAATCTGCAACTCGACAAGTTCCAGAGCCCCAGTTGCTGACAAATTCCACAAAGTTGAAAGAAGACACAAACTGAAATAATCAACATAATCCTGGAGAGGTGTTTTTTTTCTCTCTATTACCTCTAGATCCTCCGTTTTCTGATTTTCCCTATATATCTGAAGTGCATAGTCCATTCGTTCCAAACTGTTTTTCGACATGTAAAAACCATCATTCTCCGGGAGTTGGAATTTGTCAAAACTCCGAGCTATCCCATCTAACATTCCCATAATATTGAGAAGCGGGCGAGTATTTGACTGATGTTTGGATCCAGGTAACTCAACGATTACTGATTTTTGAACTGATGAGATTGGATCACGATTCCTTTGAACATCTAGAACATCCAGTTAGGAATTAGAATTTGAAGTTCCAAAGCAACTCACTGCCCTCAGTCATTCCAAGTGATTTACATTTCTGCAACCGACAATATCGACAAAAATCTCTTAGCAATTTCTCGACTTTACATTTCGAATCAGCTCGTCGACAAGTATACTTTTTATCAAAAACAGTAGATCTCCTGAAAAACGCAGCACATGCTCGACAACTCGTCACACCAAAATGTACACCATGAGCTGGTTGCTCACAAATTTTACATTCTGCACTTCCCGATGGCTGAAAAACCATAAAAGTTTTCTCCAGTCTCGTAATAAAAATCCTAAATAAAAATTGATTCATAGAAAATCATTTTTACCTCGTGACTCATGATTGATGTATTGCAAAGGACAAAAATCAATAAAAGTTTTTTTTTTGGTAGGTTTATAAATATAATTGCTGTGTAAATAGTGCTTATTCGAAACGACCGCAGATGATGATAGAAAAATAGTTTCACCTGTTGATTAAAACGATTCACAAAATTTGAACAATGATGCCAACATGCTCTATTGATAATTTTTGAACATGTCAACTGGCCATAAGCGTGTGCATTTTCGCGTCATGTTTGATGTGAATGCAGAACTTTCGAATTTTTGTTTTTCTTGAAAAACAGCGTTTTTACAAATCTCATAATTTGAAGGTGGACTGCGAAATAATTGGAAACAGCGGTCTGCAAAATTTCGTCGCGCGTCTGTTCAAAAATGCACACAAACACCAAAGTTGACGCGCATTTTTTCAGTCAGAGAAAAAAATAAATAATGAATTTTCCCCTTTCCCGCGTGTTCAATAGAGCACACATGCCACATTAAGCAACGCAAGCAAAACATCCTTTCTGGACCTGTTTGGCCCTCAAGTACAAAATTGTTTTAATTTTTTTGCCCGACGGGACATATATAAGGTGAACATAAACTTTAGAGTGAAGGAAACATGAAATTATCTCGCAGTCCATGTCCCAATCAAAGTCCTTTTTTTTAAACTGAACTTCGAGAGTAAATCAAGAAAAAACTGCTGGAAACAAAATCATTTTTTTTGATAATAAAAGAATTTAAATGAAAAAAGGAGCAAAACTCGTATTGGCATTTTATGAAAAACATATTTATCCTTGTATTATATCAATAGGGTCACTTAATTTAACCTTAAATACATCAAAAAGTCTAGCAAGTTCAAACATTTTCAACCGTTCCTCTTGATTTCTTTGCATAGCTTGTACTGCTGACATCATTCGAGCTACTCGACTAGCATAATTCGATATTTTCAGTGTTTTTACATAATATACATGGAGATCATTAGCTATGTCGTCTAAAAATTTTTCGCCAGCTGATAGAATTTCTCCTTGGAATTTCTTGCCTGCAATAATACATATTTTTAGAAAAAGCTGAAACTGTGAATTACCTGCGGCGTGCCATACAACATGACATAACATATAAGTGACTTCAATAGAGGTAGGTTCCAATTCTAACAATGGTCTGGCTATATCATCAAACATTTTTTGCGACAAAGGTTCGAACATTTCCAGAATTTTATCCGAATCATGATCGCTTATCATTGAGACACTCATTTTTATTTTATTCATATATATTGCATGGGTATCTGACATTAGGACTATCTGAAATTTTTCGAGATTTTATTTTTTTTAAATTTCGTTGGCACAGAAAAAAAATCTCACTTTTTCATCGAGAGCACGTTGGCCAAAAATTTCCAGAGTCATTGTAAGACGTTCAATTCTTGACCAAATCATCCAAACAGAACTGAATATTGCTAACTTGTCTTTCTTTTCGAGTTTTCGAAATTCTTCTGAATGCATCATCCATTTTGAACTTCGGAATGTTTCACTATTCCATCGACTGATCATTTCTTCAAAGTCGAGGAAATCAACAAACTGAAAGTCTAAGTTATATCTACTTTAAAGTATGTATATACGATACCTCTAAATCATCCCTTTTTTGATGTTGTCGAAATGTTTGAAGTGCCAATTCCATACGTTCCAAGCTATTTTTCGAAATATAATCGTCATCTTCGGGAAGTGGAAAATCATCAAAATTCTGGGCGATTTGATCCAAAATCCAAGAAACATCGAAAACTGAGCGATCTTCCGTTTTCACCTTCGAACCAGGAGTCTCTATGGGTTCTGCTCTTTGAGCTGACGAAAATTTGTCACGATTGTATTGAACATCTGAAAAAACTCAGAGATTTATGTAACTTCTGAATTTCTGGGATTCACTCACTATCCTCAGTCATCCCAAGCGCTTTACATTTTTTCAGGCGACAGTGTCGACAAAAGGTCAAATTTTCGGTTCCACATTTTCCATCAGCCCGACGGCAGACGTATTTCTTACTTAGGACTATGGATCTCCTGAAAAAAAAACGTCTCAAATATTTTTTGCAATAAAAAGGCAAGCCAAATAAAAATACACAAAATATTCAAAATATTCCATAAAGGCTGAAATAGTCCACATTTTTTGAATATTTTGTATACTTTTAATTTTTCTGCATACTATTATTACTTTGTAAAATTTTGTGCCATTAATTCAATGCCTTTATACATATCTTACCTGAAAAACGCAGCACATGCGCGGCAGCTAAGCACACCAAAATGCACTCCATGCGCACTTTGATCACAAATTTTGCACTGTCCACTACCAGATGCCTAGAAAAAAAAATACAAATATAAAAAATAATTAAACACAATGTCAATAAATAATAACAAACCTCATTGATATCGACATTCATTCTTTCTTTTTTCTCGCCACAAAAATCGATAGAAATAGGTTGCTATGTAAATATATAATTGTGTAATGGTTGACTAGACTACATGTGTTAGACAAGACTATGTATGACTTATTATAAGAGAAAGTGCGCTCTAGAGAACAAAAGTTCATTTCCTTGTTCTCACGTGTTGAATAGGAATTATGATTTTTGTCATATATAAGCTTTGTTGAACAATATTAATAGGGAAAGAATGCAAACATGCTCTATTGACATGTCTCCTTTTTTTGAATGACCATGTTTGTTTGTCTGAAGTGAATTTTTCATCCTTGACTTTTAATACATCAAAAGTGTAGCAAGTTCGAATATTTGTTAGCGTTCCTCTTGGTTTTTTTTGCATAGCTTCTACTGCTGACATCATTCGAGCTAATCGACTAGCATATTTTGAAGTATTTTGTTTTTTGAGATAATAAACATGGAGATCATTTGCAATTTGATCTAGAAATTTTTCGGCAGCAGATATTTCTCCTTGGGACTTCTTGCCTGCAATATGTTTCACTGGTGAGAAGTTTGAAAAAAAAACAAGAACATGGATTATTTCTGGTCGAGCAGGTGTGAATCACCTGGCCTGGTTTCAACATGGTAATTAGGGAATTTAATTTTCTTGCTCCACCTGGTCTGTGAGCCGGCATTGAAAGTTTTTATGGGTCTATGCCAAAGATTGAAACCTTACAAAATATTACAAAATAATAATTTGTTTTTTGTACAATAATATCAAAATATACAGAGTGTCATGTAATTTTTGATTGTAAAAGTAATTTTTAAAAGTTTTTCAGTTTTCTATTTTCTGACTTAATTTTCTACTTTTTTTTAAAACAATTTTGGGTTATTTTTGCATTTATCGAACATTTAGAAAAAAATCCAAGAACGAGAGCCTAGCCTAGAGACCTTACCCCGGAAATTCACACACCTGCAGTATTCCAGAAAATATGACATAAGCAATGGTTTGGCCACCTCATCGAACATTTTCTGACTTATTGGTTCGAACATGTCACGAATTTTCTCTGATTCATGATCACTCAACATCGAAGCATCGAATTTGACTTTGCTCATCTGTATTGCATGGGTATCTGACATCAACATTATCTGTAGTAAATTCAAATATGTTGTACAGTTTTGAAGAGAGAGAACCTACCTTCTCTTCGATTGCTCGTTGTCTAAAAAGTTCCAGTGGAAAAAACCTCAATCATGTTTTTTTTTGATCACAGGAAAAAAAGTCGATAGAAAAAATATAAATTTGCTATGTAAATATACGTTGGCAACTGTGTATTAAAACTAAAATATGATCAAAGTACAGATTTTGACTCATAAGAGAAAGTGTGCTCTAGTGAGCAGAAAGGATTTTGATTCTGTCTAGTAGATTTTCAGAGTGTTCGAGTTCGTCTCAGTACCGATTTGAAAGGACTCGGTCGATCATCTTATCGGTAACTGGAACAAGTGACCGACAATTGACGGGTTCTACTGTTCGGGGTGTCTTCAAGGTGGTTTCACGCCAGGCAAGAGATAAATATAGTTTATTTTTTAAACACCATTAGTTCATTCACAAATTCATTCAGATATATACAGACATCATACACACTTTCAAAGTTACAAAAAAACATTATTTTCGTCGACGACAGCATTGGTTATTACCACATGGTGTATAGTTTTGCTGACAGTTGCAGCTCGATTGATTATTGGATGAGCTTGGAGCACATGATACGGTAGATGGTTGACATTGGGACACACAACTGGTTTGACAAGCTTGAGCACATTGGAGAGCAGTTTGTTGTTGAGCTTGGCATTGAGATTGGCAAGCGTTCTCGCATTGTGGCTCGCATTGGGATCCACTGTTGAGGACACCGGCTTGCAAAACGATCTAGAAAATTGAAAGGAAAATCTCTAAAAAATTCCGGTCGAGTATACCTGGACAATTGGAGCAGCTGTGGTTGTAGTGGTAGTCTGACTATATTGATAAGCTCCACAACTATTTTGACATTGCTGGTTGCATTGTTGTTGATTTCCATAGTTGCTTGAAGAGCATTGCGATGCACATTGAGATGCGCAACTGTTAGAGCTTCCACTATTGCTCGAGCAAGCGTTCGAGCATTGTGAGCTACATTCCGATGCACATTGAGCACTAGGTTGGTTCTGAGCAGCGCAAGCTTGATTGCATTGGGTGTTGCATTGTGGGGTGCAACTTCCCGAGGTGATATCAAGTCTCAATAACACTGGCGAAGCTGTCGTGGTGGTTGTGGTGGCAGTAGCTGCCGCGCATTGTGCGGCACATTTTGCCTGACATTGGGTGATACAATTGGCAATAGCGGTGGTGGCAATGTTCTGATAAGCTTGAAGTTGTTGGCATTGATCAGTGCAAGATTGCTGACAAGCTGGAGCACATTGCGCGCTGTTCACTTTGATCGTGATGGGTGAAGAGGACGACGACGATGATGATGATGAAGAGCTCCCACAGTTACAACCCGATGAAGACGATGGTGAAGCTTGAGCCTGTTGACATGTGCATGATTGAGTTTGGCTCGCTGATGAGCAAGAGCAGGATGGAGCAGACATCGACGATGATCCTCCACCGGTGTTACCGCAGTTGCATTGACGACGAATTCGGGCGTCAGCCTCATGAAAAAGGCACAAAGAAAGTAAGATCGCAAAGGCTAATGTTCTAAATTGCATGTTGTTTGGTCGAATGATGGCTGACAACATTTCGGACTCAATTTATACCAAGTTTTTTTCGTGGATGATTGTTTGTTTGTTCGCCAAGTGGAGCTTATTTATTTACACGCATTGGACACGTAAATTATGTGTACTGACTGGTTGTCCGACAATAGAGTTAGCCTCAATTATTTTGTAGAAAAATTTATTTTCATTATTGTTGTGGTTGTTGTAATAACGAACTTGTACATGAGTTGGCACATTTTTGCGCTAGCTGGCAGGGTAAATAAATACAGATGACTAATTTTTAGAACTTGTGAAAAAGAATGGTGAATGAATTAGACCTTACTTGTTCACAATTTTGACACAACTTTCAAAAAAAAATTTAGAAAATATTTCAATGGCACACTGGACTTTGTAGAGTATTCTGAACTTCAAGTATAGAATGGTTCATTGAACCATGGGATTCGAACTGAGGAAATAGTATACTGAAATATAGAAATGGTATACTGAACTGTGAAGACGGTATAATAATATTTTAAATGGATGATACATCGAACCACCGATATACATAGGTACCAACCAGTGTTCCGAACCGGGCGGATTGACGGATAAATCCAGGTAACCAAAAATCCACAGTCAAATGTTTTAAGACAAGAAGATTCCCAGATTTACCCATATTTTTTTCATTTTTCGACGGGGTCAAACTGGATCCTAACACCAAATCTTGGTCCAACTAATCTACCTGAATCGGACCGAATTTAATTCGGCCCGACAATCGATCCAGATCACACAATCGGATTGTGATCCGATCCAATCAACCCAGGTCACGTTTCCGATCCGACTAGATCCACTTTCGATCCGGATCGGAACGAAAAAAGAAGTGGGAAACGTGAAATCCAAGTTAAAAAAAATTCATTTCGTTCTCTAATGCGTTTCATTTTTTTTATTCGTGAAAATAATTTATTCAACGAATTCCGAAAAAAGGTCACGATCCGATGTTTGATCCGGATCATGACCGGGAACGTGATTGATTGGATTGGAAATGGGTAACGATCCGGATCAAGTAGAACGGATCAATAACGGATCAGGTAGTGATCCGGGTCGTTCCGAAACGAATCAAAAATCTTATTATAACGGTCGGTAAACTCAACTATGTGAATGGTATACTGAACTTCCAATAAACAGCGGTATGTATAGGCCGGAATATAAACTTTCATATCTCTCATTCAAAAAAATTGCTAGTGGAAAAACGATACTTTCTACTAACTTTGGTCATAAAATCATCAACATTGACATTCTATAAACATTCATTCACAATGGATATTTATGCATTTTACATAATTTTTTGGATCATATTCGATCCTATTTTTTATTTTTCCAATATCTTGATGATTATCCTACTTCTCAAAAACAAGGGTTTGTTCCGAAATTCTATTCTAGCTCCAAATTTCAAAATTTCAGTTAAGTTCAATCAAGCGTTTGTAATTCATATCATATTTTCTGAAATGATTACAAAATTGTTGTCAGACATTTTGTTTGACAGAGGGGTGTTTGCAATTGTGGCCAGATGTTACAACTATACATTGGTATCTGGTAGTGAGTTACAACTTATGAAGAATCGTAAAATATTGGATAGTATTCAGAGTCATCAAATTTGTTTAAATTCGGTTACTTCGTTTACACTTGCACATTCAGTGCAAGAATCAGTATACTATTTTTGATGGCATTACTTCGATTTTGGAACATGAACCGACCGCATGTCACATTTACCAACGCTAAAATTCATTTTTTGATGATAATCTCATGGGTAAGAGAATTTATCAACAAAAAATTCAAACCGAACATATTACAGATTATGATTCCAGTTCCATTGGCTTACTTATATGCTCTTTACCAATTCACTGCTATTGAAACTGAATTTTCATTAATTGCAAACGGTATATCAGCATTGTTGATAATTATTACATTACTTATCAATATTGTGATTGCTGTTATGATTAATGGTAAAATAAGAAGAATCGAAAAATCCGTAGGAACGTCTCAAAGTCGGAGGTTTTTCAGTATGAAAAAATCTGTGATCGGAAGTTTGATTATATCTTTGATCTCTTCGTTTCAGTATTGTGTGGCTTTTTATATGTCTTTTTTTAAAGACCATTTTTTGTTCAACTATGACAAAATATGGTTTTGGATCATATATATACTAGATCATGTACTAGATATTTGTTGTATGAGTTTGTTGAATTTGTTTCTTTTTTATGTGATGAATTCAGAAACTAGGAATGCAGCTAAACAACTCCTTTTTGGCTGGTGTATATTAATAAAACATTGATAAAACTTTTTTAATCAAATTTCTGTTTTTTTGAAATATGGGGTGGTACACTGGAAAATATGATTATATGGGGATATACTGTACCAATATGATATGTCAGTACACCGAACTGTGGAGGGTGGTATACTGAATATTGGGGATAGTGCACTGAAAATCCAATAAAGGATGGTACTGCATTTTATGGCTAGTGGAAAAACGATACTTTCTACTAACTGTGGCCAAAAAATCATCAACATTGACATTCTATAAACATTCATTCACAATGGATATTTATGCATTTTACGTAATTTTTTGGACCATATTCGATCCTATTTTTTATTTTTCCAATATCTTGATGATTATTCTACTTCTCAAAAACAAGGGTTCGTTTTATCGTTTTATACTTTCTTCAAACTTTAAATTTTCAGTCAAGTTCAACCAAGCGTTCATAATTCATATAATTTTTTCTGAAATGATCACCAAAGTTTTGAAAGACATCATATCGGCTCCGCGACGTTTCGCCATCGGACGTTTCGATACCGGATGATTTTTTGAAATAAATTGTTCAATATTTTATGCCAGAGGTTTTCGGGTATGACAAACATCATGGTGATATTCATTTTTAACCAAAAAAGAACTACACCCGAGTTGGTCAAAAATTGACTGACCTCGATTTTGATGATACTTTCGGATTAAAGGTATTTGAGTACGGCGAACATCATGGTAATATTTATTTTACATCGAAAAAGAGCTGCACCCATATTTTAACCCATTTTAGGTCACAAAATGACTATGCAAATTTCGTGGTTTGGTTTAATTTTTTTTATTAAGTAGTCAGTTATCTAAAATGGGTTAAAATATGGGTGCAGCTCTTTTTCGATGTAAAATAAATATTACCATGATGTTCAAATACCCTTAATCCGAAAGTATCATCAAAATTGAGGTCAGTCAATTTTTGACCAAAAATGGGTGAAAACTCGGGTGTAGTTCTTTTTTGGTTAAAAATGAATATCACCATGATGTTTGTCATACCCGAAAACCTTTGGCATAAAATATTGAACAACTTATTCCAAAAAATCATCCGGTGTCGAAACGTCGCAGTGGCGAAATGTCGCGGTGTCGTAACGTCGCAGTGTCGAAATGTCGCGGTGTCGAAACGTCTGGTGGCGAAATGTCGCGGTGTCGTAACGTCCGATGGCGAAACGTCGCGGTGGCGAAACGTCGCAGTGTCGAAATGTCGCGGTGTCGAAACGTCTGGTGGCGAAACGTCGCGGAGCCATCATATCATATGAAGGGGTGCCTGGAATTCTGTCGAGGTATTTCAGTATTCATTTTTTACGAAGTAAGTACATGAGTTAGAGTTTCTGAAAAGTATGACACATCAAACTTAATGTGCATACAGATAGATCAATTACTTACAAATTGTGTTATTACATTTACAAATGCACATTTAGTGAAAGAATCAGTATACTATTCTTGATGGTAGTACTTCGACTTTGGAACATAAACCGACCGCATGTCACATTTACCAACGCTAAAATTCATTTTTTGACGATAATCTCATGGGTAACAAAATTTATCAATAAAAATTCTTACCGAATATATTACAGATAATGATTCCAGTCCCACTGGGCTACTTACATGCTCTTTACGAATTCACTGCTTTTGATATTGAATTTTCGTCGTTTGCAAATGGTATATCATCAATTTTGATAATTATCACATTACTTATCAATATTGTGATTGCTGTTATGATTAATGGTAAAATAAGAAGAATCGAAAAATCCGTTGGAACATCTCAAAGTCGACGATTTTTCAGTATGAAAAAGTCACTGATCTGTTCGTTTCAGTATTGTGTTGCATTTTATTTATATTTTTTTGAAGACCATTTTTTCTTCAACTTTGACAAATGGCAGTGGATTTATCATGTACTAGATATTTGTTGTATGAGTTTGTTGAATTGTTTTCTTTTTTAAGTAATGAATTCTGAAACTAAAAAAGCAGCCAAACAACTTCTTTTTGGTTGTTGTATGTGATAAATAGTAAAAGCTTTACAAATGACGAAATAAATTCTCTATTTTTTAATCATATTGAACCAGAAGGGCGCCGCCGGCTTCGCCTTCGTCTTCCTTCTGGGTGTGCTGGCATCAACAGTATTTCCTTTTTTTGAATGAGAACACTTCTCAAAATTTTTTGAAAAAAATCTTTATGTGCCACAAATGCCAATATGGATCATAGAACAACCTACACAACCTTTGAAAAGGTCTAAAATAAAGACGATTTAATCAAAATGATGAACTGAGCTCAGAAATTTGAACTCCGACTTTTGAAACCTTTCAAACATTCTCAACTAACAGCCCAAAATTAGAGGTTTTTTGTTTTTTTCAATGAAGTGGTTGTGAAAAATGCGATATAAAAGTGAAACTGGCAGAATTGTATAGCTGCACAGAAAAAGATACGCGCCAGTTTGAACATTTTAGATCTCCTCAAAATTTTTGCTTCGACTTTTCGTTTTTCGTTCAGATATTGAGATAAAAGTTAAATATTTTCAAATTGAATTAAAATGTGATAGGGTTTTTGAAAGCTCAAAATAACTTTTTAAATATATCTTTCTCATCTTTTATGAATCTTTCTCATTGTCAGAGTCTTCTTTCTAAACTTGGGTAGTACTTCCGAAGGATTGTATCACATGAAAAACTACATTTTTCTATAGAAAAATTTGATTTATGTACGAAGCCAAGATTCAAGATAATAAGCCTAATTCTGGATGGAGTTATTGAAGCTCACAGTCGCATACTTAGCGGATTCCTTCATGAAACATGAATGTTCTTATTTTTGCCAAACCTCGCTTCATCTTTTTTTTAGTCGTCTGCGTTTTTTCTACCGTTCGAATGATTTCGCCTCTTCTTTTTTTTACGGGAGGTTCAGCAAAAGAGGGAGGAGTAGAATTTCATAAAGGAATTCGCTCGACCTCAGCGATTCTGAGGTTAAAAATATCTAACTCAAAACCTTTGAAATATGAAAACTTGGATGGTTGTTCCTCAATAGGTTCCTTTGAAATGAGCTGGACCCGTTTTAGTGCTCTACGTCATTTTGCGATTTTTCGACTGGCGAAATGACGTAGAACCTTCTTTGAATTATCTATTTAACGATATTTCTAACGGTTTGTTCTTTCTACGTTTTAGGGTTTTTTTTTCTATCAGGACTGGAAGTTTTGTCTGTTGTGGTTCAATTCAAGAACACGCATTGTGAGGCTGTCTCTCATCTGCTTCAAGCACATGTTTTATGTGTCTTCGATTGATATTCGGAATTTCTAAATGCTTATCGGCTTGAAAATCTATAATGGGTTAATCCAATCAATCATGAAGTCTAAAAATCTCATATCAAAAAGTACCACAACTTTCATCACACCAAATAATATCTCTAGAGTGGTAAAATCAGGGCCTGCGTATGAAGGGCGGCCGGCCACATATTATCCCGATTCAGATATTTTTTCAAAGGGTCCAGTACATTTTTTTTGGATATGATTCCAGCTCAATAAATTTGGACAGTAGAAAAATGAGACATAGACTTTCTCAATACTGTTTTTCTGAAACAGAAATCAATTCACCGTATCCATTAACTCACTGTAGGAACAATTTCGAACTCCTCACATTTTGCACGTTTTCTAGGAACAGGAATAATTCGAAGTGAGAAAAATCATAAAAAGCGGCCACACAACAAATTTCATAGAGGTCACGTTTCGAACTTTTAGACGTTTTGGGACTTTTTTTCAATGGGAAAAAGTTTAATTTCACACCGCGCATCTCACAAGGGAGGTTCGCGAGCTGTTACTTTCAACTTTTTCTTAAAATTTGTACACTTATAGAGTTTGACCTCCTGATCATCGTGGTATAGTTTTTATCCACCGGAAATTTTTGTGTAAAAAGTTATGAATTTTTAGACATTTTCCCATTACAATTCATAACTGTTATAAAATAAGGGCAGCACAGTAAATAAATGAATTTGTATTCACGTGCTCATTTTTCAAAGGTAAATGACTCATTTTTTCTTCAGAAAATGATCATGAAATAACTTTAATCTTTCATAACTTTATTCACAAAAATTTCCGGCGAATAAAAAATGTACCACGATGATCAGGAGGTCGAACTACATAAGTGTACAAATTTTGAGAAAAAGTTGAAAGTAACAGCTCACGAACCTCCCTTGTCAGTATATATAGAAACTATTTCTTGAAAATAGTCCGAGAACAGAAAAAAGTAAATCGTTCTCTCCAGATCCGAAAATTTTTTATTGGCTGAGAGCTTACTTATGAACGCGCAACCACACATTTTCGAAAAGCAACTTTCCAATTAGTATATAGGTAAGATATAGGTAAGATAAAAAAAACAAAAAAAAAATAATTTAAAATAAAAAGGTATCATGAACAAGTGATTTCTCAACTAACAATTCAACCTTATTTCATCCATTTTCCAATAAGCGGAAACATTATTCAAACGAGTAGCCGACATTTGTTGATATTGGATGCCTGCTATAATTTGTGTGGAGCTTCCACGCTTAGCTTGAATTTTTTTTTTCAAAATCATGTTTTTCTTTCATTTCTGTTTCTTGACCAATGGTTTCTAGTTTTTTTCACTAAAAAATTTGGTGTTGAATTTCGGGCAATCAGAATCTCTATTGGCAAAAACTGAGTTTTGACTTCTATGTTTTCAAAAAATGGGCTGAATTTGAAGATACAAGCTTGTCACATCCTGAAATATGACCTACATCTTTTTTTGCTAAACATTTTCGAAAGTTCTTTCAAGAATCCATTTTTTTTCATCCGATAAACAAGTTATGCTCCACAAAAAACCTCTATTCAAAAAGTTAATCCTATTTTTCATCTCTTTTTTGTCTCATTCAAAATGTATCAAAAGTGTCCTTTCATCTCTTCGAACTTCTGTCAGTTTCATGTACTAATTTTTAATTATATATATATATATAACTTCTCTCCTTCCTTATATGAATGTGTATATTCTGAAGTACATATAGATTTGCATAAACACAAACGGAGGAAGATTCAGAGAGGAAGCAAGATGGGCGGCCTTCCTTCATGAATATTTTTCTACTTTTTTCTTCCTCTCTCCACCGGCGGCTATAGTATTTTCATCTTGTTTTGCTAGTTTTTTTTCTGGAACTTGAAGTCGTTTTTTGTTTTTTTGAAATTTTTCGGCGTGACCCTTGGGCCTTATGCTTCAATGATTTCTTTGTTTCTTTCTATATGTATATTCGCAAACGGGAAAAATCAGAATTTATGACTGAAAATTGCACTTTTCTTGTCCTTTCGTAATCCAAACCCATAAAACATTTTTTATTCTATTTTTTATTTTTATTTTTTTGCAGTTGAAAAACACATACTCGACGATTATGCGTCTCAAATCTCAAACAATTTTGGTCCTATTTTACACTTTTTTCGGGTGCTCTGAAGCGATTCTAAAGTGTTATAAAGGTGGGGTTTGAAAACATGACTAGGTTGAAAATAGAAAAAAAAATTGGGTTGTTTCTAGGATTTTCTGGAGATGGTCGAGCTTTCAAGGAACGCCTCTGTCAGTCGGACTTTTGTTTAAAGTTAGTTTTTTTTTGGTATCTTTAGTCTAGTAGGTTTGAGGCCGTGATCCATATATTTTCGACCCTGTGAAATGTCAAAGTCTATTTGTCAAAGTCGAATCCGGTCTAGTCAACATTATAGTTGAAAAAATAGAACCGAACATCCAGAACTGTAGAAAATATATGTAAGTGTGTTCCAAATTGAACTATGGGTTCGATAGGAATTACTGGTTAGAAAGATATTCACACTAAATATTTAAGAGATCCCAAGATAGTTTAGTTTGACTTCATCCATTCTCGTTAATTTTTGAATACCCTTTTGAACCTCAGTTTCAATTGGAACCCTAATGGTAACCCTGTGTATATTTGAACCCTCTATACCATCAAGAGATTTTGAATCGTGTTTTTGTAAAACCTGAAACCTGAAAAACTATCTAGGTTTTCACACGTTCTTCATCCTACTACAAAAATTAACTTCATTTTGGGAACATTTTGAAAAAAATTATGAGCCTCCAACACCGGACCATTGATCAAAAACAATACTCGCAGGAATGGTTACACTTTCCAACGATCTTGAATTCACTGAGTTTAGAATGACAAATAAAATAGCGATAATCTTCATGATTTGATTTAAAATTTTTTGTGTTGGTTTAGGGATTAGTTTTTGAAGTCAGCAAAGTTCCCAAACTGTCTAGACCTAATAAAATATGAACGATTCCAAACTGGTATTGTTTTTATCGATTTTCAGAACATAAACCAAGAGATCGCAAAAAACATGCCTCGAACAAACAAATCGAGTTTTGGAAAAAAATCCCGATTTGGCGAATTCTTCATTTAGAAAAATATAGATACTGTAAAAAACGAGCCTAGTCAAATTTATTCTAGACCAAAAATCTGAATGAAAAAGAATGATTCAGAATTTTAATTAAATCTTATGAAAATTGAACCATCTTTGATTCAGGTGGTCTAACTCATACTTCACTGAATCCGATCCAGTTCGGTTTTTAAAGCTGAGATTATTTTAGAGACATTTTCAGAAATAACTTTTTTGAGTCCAATACACGGATTTAAAAAAGGGAAAAAGCTAAATTTAATTTTTTTCAGAACTACTGAACGAGATGGTGGCGCAAATTACCGATGTGACGATTTCACACCATATTGCACGGTTAGTTTTTTTTTTCTTGTTACATGTCTTTATTGAAACATAATATTCATCAGGTTTTAAAAATTCGACATTTTGAAAATTATTCTGACTTGAAAAGATGACATCTGAACGTTTTTTTTGTTGCAATTCTCAGCTTTGTGATTTCGAGAGGAAAATTGTTATTGAAAAAAGTTGAATTATTTTATTTTCAGCGTGAAGAATGTGTCAAAACCTCAGCGCAAACCGAAATCTGTTGCTGCAATTCCAATCTTTGCAATAGTGCTCCAATCACCTACAGTACTACTAGTCTCCTTCTCCCGATATTCCTGATTTTTCATCGAAATTAGTCGAACTTGATTTCACTTTTATGTTTTCTGTTCATCTAACACGGGTCGACGATTACTTTTACTACATAACTTATTGATTTTCATGTGTCTGCGTGTTACTTTTTGATACCATGAAGATTGTTCTCCTTCCTTCTTTTCTTTTTTTTCTGAAAACATCACACAATTTTTGTTGTGTGTTTGTAAGTCAACTAGTTCCTTTTTGTGTTTGTTTAGTGTGGGAGCATTGTTTGTGAGAGGTAAGAAGTTGGTATTTTCAGAAAGCAAGGCTGAATGTATATTTCTATTTTTCTGGCTGTACTGTTTTGTCAGGTTGGAACCTTGAGAGGATTATTTGGTGAAACTGGGAACACCGGGAAGATGTGAGTTTTTCTCTGAAGTTTATTGCAAAGCGCCATGCACTTTCTAGATTTTAATTGGGTTTTTATGGGTTGATGCAGATGCTAAAAAACGTGCGTTTTTTTTTAAAATAAAATACAATGCAGATACCTCAAAAAAACGTACGTTTAATTCAAAAAAATGACATTTCCTATGTAAAAAAGAATTAAACGTGACTCTCCTGCATTGCATTTTAATTTAAAAAACGCACATTTTTTAGCATCTGCATCACCCCATTAGAGTTAAAAATTTTCCTCATTGAAAAATAGAACTCTAAAGCTTTGTTATAGCTATCTTATTTCGACCAATAGTTTCCAATACACTTTGAAACCATAAAAGAAGAAAAAAGAAATTCGCTGTAAAAACCGACAAAGAACATTTTGAAAAGTGACCTTTCATATTACAAATGATCATGAAACAATAGAAAAAATACGCTTGTTAAGATTTTTTAATATTTTTTTTAGAAAGGGACTTCGTTGATGAATGAAAAATTCCATCAAAAATTAGGGTTTCAGAATTTTCAGATCCTATGAGATTTATAATTTGAAATTCAACATAACAAAACAAGGATTTTAAATAAAAAACAAAATAACAATGTTTCAAAATCAAAAAAAAAAACTAAAAAACCAGGAATTTTTCGTTATTTTTTTTTGACAAGGAAAGGTCTTTAATGTTCCCCCTCGAAAAAAGGGGAGACTATGTGAGCAAGGAAGTACCTGGAGAGATTAGAAAAACCTTAATAGTGGCTAACACTTGCGATTCTCACGCACAAGGTGAAAGGTTCGATCCCGCTATACGTTTTGTTTTCTAATTTTTTATATGATTTTTCAAAAAATTAAGTTTTTCGATCGAGTTTGATATTCAATTGGAATAGGGCTCGGTCAGAGGCTATTGCTGTCAGAATTTCAGACAATCGTTTTAGAGTGAACTGAAATTTGAAAAATTACAACAAAAATACAGAAAAAAAGTTGTGCACACTTCATTTTCCACCCAAATGAACAATAACTTATTTTGAACGTCTGCTCTAATTCAAGAATTTACCAAAATTGTTTTATATGGTTGTGAAAGTGTTGAGTTTTTTCAAACTCCAAAATATTTGTAAATTTCAGTTCACTCTAAAACGATTGTCTGAAATTCTGACAGCAATAGCCTCTGACCGAGCCCTATTCCAATTGAATATCAAACTCGATCGAAAAACTTAATTTTTTGAAAAATCATATAAAAAATTAGAAAACAAAACGTATAGCGGGATCGAACCTTTCACCTTGTGCGTGAGAATCGCAAGTGTTAGCCACTATACCAACGTTACGAGCGGGAGCAACCTTCGAAAATCATACTCTCGTTCCATAGAAACGTCTGCTTCATGTCGAACTTTTGATCATTTTTTTTGAAATTTATAGTTTTCACAACTTTTTTCTAGTTTTTTGCGATTTTATAATTTTTGCATATTTTCTTTGTAAACATCAATATTTTAGCTACAAAATAATTTTTTGACCAACGTTTTTCGTGCACTTTGAGCTGAGTTATGATTTTTTGAAGTTGATCCAACTTCTAAAATCGAAAAATTCGAAAACTCGAAATTTCTCGAAAATGAGTTCGTGTCTTGCTTATTCCAATTAAGGTTTTTCTAATCTCTCCAGGATCTTCCTTGCCCACATAGTCTCCCCTTTTTTCGAGGGGGAACATTAAAGACCTTTCCTTGTGAGCTGACAATGAGAAAAAAAACGTTTTTTCTGACTTATAAACGTGAACTACTGAACTACGTGAGCAAGTATGCTCTAATACAAAATTTAAGAACTCGATTTTAGGCGACTTTTCTCTTTTTTTTTCAATACCATACCAAATTCAAAAGAAGTCTTCAGGTCAGAAAGTTCTGAATCCTAAATGTTCAATTCCAAGTTTATAATTTTTAATATTGAAAGTTTCTATATTTTGAGTTTAAGACAGACTTTACAAAAATTTAAATTTTATATTTTTGGCAGGGAAAACTGAACTTTCAAGCTTTGAGACCAAAGAACAATATTTAAAAATTAGAAATATATATATTTGAAATCTCGAATTGAATTATTTCAAATTCAGACAAACACATTTTGAGGTTCGAAATCCTGAACTGAAATGAAGTTTTAAAAATGAGCCGCAAAACCAAAATTTACACTTCAGAAACTAAACTTCTGATCACTTCACCTTTATACACACGCGTCTAATTTCCATTTTTTTTGGGTTTCCAAATATCAAAGTTCACTTTTGAATTTTTGCTCTCACTGTGTTGTTCTTTGGTCTCTCAAGCTTCAATGTTTTATATATATAATTTTTTCTGTGATTCACAAAAATAACTATAGTTTATTTTACAGAAAACTTGCTCCAACTGGTCCTTGCACATTGAACAACGATGGCTTGGAGTGTGACCAAAATGGTTAGTGCTCTCTTCATTTCTTCAAACCTTCTCAATTTTTTTCCAGGTTACTACAATGTTGTCCAATGCAACACCGAGTCTTGTTACTGTGTAACTCCACACCACGCTTTGATCTCCTATGACACAAGAACTTCAAGCAACAAAATCGCTCCAAAATGTGGAACATGCTTGACATATCTTCAAAAGCTCTTCGCCAATGGTGATCCGCCACAAAATTCATTTATTCCAAAATGCGATGTTGGTAAGGGCGACTTCGAGCCACTCCAATGTAATTCTCATGAAAATATCTGCTACTGTGTTGATACCCAAATTGGAAGAGAAATACCATCAACAAGGACAAGTTTGAATAACACAAGAACCCTAAATTGTATGAAGATCGACTTTGCCATTGACTCAATGCCAACTCAAAATTTCGATAAATCAACAACCAAACCAGTTGTCGAAGTGGTGGCTCGTCCAGAATGCGCACTGAATAGGGACCCTGGTCATGTATGCAGTCAAAACAAGACATCAGTCAAGTGGTGGTTCGATACCTACACCTTTCAATGTCTACCATTTGAGCATAAAGGATGTGGAGGAAACAAGAATGTATTCCAGACAAAGAGTGATTGTTATAGCTCGTGTGTATTCAGTGAGTTGAAAGGATGAACTTGGGTACATGCTTGAGAGGTGCATTTTTTAAAGAAGTGCTTTCTGGATATTGTGTTTCAAACAAGCATAGTATCCTTGAATTAACCGTAACAAGCCCTATCCCAAGCTTCTGGCGTGAGGACGTTTAACTTCTAGTTTCATCTCACGTGTGAACCTCGTTGTCATGGTTTGGGCTCTGTCCTCGACTGAGGTCCAAACCAAGTTGTGGAGTTAAACACAAGGAGTTGGATTAAAAGGTTTATTATGAGCAAAAGTAATAATAACACTCGTATGTTTGCGAGCAGCCTCTTCCGGAATGCTGTTTGTGCTGGCGCCAAGGGGACGTGGCTATGTTTTGGTGTTGCCACGCCCTCCTGCCGCCTACACCTGACTTTTTTCCTATTTCTTCTATCCTCGATCGATGCAGTTAGTCTGCAAAAGTGGCATCGGTATTTTTGGGACGTCAAAGTTTTGGCACATCCTTGGTTAATTGGATACTTGAAGATTACTGTAGTCTGAATACAGTATTGTTGAGATATGGATCTCTGAAAAGAAACTAGATTGATAATTATTTTAGCAAAAAAATGTTTATCTAAAGATAGATTATGAATGATGACCATCTGTCCTAGATGCTCGTTAATTCTTTACTGGTTTCTCGGGAAAAATTGGAATGCGATCACCAAAATTTGTGTACTATCTCAGTAGACCATCTGTTCGGATTCGTTTAATATTTTGCCGGCTCAGAGATTTTTAAATTAGTTGTCATCAATTATAACCCATGAATTTCACACTCTGAAAATTATGTTTCTCATTTTTTAAATTTATGTGAACGGTGATTGGTAATTTTTAACTATAACAAGATAATGTTGGAGATGGGATATTTAAAAATTCAATTTGAAAAAAGAATGGTTTTGAAAATCAGGATAATTCTGGGACTTATGGTTCCAGAATGAGAAAATCATTGGCTTAATGTTGAGAAAACAACTATTTTTTTTTGAATTTGGCGTATAAAAAATTAATCTACATATGAATCGGAACCAAATTTTAAAAAAATAGTGAGGTCATACTGATTGTGAGTTTTAGTTTGTTTGTTTACCCTAAAGATTTTTAAAACAATTCAAAACCTACTTTTTTTATTTGGGAGCTACAATTTTGGTTAAAGGCTTAATGTTTGGACATCTCCAGTGACAAGAGCATTGTTTGCTCCTCACATCCAAACTTGATTCCAAAGTTTCTTTGAATATCTTGTAGATTTCTGTAGTATACATTACAGCTTCTTTGAGAATATCTGAAAAATTTAAATGTTACATTGAAAAAGTAGGAATGAGAGGAAACGAAAATAGGAAGATGTGGCGGAGCCACCCTTCACGGCTGACTCCGCCCACCGCATTGTGGGAGAGATGGGCAAGCTCAAGCAAGTCACTTTGTTCTACTCAGTGCACGGAGGAGCACGAGTCAAGTAAGTCGGTCAGGGCCACGTAGTAAGGGATAAGTAAGGGGCATCTCGAGAGACGAAGCAAGAGCCTTTGGAGGACAGTAGTCCTAGAGAGCCACAGAAGAATAGGAAGACAGAAAAGGCAGAATCAAAACAAAGATAAACCTCATTAATCATTCTAACAAAGAGGCAATGGGTTATGGGCGTGGCCAGCTGGGTGTCATAAATAATGGTGTACACTAAGAAGGGTCGGGTGGAATATTTTATTCGAAATGAGGATTGGACTCCTTTTCTACAGGGTGCGGTAAAAGTATAGGTGCATCGAAAAAACGATGTAACTTGATTAGAAAAAGTCGCATCGGTAACGGATTTGACCAAAACTTGAACAATTATATACAAAACAAAACTGCGTTGTTACTTTTCGATTTTCTGTCTTGGACTTTTGATTACATGATTGGGACAACAGAAGTAAGCGTCATTCATTGTACGCAGGTAGTTCTCGCTGAAAATATCCCCTGATTCCACTAATAACGTTTTCAATCACCTAAAATTAACATCACGGCAAGCCTAAATAACCGATTCAAATATCCCTGAACGGATTAGCCCAGGAGATCAACATTGTTCTGAAACGGTGGCCTTCACGATACTAGGTCAAACACTAAAAATTGACTACAAAACAGCTGTTGAACTACATTTGTCTTGTGCACTGGAGAATCGTCCTATTGTAACGTCCGAATTCTCCCAAAATCTTATTAAGGTCATTGAAAAACTTTATGTACAAAACTTCGCTCCAAGCAGTGCGTCTAATTTAGTTTCAAGCCCGAATCTATGAAAAAAAGCAGATTTTAGGCCGTCGAACATATCCGACTGAAAACCATGACTTCTATGAGATGAAAAATTCTGTTAATGGTTTTTTCTTGTTGAGGAGAATATATGGCAACAATTCTATACTTTTTACAAATGAATCCGCTTCGATGCAAAAAAGTATGACAGCGGATTCGAAAATTCACCATTGCACCGTACGAGAAAGGCATTTTTTTAATCACAACACAAAACTTTCAGCAGCCACCATTCTCCGAAAAAATAAAACAATGAAGACTAATATATAACAATAAAAAATGAAAAAATGTTGACCTGAAAACACTTGTTTGAATGTCCGCAACATGGCGTCAAACAAAGCAAACTTGTGCACCTATACTTTTTCCGCACCCTGTATATGTTGATATGTATTGCGTCGTCAGAATGAGAAGTGTGACAGTCATTTTCAAACCCTAGTGCTCACTGTTACTATAGTCTTATTTTTGAACCTAAACTTCGTTATCTGAATAATAAAGTTCCAAAAAAAATCAGATTCACTTTGACAGGTTGACAGAGCAGATCTACACTTCAGAAAAATCACCTATTTGACATTAAACTGGCTTATTCAGAAATTATAATGTGATAGAACACGAAAATAATTAGCACTTCCTTATCATCTCCTGTAGATTTTGATTTGAAAAAAAATCTGAATTAAAGTAAGCCCTGAAGTTAAAAATCGTTAATAAAAAAATCGACGAAACCTATTGGAAATTGAAATTAACACTGTTAAAATTAGGATCCCAACCATAAGAAATCACAATATTTCAAGCGAAGTGAGTTTCAGCCATTCGAATTTCACATGGAAAATCAGATTTGAATTACCTTTTGAATAACGTGAACTTTTTTCTCGTTGTCCTCCACATTTTCAAATAAAAAGTCGTCAATTAAAATGTATGTGTCCAGAGTGTTGACACATTTTGTGCTGATTGTGCTGAGAAGAATTTTCAAAACGATTTTCGCCTTTTTTCGTTATTTGACTCAAACTCGGTCATTTTTGAACTTTTCGTAATCATTTTTTTGTTCGTAATAGAGAACACGTCATACATTTAGTATTTGTTAAAATTTTTGACTTTGAAATTTTTTTTTCTCGAATACCAGTCTTTTCGATGAAAAAATCCCTCGAGGGTCTTACCTGAAAAAAATGTGCTCTTTCATTTAAGAGCAACTTGCCGAGTCCCATTACCCCACCTTTAAGTCGAATCCGTCCCCGTCATTTTTTTTTCTAACAATTTTCATCTATCATGTATTTAGCTAGGGTAACTTTTCAGCATGACAATTTCTAGAACGTTATTTTTTTATGAAGAAGAAGATTTATAAATAATATTCTTAGAGATTTGCAAAATTTTCTGATAATGCACGAAAATATTGAAACATTCATGTGACAAATGAATGTGTCACGTGAGTTTCATTTTTTTTTCTACTGCTTCAAGAACTCAAAGTTCACAGCCCCATTTAGAAATTTTCAGCAGAAGAATATTCTATGAATTTATTTCATACTTGATTACTCTATAGCGCTCAAAATTACAGGTTTTGTCCCTTTCCAGCTGAGAAATTTGAAACTGAAGTTTGCACATTGAAAATCAAGTTTGGCAAAATTTGAATACGGGATGTTGACCAGCGTTTGCAACTTTAATTTTATCGCAAACCCCCATTTTTTTCAAAACTATCCGTTTAAATTAATGTTTCAATCAAACCTCATGTTTAGTTCCTAATTTGTAGTTAGTTTATAGCATGTTTCTAGTTTGTAGTTCTCAGAAGTTCCAGTTGTGAAAACTCTGATCTGAACCAATAGTACCTCTAATTGAACCATCCCTCAAAACCACAAGAATAATTTTATCAAAAAATTCTTGCAATTTCTCTCCAACACACATAATTTTCCAAGAAACCACACAAATTTTGTAACTGATACGCAAATCGTGTCTCTAGCTTGAACATCACTGATAACATTCTCTTTTTTCCAGTGGACTACTCTTCATGTGCTCTTCAATCACAACCAGCTCGAAAATCAAACGGTCAACAATACACATGTGGTTCGTTTGAGCCAATGCCTCCACCCAACTCGACGACGACACCAAAGCCACCAGGTCCGGCGTTGAATGAGCAAGGATGTCCAAAGGGATATGTCTGCCAATATGGGGCGTTTTTTGGGATTTGTTGTGATGAGAAAATAACCAGTAGGTGAAGAGGTTGGGTGCCAAAAATAATTGTTAATTTCAGACAAATTCAATGAGGCTTATCGACCCAAGTGCGCAAATAAGAAAGCGGCTCATTCCACGCAAGATGATGGATACGAAGCAATGACCCTTGGAAAGACATGTTCTGATAATTTCTGTCCTAAAGGGCATACATGTGAAACGAACAGTGTCTTTTCCTTCTGCTGTCCTATTTAATTTTTGTCGTTGATGTCTTAATGAAAATGTAAATATAGAATGTTTATAGTTTAGACTTATCAAACGACAAGTTTTCTTCTTATCATCAATCGAAACCATCGAAACAATGTCGGGGAAGAAGGAGAAGAAGAAGAAGAAGAAGAAAAAATCAGAACCAGTCTGCAAAATCGTATGACGATAATTGGAGTTCAAAAACAGGAAAAAGGGAGAAACGAGAAAAATGTTGTATCTAGTTTGGTGGTGGAGGGTTTTGTCTATCAATACAATCGCTTTTCCTGATTCATTAATTTTTGTTCTCATTACGTAATGGTTGGTTACTTATAAGGGTACAGTTGATGAATGATATGACTTGGGTTTGAGAATTCAGGTTTGCTGATAGCAACAAGTTTGATCTATTTGGAAACTTTATAGGATCGAAAGTTCACGAACAAAACACACGGAGAGGAAAAGAAAAGCCATAACTTTTTTTGAAACTGTGCACACCAAAAACTACAGAAAATTGTGAGGGCGTGTTGAAACACAAGAGGGAGAGATGAGTTAGACATTTGCATTAGAGCACACATAACCCATCAAGCAAGGCAAGCCACAATTTTTTGCTTTGCCTTTTTGGCACTCCCATAGTGAAATTTTCAGATTTTTTTGCTCAACACGACTATTTCGACGTGAATATGAACTTTCTTTTTAGTGAAACATGAAATTATCCCGCAGTGCACCTTTTAACTGGTCATTCAAATTGATCAAACTGAAAGGTCATCATGGCATTATTGAACACTCGTAACTTTTTTGACACGTATTTCTCTTGATTTTTTGAGAACAAGAATCAAATGACCTGAACGAAAATGTGTTTTTTTTTATCAGACCCATCTGATTTGATTAGTCAGCTTAGCTCACAATCAGCACAAGAAAATCAAATAAGCGGATAATTGATTACGTGAATTACAGATGCATGTATTCGAACATGTGTGAAAATGTGTATTCCATTTCTGACAGATTTCTACAACTGAGAAAGCCGACGTCCAAAGAACCCGACTAGATTTTCCAGGTTTTTTTAAGGTATTGGTATCGGGGGTATGGACCTTTCAGCTGCACGTTTTCAGTTGACTCTGAAGGATGTGCCAGACCAGGCAACTTTGATCCAGGTTGATTTATCATAAAACCGTCCAACGTGATGTCAAGTGACACCAGATTAATATAAAATTACCCAACGCATTCAAAAAAAGCTGATGTAAGGTTCTAATCTGGCCGATTGATTGGACGGTGTCGCTCCTTGTATTCTAGGTTCCACTATGTTCGCGCATGAATCCTGACAGTTGTGACATTTCAAATTCACTAAATATCAAAGAGCCTCAAACTTTTTGAAAACACGGTTACTGTCGAAAAGGCTCTTTCATTCGAAACTACACCGTAAGCTCAAATCGACACACCTTCAATTTGCAATGTTTTTTGTCGAACTTTATTTCCATCTGAACCAGAACCATTTAAAAAAGATCATTTCATTTGTTCAATGATCCAATATGTTGTTGAGGTTGTTTTTGTTTCTATTTTCGATTCCAAGTAATTCGACCTTCTATATCGCTCAATTTAAATTGTTATGTTCAGTGAAAAATACTTCAGTTAATAACACTATCTGTTTGTTGTTTCTGTCAGAAACCACGTCACAAATCACATAATTCGAAAAAAACACCTAACTAGGAAACAAAGAAAACCTTACGCTATTATGTAGTGAACCTTTAAAAAACCTTTATCTTTTCAATAACCAAACAGCAAACAACATCCGTTATCAAAAAAAACCTACCGTGTTCAGTAAAACAACAAGAGATAGTAACCTTGAGTTTTTTTTTCACATAGTTATGATTTACTAAAATCTCTGAAAGTTGTTTTTTTTTGTTTTTTAATGATTTGCATGATTATACAGTAATCTATTTAATCAATCATTTTGTTTTTCGTTCGACATAGTTCTCCGTTTTACAATCGAACAATGGTGTTCGTTGTTGATAATGTATATGATTGGTCATAATAACGGGTGGGTACGGTAGGTCAATATGACGTCATGGAAATTGTTGGAACCTATCGAGTTAATGTTTTCGGAGTTAAATTTCAAAAATTGTTTTACCTGGAGTGGTTTTTTCGCTCGCGATCGTGATAAAACTGTCCAAAAATTTGGAACTTCCCGTTTTTTTCTTGGTAAATCACAAAATTTTTGAAAACGTGTTTCACACATTGAAGCTTCATGCGAAGATGAAAAACAAAAATTCTAAAACCAAAAAAAAATTTCAACTGTCTAGGTCATTAACAACTCCACTAAAATTTCAAAATTTAACATGCGCACTAGGAAAGTAGATTCACAAAAATGAAAAATCGCATGATGATCGACATTAAAAAAGCTATCGATTTAGGTCTTGTCGAACAAAATCAATATTCTCTTTCATTTTTGAGAATGTCTATGTTTGAAGTGAAAAAAGTTTTCGTATTTTAAAAAATCTCAAAAGAAGCAAAATTGTGAACTCCTATAAACTATAAATTAGAAGAATTCAAGCGTTTGGAACAAAAAGCTATGCAGAAATCGATACTGATTAAAATTGAAAAAAAAACTTATTGGAAACTGAACCAAACACTGTGGTTACAAACATCTCAAAATATGTCATTCTAGTATACTACTAATAAAACTTGATTTCCTGATCAACATCATGTATTTCTTTTTCACCGAATATTTTCATTAAAAGACTTATGAATTTTTAAAGTTTGGAAATAATCGACTTTTTCATAAAAACTAGAAAATCTAAAGAAGTTATTTATGTAGATAAAATAATATTTATTCAAACGTGGTCAGCTAAATTTAATGAAGATATTTCAATGGTTTCAAAACTTCGAAAATTCATAACTCTTCTCATGAAGATCTCCGGTGGTTCATATAAAGAGACCGAGGGAAAAAATCACGCAAAAATTTAAAAAAAAATTCATATATGACATCCGTATATGACATAAAACAATAACCATTTTCGCAAATTTCGAATTACGGGAAAGTTATTTTGTAGTGAAGCAATAATTCCTGTTCACCCACAAACTTCAATAACTTTAATTTTTGTTTGAACAGTAATACAATAAAACATTTTGTTCGAAATTTCATTGGTACCACACACCCAAAACGCGTCGCACACACGCAAAGCATAATTTTCAAAGGTTGACTGTATATTTTGCGAAATTCGGGACAATTGCAGTTCGAGATCAACTTACAGATGTTGTCGTTCTATAGGTAATGCACACTGTTTCCCACTGAACCATCCTAGCCTAGTTCTACCCTATACTTCAGAGAAAGATCGAATTATCAATAACCCTATTGATCAAATCCTATTAGAATTATCAGTTTTCGGGATATTTTCCATACAATTACAAAGATCATCAATTATATACCTGTTAATCACCTACTTATCACCATCAAGCACGTCCATCATTCTTAACTATTTATATGATATCAATTAGGTGATACGTATTTAGAAGGAAGGCTGTTCGGGGGTGAACACGAGAAAGAAAGATCTAAACATCAGGTTCAAAAAAATTTTTTTGCTAATACATCAGGTAAGGAAAATGAGCAAATCTATGGACTAGACATAAAATGGAAATGATAAAACAGTTCTATTCGATTTGAATAAATTAATTGAATAATTGAAAAATGAAACGCGTGCGATTTAAAAAATATATTTTTCGGTGAGATCTGTGATCTGATAAAACATCGGCATCATTTTCAAAAATGGAGTTGACCTTTACTAGGAAGGTGAAATTGATTTTGTGAGGCTAAAATTGTCTAATCCTCAATTTGACATCAGAAGTGTAGAGCTTCAACTGTTCCCCTGTTCAATCGCACTATCCATATATCACAATGTCATATCAAACCAGTTTATCAACTAACTATGCGATTTTAACTATGTGATTCGCAGTTACCTATTTTAACTATGTGATTCGCAGTTACCTATGTGTTATGGTCAGCTATATGTAGGCCATTCAGGAAGAATCTTCAAACATCGAGACCAATATATATATAAATTAATTATCATTGTCAATTAGATTAGCCACACTTCCTTCCTAGTGTGATATGATAAATGAGAGATATACATATCTATGGTCGAATGGTCAAAATTGTTCTTGAAAAATACGGTATTTACATATGCATTTTGAATATCTGTAACACTTCCAGAAGCCATGATCTGTTTCAATTTGAAACTAGTTAGTTGTAGTAGAAGTAGTGGTCTTTTTTAGTCTATCGGCAGCAAACAACATACAAAAATATGTACACTGACAATTTCAACCCGTTTTTCTCAAAAACCAACGTCATTCTATACACATCATCAACAATTTCTCTATTTCTCTCGCGCAATTTGTGACAAAAAAGTTCATCCATGTATGTATGTATGTATGTATGTAGCTACAGTAATCACAATCAGAAAAAGAAGCCAACAACAAAAAAGGCGGGATTGATCATACTATAGACATGTTAAGAGGCGTGATTGTATTCCTGCGCCCTCCGCAATAATGCATACTTTCTCGATTCGGCAAAAAAAATATGATATGGAAAATTCAACTGATAATCGGGCGCTATAAAATAGCGTTCGAAAAACCACTAAATTATATGTGTGTTTGAGTGAGTGAGTGAGTGAGTGAAGCACGAGAATGTCGGATTTTGTGAGAAGTTTGAGAGAAAATCTAACCGAGCAGTTGAAAGCAGTGGATCCGTTTGTGCTCACGGCGGCTGTGGCTATTTCCACGTTTTCGGTTACTAATTTATGGCATATGCATCAAGATGAATTTGGTAGGTGCAACTTGGGGAATTGATCAGGTTTGAAGATTTGGCTTCTGAATTTTCTAGATCTCAGAAAAAAGTCAACATTCAAGCGATTAAGCCCAAATTCAAGTTGTTTAAAAGTTTAGACCAATTCGATTAATTTTAACAGTTGGTTCAATTTGAGACCGTAGATAGGATAGGCTTTTTAGGCTTTTCAGATCTTATTATGTCTATCGAGAGGGTATATTTCAAGCAACTTTTGAAGCCAAACCAAAATTTCATAGTCCTGATTGAGATCAAAACCAACCCATTCAAAACTGCCTTATTTTCAGGACAAATCTGAGAACGGTCTTTTTTGTTTGGGATTCATTAAGAAGATGGTTCGGGCTCGTTCTCATTTGTTTCGGGACCAAATCGATATTTCGTATCGAGCCAAAATCTAGCTCTATTCAGTCAAAAACTAGTCCTAATTGAGCTCAAACCCAGCCCATTAGGAACTGACCTTTTTTCAGATTCAATCTTAGAACGGTCCGAATTTCCTAAGACGAACCCTATTTGAGCAAAAAACTAGCACTGTTTCAGTTAAAAAAACAACCCGTAAAAAGTCTTATTCGAGGTCTTAACTTAATCTATGCAAGTCCAGCTCCGTTTTAGCCAAATACTTGGTCTATTTGAACACGAACCAGCCCATATTCATCCCGGACTAAACTCATTTGAACCCAATACTAGCCCTTTATATCGGTTTTGAAAAATTCCATTGTTTCAGGAATTCGAAGAAGAATACGAACAAAGTTTTTCGATCTAGTCAAGTCAATTCCAGCGGTTAGAAAGCAAATAGATGTAGGTTTCCAAAACACTCTAAACTACCTTCAACTTGGATTTTCAGGAGCAATTAAAAGAGGTCAACGTGGAGCTCGCAAATAGTCTAATCTACGAAGGTGATGACGGCAAGTTCATAAGTCGCCTACCAACATCCGGCCTAGACACAGAACAACTAATTCAATTAGCAAAGATCTACGACAATATGGGTAAGAATTGTGACATCACTTTGATACGAATGTGTGATCAAATTAAAGGAATCTTTTTAGAAGGACCGAAATATTTGGAGGGACGTGTGTCGGGTGCGGTTTTCAGTGATGAATCAGATGAGAATGAAATTCAAGCATATTCGGAGATCTTCAAAATGTTTGCCTGGAGCAATCCGTTATGGCCTAAGCTGTTTCCTGGAGTCAGAAAGATGGAATCTGAAGTAGTTCGGATGTGCTGTGATTTGATGAATGGAGATTCAGACACCTGTGGAACCATGTCAACTGGTGGAAGTGTATCGATTCTTCTAGCTTGTCTAGCACATCGAAATCGACTTCTCAAAAGAGGAGAAAAATATACAGAAATGTAGGTTTTTCAAAGAATAAAGAAAACAAATACAACAACAAAAGGAAAATAAAAATTAATTTCAGGATTGTACCAAGTTCAGCGCATGCCGCATTTTTCAAAGCAGCTGAAGTATTTCGGATGAAAGTGAGAAAAATTGCGGTCGACCCACAGACATTCAAGGTACAGAAATGATAAGATTATACAAATGATCATGATCATTTGGCGACGAGATAGCGTTCGAAACATGGAGACATTAGATACGGTTTTTGCAGGTTGATGTTCGTGCGATGCGCGCTGCAATTAATCGGAGAACTTGCATGTTGGTTGGATCTGCACCCAATTTTCCGTTCGGCACAATTGATCCGATTGTGGAGATTGGACAATTGGGATTGGAGTTTGATATCCCGGTGCATGTGGATGCGTGTCTTGGTGGATTTATTTTGCCGTTTATTGATCATTCAATCAAGTACGACTTCAGTGTCCCCGGAGTTTCATCAATCTCAGCAGATACCCACAAAGTGAGTGTTTGCCTTTGAATTGAAGGAAATTTAAGGTTCTTTCATAGATTTTGAATAAGAATCCGGTTCGCATTATTTTTGGATGGTAAGAATCTCAAAACAAGATGATAATATAATATTCCGAAA
Source organism: Caenorhabditis sp. 38 MB-2015 (assembly GCA_900536415.3). Classification (NCBI taxonomy): domain Eukaryota; kingdom Metazoa; phylum Nematoda; class Chromadorea; order Rhabditida; family Rhabditidae; genus Caenorhabditis; species Caenorhabditis quiockensis. The sequence goes on from LR548739.1 coordinate 120,494, forward strand.
GCACTAGGCCGTTTTTATAAATACCGATTCGGCCGGAATATGTTTTCAGGCTTTTTTTCAAAATTTCATTTTTGATAAGCATTGTTTCAGGGAAATGAGGTTTACACTTTTTTCAACAAAAAAAAAACAGTGATTTGAAAAAGGCCGAACTATGAGTAGGCTTTTAACAAACCCGAAACGACTCATACCCAGTCGTTACAGGTCGGGCGGTCCAGGCTTTTTAGGTATCAAAATAGATACGACTTTCTGAAGTTCCTTTGAAAAAAAACTGGCCTATAAGTGAACTTTTTACTGGTCTGAAATGGGCCATATCAGGCCTTTTTTTCTAGCCTACTTTTTTTTCAACAAAAAACTAACATTTTTGATCAAAATTTGCAATTTCGAGAAGACATGAGATGCTTTCTGACCTCCTACTTATTCCATGATTCTTAGTTGAAAAGGTGCAAAGGGGTCAAGGTGGTACCCATTCTGGCTGCCTAGATGATTCCCAATTTTATATTCCTGATCCAACTTCTTGACATCATTTCAACAAAACTATTTTCTTCCAGTATGGCCTTGCTCCAAAAGGTTCTTCCGTGATTCTCTACCGCAACAAAGACTATCTCCACAACCAATATTTCTGCGATTCTGATTGGCAAGGTGGCATCTACGCATCAGCCACTCTTGAAGGAAGTCGATCTGGTCTCAACATCGCCCTCTGCTGGGCTGCTCTTCTCTATCATGGAAGAGATGAATACATAGTAAATGCTCAGAAGATTGTTGACACTACAAGACGGATTCGCGATGGCTTGGCTGGAATTGAAGGCATCAAATTGCAAGGAGAGAGCAATATTTGTATTGTTAGTTGGACAACTGAGAAGGGGATTGATGTGTTCAGATTCCACAATCAGATGAAGGAAAGAAATTGGCAATTGAGTGGATTGCAATTTCCAGCGGGGTAAGACATGATCTGTCGGAAATTGAAATGATCAAGAAAATAAACTTATAGAGTTCATCTGATGCTCACGATGAATCATACTCAAGAGGGTCTTGTCGAAAAGTTCATCAATGATTGTCGCGAAGCTGTACAATTTGTTCGGGAAAATCCACCAGGCGCTTCTGAAAAATCATGTGAAGCTGCAATTTATGGGATGGCGCAAGGAATTCCGGATAGATCTTTGGTTTCTGAGTTTGCTTATACTTATTTGGACACTTGTTATGAGAATACCAGATAATTCTTCTTTTTTTTTGTCTTTTATTTAATTGTATTTATACGGGTTCTTGATAAATACTTGTCTCTAAACACAATGAAAAAAAAACAATTATATCACTGAAAATAAACAGGCAAACAAACATGCAGGGATGGCCGAGCGGTCTAAGGCGCCAGACTCAAGCGAACGCTTACCTCGAGTTCGAGGCCGACTGGGTGTTCTGGTACTCGTATGGGTGCGTGGGTTCGAATCCCACTTCCTGCAGAAATCTTTTTGATGTTTTGATCCTTGATAGTAGTATCACTCGAGATCACGATGAGCAAATACAAGACAAGTGTACATATATATTCAATATTGTTTTTTTGTCGAACCGGACAATGCTTGAACTTTTTTGTTTGTCCCTTCCCTCCCTAACCAGAATGTTCATCTATCTATCTATGAGTCAAAAAAAAAAGAGAAATATGACATATAAAAAGGGGATTACTCTACTGTATTTGATCATTTGGTGACCATATGTGAACTATATATAAAATGTGTTTCAGCAACTTTTTATTCATAAAGAAAAGAACACTCTTCTTCTTCTTCTTCTTCTTCTTCTCAATTTCATTTCAATAAATACATATTTCCTGTTTTTTTTCTGTGTGTCATTTTTTTTCTGTTTATTTTCGATATGTTAATTTTTGAAAAAGAAAATTAGTGATTTTCAGAATAACAACATTCAGATAGACATGGATATTACAACTATTGTGGATGTTGTGGGATCTTTTGACAGGGTGAGTTAAAAATTAGAACAGGATAGGGGAACAGTATACCAGGACATTTTTGATCTATTGTTTTTTCGAACTGTTGGGCGCATTATCGAAAGTTTTGGTGAATTATCGAAATTTTTGGTGCACTATCCAATTTTTGGTGTATTATCGAATTTTTTGGTGAAATATAGAACATTTTCAGTGCATTTTCCTATTTTTTTATATAACATTCGAATTTTTTGGTGTATTCTCCAACATTTGGTGCATTCTCAACATATTAGTGCATTATCAAAACTCTTAGTGCATTATCCAAATTTTGGTTTATTTTCCAAATTTTTTGATAAATCATCGAAGTTTATGGTGCATTACCAACATTTTTGGTAAATCACCAAAATTTGGAACATCAAGTTATAAATCGACTGATGTTTCAAATTCCATGAACAATTCCCATTTTTTTTCAATGACAAAAAATTTCTATGTATACATAAATAATAAAATAAACATCATAATACCCTTGTTCTATGGTTGTTCAATATGAATCACATTCCTACCCAATTAAAAATTTCAACTTTTTTTTAACTGAACGTGTTCCAGTCTACCGTACTATGGGCGCTAATCGTTGGTATAATCCTGGCATTTTTGCTTGGTGCTGGCATGGGTGCAAATGATGTCTCAAATGCTTTTGGCACCTCAGTTGGTAGTGGTGTTGTCACTATTGTTCAGGCTTATATCCTTGCGTCCATTTTTGAAACCTTGGGATCTGTCCTAGTTGGATGGAGTGTGACAGATACGATGAGGAAAGGTGTAGTGGATACCTCTCAGTATGCTGACAGTCCTAAGGAGCTGCTTTTGGGGCAGGTGGCTATTTTGGGAGGTTGCGCATCTTGGCTGATGATCGCTACTGCGCTCCATATGCCGGTTAGCACTACCCATTCCCTAGTTGGAGCTACGATCGGTTTCTCCATGGTTCTAAGAGGCTTCGAGGGGATCCGCTGGTTTGCAATCATCAAAATAGTGGCCTCTTGGTTCGTCTCACCAGTTCTATCAGGGACCATCTCATCAATCCTCTATCTCATTGTTGACCATATTGTGTTGCGCAATGAAAATCCGGTGAAACGTGGGCTCTTTGTGCTCCCCTTCATCTACTTTGTATGCCTCGCTTTCAACGCGGTGATGATTTTCTGGGATGGTTCGCAGCTTTTACATTTCAACGAGTTACCTTGGTGGAGTGTGATTCTTATTGCGTTAGGAGTTGGATGCGTTGCCGCATTGTTTGCCCAATTCGTGATGAAGCCAAGAATCCGCGCAAAGATTCAGAGTTGTGAAGATGAGCCAACTCCCCGTCCATTTTCGGATATTGAAACTGCTCGAACTGCCTCAACTATCTCTAACAAATCATTCAAACTCTCCGATGACAATGGAAAAATCAACGGATTTTTCAACTGGCTCCTTCCTGATCGTCAACGGGTCGACGACCGGAGCACAACCCAGCTCTTTTCCACCATCCAAGTATTCACCGCATGTTTTGCTGGTTTCGCGCACGGTGCGCAAGATGTCAGCAACGCTGTTGCTCCGCTAGCCGCACTGATCTCAATCTACCGATATCAATCGACCGAGCAAAATGAGGCGGTAAGCCGGAAGCCTAAAATTAAATCTGAAACCTAATAACCTATTTCAGGTCCCAATATACGTCCTACTCTACGGAGTATTGGCTATTTGCGTTGGTCTTTGGACACTAGGACATCACGTGATTAAAACGGTTGGTCAGAAAATGTCAGAGATCAATCCAGCTAGCGGATTTTGTATAGAGTTTGGAGCAGCGATGACAGCTCTTATTGCTAGTAAAGTTGGGCTGCCGATCAGTACGACGCATTGTTTGGTGAGTCAGAAATGAGGGATCACTTATGATGGACCAAAATAGACCTACAAGCAAGACTATAAGAGCCCTGTAAAAATTTTGCTAAGTATGTAGTTTACTATGAATTGGATGAGCTTAGAACTGAAATATCTACTAAAAATCTAGCCCAGTATCTGAACTTTCTATAACCGTTATCTGCTAATAACCATTAACCGATGATTCTCAGGATAAGTCAGAAATTAGGTTATAAAATAAAAAGAATTCGAAAAAACCAGGCGCTGAAGAGATGGTATTGTTATTTCGAATTTTTGTGACCATAGGAAGAGGAATTCATGACCTAGGTTTTGCTACCGTATAGAAATCGAACAAGAAAATTTCAAATAGATTTTTAAAAAATTGAAAGTCTTAAAAAAATTCGTGGAAGTAAAAAAAATATGGTTGAACCTTCTCTTATTTTTTGTTTTACAGGTGTTCACTTTTTAACAATAATCGTGAAATTTATTTTTTCAGATATCCAAATTTTTTTGATATTGAGGAAACAATTTTTAAAATTTATATACGGTAGCAAAACCTCGGCCACGTTTCCAACAATCAAAAAAAATCGAATAAACAATAGAAAAGTGATAGGGCGGCCAACAAAAAACATAGCATACAGCCAAACGCCTGAAATGTCGGTTGCTCGTTTGATCGAATTTCCTGATTTCCGGATCAAGCTTGCTTCAAAGAGAGCTCGTTTTTCCAGAATCTCCTTTCTCTCATCTCTGTCAACATTTTTTTTTCAAACCTCTTTTTTTAGGTCGGAAGTGTTGTAGCCGTTGGCTGTCTACGTTCCGGCAAAGGTGTACAATGGTCAATTTTCCGCAACATTGTGATCTCCTGGGTGGTAACTGTTCCTGTCGCTGGTTGCATTTCTGCCGCAATCATGCAAATCATCAAATGGACAGCTCTATAGAGTTCATCATAATGCTCATTCTCATAATAATCATCGTTGGGTCAAATGTAAGGCATGGAATAGAAAAAGAGGATAAAGAAAGTGCACATTCGATTTATTAGGAACCCCTAGGGAGATCTCCAAAAAAGGTCTACAAATTTGTTTTTGAACATTTCAAAGTTTCTTGTGTTTTCCTGTGAAAAGAATATGTACATTCTCAGATTTATTAAGCTTGGGAATTGAATTTTTCATGGCTTAAGCTACATATTCAATCAACTGTGAATGCCTCGAAATTCTCTGTTTTTAGCAGCCTTATTTACATGATTGAATTAACCAAATCTGGAGAAGAAAAGCATCCAAAATTGTTATTTTTCTTTTTCCCTTTTTTTTCTTGATAAATTTGGATTAGTTAAATGTCAAATATATCATGCACTTTTTGAATTCTTTATTTTGATTGTCTTTTTTTAAAGATAACAGTCATTTAAAATCAAAACACATTTACTCGGGGAAAAATCTTGCGACTATTGGCGCAAGAACACCGCAAGCCTTGCGACAGCCGAATGTCGCAAGTTTGCGACAAACTGCCGCAAGCTTGCGACAAGGAAAAAGCCTTGCGACACGCTTGCCGTTTTTTCCCCGAGGAACTGTCTTACCTTTTTCTTCATTCCATGCAAATTTCCAATTTACATTTTACCCAATATATTTTTTTTCAGCTGTATGTATTTAATTGACGTGTACTTTTTTCAATTTAATAATGAAACTATTCGAAACTCAGCGTCCAACTTTAATTAACTGACTAACTGACTTCAAGGGAAAAAAGTTAATTCATTTTGTTGTCAACTTTTTGACTTTTTTTCTAGTTTTAGAGAAAATGAGTGAAAAACTGGGAATTCGGGAATATTCGGCTGTTATTATGCTACCTATATTGATTATTGGGATAATTGGAAATGGTCTATCGATATTTGTTTATAGTCGAATATTTATGAGGAGAAATGCTGTGGGATTTTTGTTATTATGTCTATCGATTAGTGATTTGGTTGTACTTGTGACGGGATTGCCAATATTTTCGTATTATAAATTTCCATTTGTGTGAGTTTTTTTTTTTGTCAGGGAAAAACATGACGACCTTGTTATTCACTTGGCCTATTTTTATCAGTTAACATTTGAAAAATGAAATTATGATAATACCCATTCTTTGGTTGTTTATTGTTGTTCAACATATGTTGAATAATAACCTTTCTGGAAATCGAAGTTTACATGTCATGCGATAGGGTAACAACAACAAATTTCATAGGGTAACAACAACTAAATGGAACATGATATCGTTATGAATTGGCTCTAGTTTTTTTGTCCCCATAGGTACTCTCCAGTTTTTGTGAGACGTAAACTGAAAAATAGAAATCTGGAATTTGTTTTTTGAAAATAAGCATTCGTTGAAAAAAAAACTATTTCTGAAGAGTTTGGCAGATGTTTTCAAATGTTATTTTGATAAAAGACTTCGCCGAAAAAATTACCGAAAAAATCAGAATTCAAGGTTTTTTCTTGTAAAATTTTAGTGCAATTTCAAAAATGTGTAGATTGTCTCAAAGTTGATAAGTTCACTCAACATTTTATTTGAAAACGTACCTAATTTTTTTAGAGCACACTTGCACATGTGGCCTAGAAAAAAAACTAGGCCAGAAAATCGTTTTTACTCAACTCAGAAGGAATCTTTGAGCAAAATTCGACAAAAAGATTCATTTACTTTGAGACAATCTACAAAATGTTTGGAACTTCATTGTATTTTAATTTAAAAAAAACGAATTTTCAGAAATTTTTCAGTAATTCAGTTTTCATATTTGTGCTCATAATGACTGGAGCTCATTAATTACTCATTCGAGCACAACTGTGCAAAATATGGGACCAAACAGACCATTTTGAGTCAAATTTTAACTTTTTTTCCAATCATGTACACATTTTTGATCACTACTGCATATGGGGGCACAGGCGCCCACCTTATCACTGTTTGAAAAATTCTGGTTCTTGAAATTTTTCCTGTTGAAAAGCGAAACTACAGTAACCCAATGGCAGCAATTTAATTCAGGCAATGAGAAATCCGACAAACAGTTTTTTTTAAACTAGGAAAGCCAGCAAGCCACACACAAAACATAGCCATTAACCATATCCTGAAAATGTCGGTTGCATAATTGATAGATTTTCAGCCCCGGAAAAAATCAACCAGGCTCCTGGCACAGCCGTATTTGTGCATTTTCCCTCGTCTATTTTTATCCAATCGGTGCATGTGCCAAAATGATCTCCCAATACATTATCCTAATTGTTTCTATTGAAAGATGGTTTGCCGTTTGTCGTCCCTTAGAAGTTCATATTTGGTGTACTGTTCGAATCGCTGTTAAATATCTTGTCATCGTGATTTGCCTTTCGATATTTTTCAATATTCCCAGGTTTTTTGAGTATGAAGCAGAGTAGGTTATGAATTTCCAGTTGGATTTTTGATTTATTTCATTTTTTTGCAGTCTGAAAACAGGTATCATCAATGCTACTTTAAGTCATTCGAAGATGAACAAGTAAGATTTTAGGTGCATGATCCTTTAAACTTTCATGATTTTTTTCTAGGATATATTTTACAATATTTACTGGTGTGAAGGCAATAATTATCGACGCATTGATACCATTTTTAACGTTATCGGTGACAAATATTAAGGTTATTCGTCAATTGAACAAATCAAGTGAAGAACGAAGATCGATGACTTCCCAGGTAAAATTCACAAAATCACACTTTTTCCCTCATTTTCTCTTCAAAAAGACACACCAACACAATAAATACAACGAACATATCACTAAAAATTGAGAGATAGGAATATGTGCAGGGATGGCCGAGCGGTCTAAGGCGCCAGACTCAAGCGAACGCTTACCTCAAGTTCGAGGCCGACTGGGTGTTCTGGTACTCGTATGGGTGCGTGGGTTCGAATCCCACTTCCTGCAGAAATTTTTTTTTCAACTTTTTGAAATTAAATTTTTTTTTTTCAGAAGCATAAAGAGGCGACAACAACAACAATGTTGCTTGTAATGATACTTCTTTACGCTGTAACTCACTTTTTGAATGCGTTTATCAAATTTTTGAACACGATAGTTTTTCGAAGATATGGTCAACATCATTCACAAATATTACTATATTTGCATTATACTTCGAATATTCTGATAGTCGCCTATACGACTTCCACATTTTTTATTTATCTTATTTTTTCTGTGAAGTTTCGACTTGTTATTATAGCAATTTTCACTTGCAAGTAAGTGTTCTTTTTTCTTTAAATATACATAGACCCAATTATTTCTCTTTGCAGAAGTTATGACGAGCTCAATTCCACATCAAATAGAGCAACAAACAGGAATTCGAAGTCTTGAGGAAGATTTTGATGGAAAATAAACACGGGTGCTCCATAAATACTCGGCCAAGAGGTCTAAGGCGGCAGGCTGGAGTTTAAGCTCACCTTGAGTTCGATCCCCGCTGGCTGAATTTCTTTTTTTTAATTGAAGCCAAATAAATAAAATTTTTATGATGAGCATACCCAAAAAAAAACGTTTTATATAAAGGGTGGAAGAGAGATACTTGGAAAGAGAACCCTGTCTTGACGAAAATGTGTCGAATCAAAATACCAGTGATGAATAGAAAAAAAAATTAAAATAACAATTAACATGATTACGGAACCTGGTACATGTGTTCGAAGCTTTGTGACAAGTAGTATCGCCAGTAGATTAGCTGAAAAAATTATTAATTTTTTTGATAGACCCTCCTAAAATAAAGATATATACATAACAAAAAAAATGTTTTGCAGTCTTTGAGTACTTTCTGACATGTTCTCTATTGTTGCGAGTGAGTGAGTGAACAATGCACTCCCCAGACACTTTAGCTCTTCTCGTTTTTGATCAAAACTCAAAAACTCACATTAAAAATTGTGAAAGATAGCGGAAATGCGACGATTGAGAACTTGTCTATCGCTTCGGGATGGAACCGAGCCACACATCCAAATCGTGGCTCAGGTGTCTCCGGGCGAGCGTGCTGAAAAAAAAATATGGGTTTGATCAACTTCATCGCATGGTGAACTAAAGGTGGATTGGTGGGAAGTGGGAAGCACACTTTTGGTGGGAAGTGGGTGGGTAGGGTGAAATGACACACATCGTCACAAAAACCGGTTACCTCGTCAATCAGTGGTCTGTCAGATTCGACCGATGTTTGAAGCTAAAACTAGGCTGATTAATATGTAAGTGAATGTTTCCTATCTCCAAAACAAAATGCAAAAAATATCAAAATCAAAATTTACCTGATCAAAGGTGAGTGGTATTTCCGAGTCGAAGGTGGTCATTTGAAGATTGAGTGGGCTGGGTGGACCATTTTGGGAGGATCGAGCAAAGGAGTTGCTCCTATGAGAGACTAGAGGAGTCTCATGGCGAAGAATACCATTGCCATTGATGTTGCCATTGCCGTTTCCATTGGTGAGAGGGTTGTAGTGGGAGATGATGGAGCCGTTGGCGAAGCCATTGGTGCGAACAGTTCGGCAAGAACCATTGGCCCAGACTTGCGAATTGCGTGTTCGATCTCGACGCCGTTCAGCGCTGTAAAAATGGTTTTTCACTGGGCTCACTTTGGCCGTGAAATTTGGCTCAGAGGATCTTTTTGACAAAAATAAAAAAAAGTGAGCATTTATGGTGACTATTAGCTTATCCCGAAGTGAAACTACGCCCAAAAGTAAGGCTTGTTTCTTGTGGGCCGGCCTGAACTCACTTTCTAACACTGTTCTGACATCTCGTAATATAACACACTAACGCCAGCTCAACCATTGTTCCAAATACAAACGATATACATCCTAACATCCAAACATCCATCGCTTTGACGTATGAAACCCTTGGCAGATTTTTCAGAATATTTCCAAACTGAAATGTCAACGCCAGTAGTGAAGATATCCCTACAGTAGTCCTAGCAGGCAACGCTTTCGGTTCCATACAAAACGATACCCATGAGACGATGATTGTTAAATATGTTGGAACATACGCCTGAATTATATAGAATCCGTAGCGTCGTTTGAAAGTGAACGTGGCGGTTAGTTGATCCCAAAAACCATTGGGATATGGTAAGGTGGTTTTATTTGTGTCCCAGTTGACCAGGTCAAAATCGGGGAGTTCGATAGATTTCATTAGGGTGACCGCTTCTTCCATCCATTTGAGCTCAACCTCTTCGGAATTATGACTGTATGATTCGAAGATGAGCATACATGTCTGAACATCAAATGGGAATTGTCGAAGGTCAAGGTTACATGGTGCTTTGACTGCTAGTCGATGATTCAGCCAAACTGTCCCGTTCTGAAAAAGTCAAAGTACATAGAACAAAAAATGAAAGAGAGTTGTTTCGCGAGAACTAATTATGTTGATGCGACGAGAAATGGTGAATTATTCAGTAACTAACCTCATATAAAATGACCATTACATTTTCTGAAGGAGACGAGTGGATATGCGTCTTTTTCGAGTTTATCATACATGTGTTGGGAGTCCAGATTTGAGGTAACAAACGAGACTCCATTGTGATGTTTCTGGAATAGCGACTTGTTCGAGTTAGATCATGAAAACCAGAAAAATGGGACAACATAACTATGTAGAGTTAATGAAATTGGTTCGCGGATAAAATATTTCAAGTAGTTCAAAATCGTGTATTGAATGAAGATTAGATCAGTGATATGCTAAAACCACGAAAATGTGTGTAAACCTGGAGAACTTTGTTTTGAACTAAACTATAATTATGGAATCCGGAATGAAATATAATTGGTTAATTTTATGGTATACCTAAAAAAAGTGTTGAAATAGGTGAAACACTTGATTTTGAAAAAAAATAGGTGCAACCGACAATAGACACGTTTGTTCAGTCGCTATACTTCTCTCTCTCTATCTCTATCTATCTCTCTCTATCTCTCTCTATTTCTCTCTCTCTCTCTCTCTCTATCTCTCTATCTCTCTATCTCTCTATCTCTCTCTCTCTGTATCTCTCTCTCTCTCTCAAATTCAATTTTTACCTTTTGCAGGCGGGATAGTTGACAAACGACAATGCTGGATCATGCCAAAGTTGTGTGAACAAAATGTCGATCTCGAAATCCGCCGAAATCTCATTCAAACTTCCCATGTCCTGAAAACCATGTTATTCTCATTCTTCCCCTTATGATTTTCTTCGTTCTTGTGCAAATTAATGAGCCTACTTATAGATTATTGGTGAGAAAATGTTCATCGAAACACATTTTTCCTCTGAAAAAATGAAAAATCAGACCTGAACATGAATCTCTACGTTGACTTGAACACTATCCTCAGCGTCTGGGAGCATTTTTGTGTAGTTGCTCATGATTTTACTGACGATGGCTCCTTCGGACAACGATTCACTTGAGCATTTTCGTCGCTTTCCTTTTGTTGAAACCTTGAAATTGGCCAAATCAATTTATATCCATACATTACATTAGGGATATAATTACCTGGCTGGGCTGTGCGATGATTAAAAATAAAAATAGAACTGCGCAATTGGTCAACATCACCATTTGAACATTTGAATTGGAACCTAAACATATAAAATTGGATTAAAGTTTCAATAAAAAATGACGAGTTGCAAAAAAAATGAGGGAGGAAAAAGAACATGATGATTGACGTTTTTTTTTTTGGAAGTTTCAGTTAGGATGATAGAAATAACAAAAGCAAAAGAAATGAAATTTCCAGCTGGGTTTTCCGAGAATATTTACAACTTTACAATGAGAAATCATAGAAGAGATTAAAAATGTTGGTGGTTCATACATATGTTGACGGAATGTTTTAGTTTTTCAGCTAGAATCTTTTTGACGGGGAGAGGGACACGCCCACTTTTGTCTTGTGTTCTAGAAAGGGACGAGAATTTTAAGAGAAGTTCGAATTAGCTTAATCTTGAGTAGAGAAACTACAAGTACATGTTTATTATTCTTCGAAAACGTATTGAGACATTCCAAAAAGTAGACGGTTCTTTCTAACCGTGAACCGTGGAAAATAGGAAGAAGTGAGAGTCTAGAGAGGTAGAGATAGAGAGAGAGAGATATAGAGAGGGATAGACTGGGATTTCGGCTGATTTCGAGATCGACATTTTGTTCACACAACTTTGGCATAATCCAGCATTGTCGTTTGTCAATTACCTGGCCTTCAAGAGGTGAAAATAGAGATAGGGAGGCTTGAGAGGTTAGAGAGGCTGAAAAAGCTAGAGAAATAGGGGAAGATAATATAGAGGGTGTTTGAGAGAGATAGAAAAAAATAGAGAGAGATAGAGAGAGATAGGGAGAGACAGAGAGAGAGATAGAGAGATAGAGAGAGACAGAGAGAGACAGAGAGATAGAGAGATAGAGAGAGATAGAGAAATAGAGAGAGATAGAGAGAGCTAGAGATAGAGATAGAGAAAGGTAGAGAGAGACAGAGAGACAGAGAGACAGAGAGACAGAGAGACAGAGAGACAGAGAGACAGAGAGACAGAGAGACAGAGAGACAGAGAGACAGAGAGACAGAGAGACAGAGAGACAGAGAAACAGAGAGACAGAGAGACAGAGAGACAGAGAGACAGAGAGACAGAGAGACAGAGAGACAGAGAGACAGAGAGACAGAGAGAGACAGAACAATTGTGAATAGGGCGAACTTGATTTTTTAAAAGTAGCTTTTCAGAGATAGGAGAGGTTATTCGAGTTAGTAACCGACAGTTAACGGGTTCAACCAAATGCTATATTTCATTTAAAAAATACATTGCGGAAAATATATCATTTTTTCTATAATTTTTGGCCTGATAAGACCGTGACCAAATAAATTGGGTCTAAAAAATTAGAGATATTCTCCCAAACGAGACCCTTTAGTCATGCCCACCTTGCACTGACCTTCGTTTCGATTCAATTTGCAAGTTCCGCGTGTTTTTGTTTTTTTGCAAATCCTCCAGAGACCCGGGGGTTGATCCAAAGTTCAGCAAAACTGAGAAAGCCTTCAAAAATTTTGAGAAAAATTTTAAGCACACACACCGGAACGAAGATTAGTAGAGCAACACAAGAAAAAAAGAGCTCACCATCAGCGAAACAAGAAAGAATCCTGACCAATTATTCATTTTTGATAAATCGGCCGGCAAAAAGGGATTCAAACAGTTTTTGTCTTGCAGAAGGAGCACAAAAAGGGCGGTTTGGCTAGGCTAGAAGGCGTCAGATTTTGGCTCGAGATAATTGATTCAATTAAGAGCCGAGGATGGAGTTTTGTGATGACAACGAAGAGAGAAAAAGAAAGAGCAAAGTAGAAGGAGTAGGAGAGGATAATTTGTTGCAGACACGTGTGTTTGTGACAGCAAACATCAAAAAGCTACTTATATGAGTGTACATATATACTTGTCAGATTTTTGATCGGGGGTCCTAAACACTTGAGAGATAGAGTACTAAGAACATGATTCTTGATCTGAAGTGTTGCTAGAACTGCAGTACCTGGAACGGGCTCAAACTTGAGATTATTCGGAAGCGGTTCGAAGCGTTTTAGAATTATTTTCAGAGGCTTCATCCGAGTTTCTGTCATTAAGATTACATTGGGTCAGGTTCCAAGATCAGAGTTCAGAACCAAAATTTGAGTGATTATATTTTTTTCTCTACACATTTGGAATGATAAAATTTGAGTTTAAAAATCTGCAAAACATGCTCAATCTACTGGAAAAGCAAATGTCTATGCATTTGTATTTTTTCACGCAAAATTAGTCAGTACTTTTTTAAAATTCAATTTCAGGTTATTTAGCCTAATTCACTTGATAAATGAAGGTTTCCAGCGTTTTTTAAAGAACTCTTTAGTATTTCCACTCTGCTGAGATCAGAAGATATTGTTTTCTTATCAAACTTTAAGCACAATTTTCAGGTTTACACGCCGAACTCAGAAAATTAGAATCAGGCTGGTAATCAGCATAAAAACTCTATCGAACTACATAGACATCCTTTCGAAGTTTGTTAGAAACTTCATGAGATTTTTTTGTAAGCCTAAGGTTAATCCAGATTTGACCTTAGCCTATCTTGAGGCTAATCTAGAACTAACCTAATTCTAACCTAAACCAAACCTTAGGTTAACCTAAGCCTAACCTGAGCATAACTTAAGCCTGATCTAGGCTTTACTCGATCCTAACCTAAGCTTAACCTGAAATTGACCTGAGCATAACCCAAGTCTGACCTGAGCCTACCCTGAATCTAACCAAAACCTAACCTCAATTCCTGAAGTTTATCATGGCATATTCTAGAAGCTATCATTATGATTACATATGTGCTCATTTTTCTGAAATTAGAAAATCTGAAACTACAGTACCCCAATAGGTACCATAAGCGGTTTTTATGTTTTTTTAATCTTAACACCTCGTCAATCTATCAAAAATCATGGCTCCAAAAAACAACAACAATTATTTTATTCTCAGGATAAATCTATTTATCTCACCTCACCAGCCGCATATTTTCAATCTATTTTTTTTTGAAAATTCAAATTGTTTTGCAAGGAAAAAGAAAAAACAACAAAACAGAATGGAAGGCTGAAAATTAATCAAAGAGAAAAAAAAAAGTTTTTTTTCGCGCGCAAAACACAAAAAAAAACTCTTGACAGGGTTCTGGAAGAATGTCGGTGAAGGGAAAACAAGAAAATGTTTTCGAGGTATTTGAGAAATTGGAGTGGTATACGGTGAAAATTGAGAAAACATACCTCAAAAGTCAAGAATTACAGGAACCCTGGTCCAATGGAACCTGGTTTATAAAGGAAGTGGTTTCTTGTTTGAACCTGGTAAATCAAGGGAGCGAGTCCTTGATCGAACCTGACTCATCAAGAGACCGGGTCCTTGATGCAACATAGTCTTTAAATGAACCGGGTCCTTGGAAGAACCGGTCCCCGTGAAAAAGCTCCATGAAACAAACCCAAAATGTCGAAACTACAGTACCACTTTGAGCCCCCCGGAGACCAATTTTCGTGTCGTCATCATTAAAAATGCTATCAAATATTCGACCACCCAATGTGGAAGGAACCTTTTTTTTTGTTGGTTCCAGAAAAAAAGCAAAACAACGCAATTCTTGTTTAGTGTTAAGAAGAGCCCATCAAAATAAATGAGACTTTTTTTTCATCGTAGATGCTCTGAGCTGAGCCGAGAAGAAAAATATAATATATTGGATGGATGCGGAAAAAAAGGTGTTAGGGACTTGCTAAAATTGGATTGAATATTTGGACTTTTTTGAGCTCACTGAGCACATTACTGGGGAGGAGATCCACAGGACTAAAAGTCAAATAAAAAACAAGACATTTGGAGGAACCGATTCTTTTTATACTCGGATTTGTATGCAATAGATAGATATATATATATTTGGTAAATAAATAAGATATTCAAAACAGGAAAAAGGGTTATTAGAATAGAAAAAAGAAATAAGAAATGAAAAGGTTCTAATCTTAAAATCCTTTAAAAATCAGCAAACAGGAAACATGACCGCCAAATGGGACCAGAAAAAGTTGAGGAGGAAAACTTTGCCGAAAAATATGCAAAAGACGAAAAAGAAAGTGCGAAGATGATATGCAATGGAATTGGATTTACGCTGGCCATTTTCATTTTTCTCTTCTCCACCCCTTCGGTGTTTATTTTTCAGACTTTTCCATCATCATCTGAAAAAAATGCGCACTATGTTTCGTTTTTGACAGATCATTCGTTTCATTTCAAAAATTTTAATCTCTTTGGAGACCCGCTCGTAGGTCTTCGTGAAATCCCTCCGACAACGGAAGAGGGGGATGAAGAAGGTTTCCTTTTGGAGAACGAAAAAAAATATGACTTAGAGGAAGAAATTTGGAGTTCTGACAGACATTTGGCCTAGGGCAAAATTCGAACTGTGAGAAAAATGCTTAGTAAGAACGTGTTTTGCAAAAAAATGGACCAGAACTACCAGAATATTGCAGGTCTTGTGAGTACTTTGCAGCCAAAGGATTATATTGAGTTCCCAGTTTGATGGATTGGGACAGCAGAAAAGAGAATAGACAGAGAAAAATTGCACCAGAAGTTGTTCAAACAAGTAGCCGACAGCTACCGGGTTCGGCTGTCTGCTATACAGAAGATAGAGAGAGATAGAGATAGAGAGAAAGATAGAGAAAGATAGAGAGAGATAGAGAGAGAGAGATCGAGAGAGATAGATAGAGATAGAGAGAGAGATAGAGAGAAATAGAGAGGGATAGAAAGAGATAGAGAGAGATAGAGAGAGATAGAGAGAGATAGAGAGAGATAGAGAGAGATAGAGAGAGATAGAGAGAGATAGAGAGAGATAGAGAGAGATAGAGAGAGATAGAGAGAGATAGAGAGAGATAGAGAGAGATAGAGAGAGATAGAGAGAGATAGAGAGAGATAGAGAGAGATAGAGAGATTTTTTCAGTATGAACTAGAAAACTAAAAATCACAAACTGAAAATCAAGATTTGCAAAAACAGATAGCTTGACGTTGATGAGTGTTCAAAAATCGGTAGATCTCATTACAAAAAAGTGTTTCCGTCACGTTACCCATTGACACGTGTACTCATCATAGCAGAGAGCCGAACCCTCAAAATGTCGGTTGCAAAAAAACATTCTGTTTTTTGGTATTGGATATGAAACTAAGATCTTTGTTGAAAAATTCATCTAAGCCTAAACTGAGGTGATCGAAAACACCTCAGTTTTGTTTTTCAGAATCTCAGTGAATTTCAGTGAAAATTTTTTGAGTTGATCTTTCGCTTCCAAAAAAAAAAACATTTCCTCCCATAAACAAAGAATAAAAAATGTTATTGTTTCCAAAGAGAGGTCCCACTTATTTGACATCATTGTTCTCTAAAAGCACCCAAACAAAGAAGGTCAATCGCCTCTGCTCTCAAAAAGTTCAGAAAATATCAAATTAAATCCACCCTCTCCAATTCCAGACACCATCTCAAGTTTATATCTCACACATCTTCGCAAAAACAAACACAACATTCGATTAACGTGTTTGTTGCGGGAAGCGAAAACGGAAAACAACAATTTGAAAGTAAAAAAGGTTTAGCGCACTCGCACTTTAACACTTCGGAGCTCGTCTGAGCCAAACTGAGCTTCTCCCTTTTGGGATTTATTGATTGGGGATTGACACCAAATGAACTCAGAGTTCAAAGATGACTACATTATGAACTCTAAAATTCGTAATGTAACTGATGAAATCGGGAAAAAACACAAAACAAAGAAAAATTAAATGGGGTGTCTTGTGCTGCTTCTTTTCTCTTTGCACAATCGAATGAATTCATTAGCATATAAGAGAGGCAAAAAAATGAAAAAAGAAAAAGAAGGGGAAAAAGACGCACTTGATGAGTTGACAATTCAAATGGACATCGAGTCACAAGTGGGAGTTGCAAAAACAGGGAAAAAACAACACGAAAGTCAAGGTTCACATCACTTTTTGCTCTTATTTGAAGAAGAGCACAAGGAACCTAAGGAAAGTAAGAAAAAAATCATTTCGCTTCACATATCTTGTGGAAAATTTGAAGCTGATTAAGAGCATTTTTTGTTGTATATATACATATATGTACATGTATGTTTTTGATTTTTGGTCGAACCAAAAAAAGTTTTGCAAATTTTGACATGTTATCTTGTTAATATGTGCTCAGTGAGCTCGAAGAGTCCGAATATAGAAGCTAGGTAAGTTTAGTCATCAGAAAAAAAATGAAAGAAAAGAATCTCTAGTTTTTAGGGGGCTGTGAAAAAATTCTGCAAATTTTGAGAAGTGGATTTTCCAAGTCAGGATAATTTCGGAAAAACCTCAGAAAATATGTATTTCTCTACATTGTTTGACATTTCATGACATTTTCTGACGTTTCTCGGTAGTTCTCAACAGTTTTGGCACTCGAAGAAAATAGCGATTTTTTGACATTTCGAAGCATTTTTGGTATTTCTCAGTATCAACAGTTGTCGGCTAAATTGATAATGTTTTTGTGCTAAAAACGTGTGAAAATCGGTTCAAAAAATGTTCGAAAATCATAAAAGTTTCCATTTTTTGAAATTTCTCTGCATTTCTCGTCATTTTTGGATATTTCTTGGCATTTTACAACAGTCTTCGTCACTCGCTAAATTAGGAATTTCATCAAACCATGGCTAGAATCAATGTACTTGTGTGAAAAAATGTGAAAAAAGGTATTTTTGGTGGTTTTTCAACATTTCTCTACATTTTATGACATTTATTGTGATTTCTTACTACTGCCTAAGATGAGATCTTTTTATTCTAGAAATGTGTGAAAAAATGCTTAAAATACTCAAAATCCATAAAAATAGGTATTCGTTTACATATCTCTATATTTGAAGACATTTCTTGGCTAAAATGAAATTACTTTTTCTAAAAATGTGTGAAAAAGGTCAAAAAAATTCGACCACTTCAAAAATAGCTATTTTTCAACATTTATCAACATAAACTATTGCTTAAAATATGTGAATAACGTCAAAAAAGGTTCGGAAGCCATTAAAATAGGTTTTTTCGACATTAAAAATGCTGTTTCCCGAAAAAAAACACATTTGTTCTTTGAAAACCAACAAAATGAAAAATGAATGTTTTTTGTGCCACGTGAATCCCTACAGTAACCCACATTCTTTGTTTCAATGAAAAAAAAACAACAAAGTTTTTATTCTGAAAACAGAAAATTTCAAAAACAAAAGTTTGTTTTTCTCGTTTTTTGCCTGTTAATAGCCTCATTAAATCCACAACTTTTATTTTTTTTCTGAAAATTGGCTGAAAATAAAGCACTTTATCAATGTCTAAAATATTAGATCCGGGTAGAATAGTATATAGTTAAAAAAATATAGTCATTTCAAAAACGAAAAAGTGAGCCACCTAGTTGAAGGAAGCAAAAATTTCTGACAAAGCACTCAAGAACCCATAAATCACTCAAGTTATCATGTAAAAAAATGAAAAATGGGCCAGGGATTAGACATCGAACATACTTTCTCCTGACATCTGATCCCGGCCAAAAACTATCAGAACTTTGACAATTCATATATCATGTCTATGACATGGCAGACGACAAATGAGCAAAAAATGTATGTTTCGTTGAAAGTTCAAAATTATAAGAAAAAATAAAAAGAAGAAGGAGCCGCTCTCTGGCGGCAGAATAAAACAGAGAGAAACACGAAAAAAAAGAAGAATGAAATGAAAATAATGGATGAGTGAGCTTTAACATTTTTGCTCCATTAGAAGATTGACTATTTATACTCATATTTTACTTTTCATTTAAGACCCGGAAACAAAGGTACTTTCTTGTCTTGACATTTATTATGGGGTCAGGTTTTTCTTGTCGAAGACTTATATTTTTTGGGGAGGAAAACTAACCAAAATGACTCTAATAAAATGAGGATGACATGTCTAGATTTCAGAATTTCAATCACATAATCAGTTTTTCATAAAATAAAACTTATATCAAGATGAAGGTGGGGGTTGTTTTACAAAAGCACAACATTTGAGAAAAAGTTGAATTTATGAGCCACGTTATCAAAAAGCTGTAAGAAGTACGTTTCGTTCAAACTGTATTTTAAATTCATTTTTGACCTTTACCAGTTTCGAATTCAAATGTCAGTTTATGGACTATTTTAATTTGTGAAAACTGTGAATCTTTAGAAAAATCAGAACACGATTGTTACTAATAGACATCTAGTGACTGAAAATGAGTCAAAACTACAAGTAAAATTTGTTTTTTTGGTTTTTCTAAAGAGAATTTTAGGAGTCATTCCTAGCCTAGTGAATAATTTCAAAGTAGCTTGATTTTTTTCTACATAATGAGTTGAACGTACATCGGAAAAGTTCAAACTTTCACTGTTTTTAGAGAGAATAATCTTCAAATCTGGAATTTTCTCACAAATGTTTACTTGCTATTTCAGGTAGTACCGAGCTGGTTTTAAAAAACTATACTTCAAGTATCAATGATTAAAAACTAATTTCAAATAAAATATGATTATTTTGAAACGGAAAAGTTGCCCCTTTCAAAAATGCTACGCTTTCCGTGCAGTAGACCATACCAATGAGAGTCCACGTTGTGTCAGAAAAAAAAATTTTAATATTAGTTACACACAACGAACTATTTCAAAAATCAATTAGTTTATAGATTCTAGTAATTTAATCAGAAACCCTGTAAAATTCGGTTTCAAAATAATCAGTACTTGACACAATTGTTCAACGGTTAACAGTCAAAATATAAGAAAAAATAAAGGTTCAGGTCCACCAAAAAATTAATTATACCACCTACTATTCGAAAATCAGGAGTTCACTGAAAATTAATATCTTGACATTTTTGAGCATATAAAAAAAAAGTGAGTGAACCAATTGTCAGCAAACAGGAAAAAACTTCTCAAATGGAACTTATTAGTTTTTCAAGAAACTATTATTTCATGACGTTATAAGTTTCTAAATATTTCTATAGATTCTGAAAAATATTTTCTACTGTTAATTTTCAAAAAAATTTGGAAGAAAATTAGAGAAAACACAAATCTATTTTTGACCTACAATCAAAATATTTGCAGGCCTGAAAGCCGGGTGTTAAAGTAAATTCAAAAAGTATTGAAAACACGTTATTTTGTTCAACGTTTTACCGACTATCTGTTTCAACAAATGAATATCCCTGTACAAAGTACGTTTCAAAGTCTCCATAAAGTATTTGAGACATTCGATCATATGTTTGGTAGGTCAATTTGTACACAAAACATTAGGTTTCAGGACAACAAAAAAGTTGTTAAAAATCTCCAAAGTTCTGAATTTCAGAGAAAATTTATATATCGACATTTTTGGGCGAAACAAAAACAAGTGAGTGAACCAATGAACAGCAAAAAAACTTCTCGAACGGAACTTGTTATTTTTTTCAAGAAACTATTATTTTTTTCCGTTATGCTACAAAAATATTCCTACTCAATATACGTTTCTAAATAGGTGTTTAGATTCTGAAAAAGTTTTCTACAGTTTGTAATAGGAAAAAATAATAGAAAAACAGGTTAATCAGTCACGAAGTTGCCAAAAGTCAATTCTGCGTTCACGAGGAACTCAATAACAGCGTTCTTCAGAGCTCTGGTCAATAATGACCCAAATCAGTGTCCTCATTATTTCATGTTTCAAATATGTTTGAATAGATTTGTGACAACATTTTTGATCTCAATCTCAAAAGTCCCATAGCTTGAACCCAGGTCTCTGAAGAGATTATCTGAATATTAGCATTTTTGGAAAAAATCAAACACATCCATTTGAGAACTCTGAAAAAGATAATTATCGAGTCCAATTTTTTTCAGATGTTTACAAGCTCGTGTCAAACATCTGACAATAATTTGAGAGCGATCGAACAGCTTCCAAAAAAGTTACTCACAAAAACTGATATACGACAGTCATGAAATTGCCAAAAAAGCACTGAAACTGGTTTACTATTTTTTTCAATATTATTTACTTACAAATAGAGGGAGTCTGATTTCATAGACTTGATAAGAGGAATATAAGGGAAGAATCATTCTTTGACTGAAATTTTCTGCTTTTCAGCAAATAACTAAATCTTTTTCTGACCTAAAATTAAAGTAATTAAGACCTATTTCACAATCTGAAAAATTATAAGTTTCAGTGGTTATATCAAAAACCGGTAAAATTCGGTTTCTTAAATTATTTATGTAGTACTTGAGACATTTGTTCAACGTTTCACAGCCAGGAGAATTGAAAAATTAGATTTTATGTCAACAAAAAAGGAAAGAAGTTATACCACCGACTATTCGGAAATCAGGGTTACACGTATTAGGGTTATTTTCTCAAGAAATTATATCATTTTATCTGAGGTTCCTGAATTATTCACTTATGTTTTTAAATAAGTGTAAAAATTTTGAAAAAAGCTTCAGAACGATCAACCTATTGAATGATCTTCTAGTTCATCAAATAGGAAGAGAAGGAAACAGGTTTAGAGAATCATAAATTCCTGTTATGGAAATGTCATATGTATATTGATGATTTTGAGCAAAAAAAAGTACTACAGAAATATTCCTTCAAAATATACGTTTCTGAATATTTGCATAGTTTTTGAAAAATATTTTCTACTGTTTGACATAACCCAAATGCTAAAAATTTTCTGAATCACAAAAAAAGAAAAATACAGATAAGGTGAGTGTGTATTTTATAAAGTGTGTGTATTTTATAAAGGGGTTTTATCAATGTTAAAACCATGGGATTTTCAAACTTTTTTCAGAGGATCGAAGGAAAAAAGTTAAAAACGGGACGTTGATCTGAATTAGTAGGTATACCAAATTTCGTTAAAAGTTAAGATGGGGAGTAGTTGAACCTCCCTTGTTAGGTTTCAGTAAAACCGTTAAAAATACGTTTCAAAGTATTCATATAGTGCTTGAGACATTAGTTCAACGTTCGGAAGCCAAAATAATTCTATAGTTAGACCAAAATAAAACATAGAGATAGAACTTGAGAAAAAAATATGGCCTAGAAATCCAAAAGTGTGCAATAATGCCCCAAAAGATGTGAGGTAAACATTTCGCTGGGGCATAGTTGCACACTTTTGTGTTTCTAGGCCATTTTTTTCTCATGCTCCATCTTTATGTTTTATTTTGGTTCCTTTAGAACCTTTTTTTTTCTTACAAAGGCGTTTTTTACAAGTTTTCGTTGTTTCAATGTACTTCAGAATATCGAGTACTATCAGATTTCACACACATGTTTCATCCCTAGCCGTGATTTAATGACGTTAGAAATTTTTTTTTGTTTCAATTATGATCCAAAAATGTTCGATCAAAATATACGTTTCAAAATAGATGTATAGATTTTGAAAAATACTTTTCACTGTTTGACAAGCGGTACAATATAAAGATTTTCCCTATCACCAAAAAAAAAGCAATTGATTGTTACAGGCAAAACGAAAATCATGAAATTGCAAAAAACAAGCATTGAAAAACTGACAAGGGAGGTCCGCGAGCTGTTACTTTCCACATACGCTTATCATTTTCATATTCAAAACATGGAAGTTTCACAACTTCCAGTTATATTATCAAAAACTGGTAAAAATAGGTTTCAAAACATTCATATAGTATTTGAGATCAATAATTGATGTTATCAACGGATTAATGAGAATAGCTCAGAATACAAACGGCCAGAAAATAAGAAATATCTTTTCTAGTTTATTCCAGAATGCCTATAGACTTTGAAATTGTGTTGAGATTTTCAAAAATACTGGAAAAATAAGCTTTAAAAATTGAAAAATGATATCATAACATAAAGAGCCATTTTTCACAGCTCCAAGTTCGAGCACCTCGAGGTAAACAATACACATATACACACCACACACACACATAAAAATACACAACGAAAAAATAATAAATCAGTGAAAAGGAGACCCGAAGAAAATGTTTGCATATATATATCAAATGTGCTCATTTTGTGTATGTGGTTGGGGCGGTGGAAGACCTTTTCAGACAACAAAAGGTCCAGGAACAGCAAAGTTGAGCAACACAAAAAAATGGATACATAGTTTGAATGAAATTGCGGAAGGAAGCGAGCAATTTTTGGCGTTTTTCGAGTAAAGAGCAACTCTTCTTGATTTTTGGCATTGTTTGTTGTTGTTTTTGTTCTGCTTTTTGGCTGGAACAAAAAAAGAGAATGTAAAAAAGCCATTTTGGATCTCAGCACAAATTTAAAATGACACATTATTGTGATATACTTTTTTTTGGGTATACTTATTGAACATAATACTTGAATTTTGATGCCTGAAGGTCCTTTAGGTCTAATTTACTAAGATCATGGCCTAATTTTCTTATAAGAAAATGGTTTCATGAAAATATGGAGTTTTTGAACATGAACAAAAATCTGTGATCAATTCTTGCCAACCGCCCCTCTGAATCCCAGAATTGAGCACCGAAATGTGCTCGGAAGATTTTTTGATTCAATGATGACTGTAAGGGGTTTTCAAAAAACTCACAAAAACTACACAACACACTAAAAATATGTTAGAACATTTTTTTTGATCTACTGAAAAAGTTTGATCTAAATTTGATCATGAAGAATTTTGATGGGAAAAAATTTGAACATTGAACTTCGTTACTGGTGCTCTAATTTGAAGATGTGAAAAAATGGCTCTTCATGTTATGATATTATTTTTCAATTATCAAAGTTATTGTCTATCCGAGGTAGGTCATCCAACGAAAAGTAGATCAAATTTTGAAAAGTTTCGAATTCTCTCAATTTGACCTGCTATTTCGTCGGCTCAAACTACATATACGTTTTCTGCCTAAAAGGTTCTAAACACTTCGTAATAGTTTTGAAACGTATTTTATAAATACGGAGTTTGATAATTTGACTGGGAACTTTAAAAACTTCTCTGAAACACAAAAATCTTGTCAGTTCTTGTAAAAAATACTGAATCAGACAGTGTTTCAATTTTCCAGAACTCGAAGTTTACAGTCATTTTTCTAGTTTATAGAATGCATCCAGTACTATATGATTCAAAGGCTACCGAACTTCAAAAATAGGTCAGAAATATGTATTTTATTATTAGAAAAATAAGTGATTTGAGGAAAGTTGACAAGTTCAAATAAAAGAGCAACAACTTTGCTAGTTAGTTCTGAAACTTTTTCAAAAAAATATGAAAAAAGTTTAGAGTTGCAAACCATATTTCAAAACTAAAGAAGTCTAGCTTGAAAAAACCAAAAGATAAATAAAAGAGCCTAAAAATAGACTGAAGAAACATAGCATACATAAATACATAGCAATATATATATATTCATTCAAATTTGCATACAATTATTTAGGCGCCTTATTCTTCTCAACAATCGTCTTTTCCCGTTTCTCGCCCGGAAATTCGATTTGAATGTTCAAAGTTCCCATCTCATAAGCCTTCTTTGCCTTCTCCCCCTGGTTCACAAATGTTTCTGGCACATTGTAGTTGAATCGTCGGAAAGCGGTTTTCTCCAATTTTTTCGGGTCATCATCACAATGATGATAGAAGGAGAGAACTGGTTGAATGTCGGTCTCGTTGAGGGGGAAGCCATTGGTATTGCCTTCGAGGTGGAACATACCGCCTGGACCTGTGATCTTCTCGTCGATGACTTGATTTATATCTGGAACAAAGAATGAAAATAAGTTTTTGTGAAGTCTACAGTCAAGGGGAAGTTCATTCATCTGGAACATTTATTTCCCGGAACACACGTTGCAGAATTATTAATCAACTAAACTTTATGTATGTATGTGTTCTAAAATTAACTCACTTGTCAAAAAAAAAAAGAATTATGGGGACTTATATGTACATATACATGACTTACCATCTTTTTTGCCTGGTTTCACTCTGAACAGGCGAACTCGCACATTTTCTGCTGGATTTTTTCCGCATACTAGTGTTCCTTTGACACCGACCGCTTTCTTGCCAACGATTTGCGTATAGCTCAAAGCGACGAGGACGAAGAGCAGTAAAAGCACAACTGGTTTCATGGTTCCTGAAAATTGTGCAAATTTATTGAACTTGAAAAAGGCATCTAAAAAATGTAGTGAATTGAATATACAGGTTTCCGGTTAAAACAAATTAAACACCAGTAAGATGTACGTTTCAAAAAATATAATAATTCAAAATAGATTTCGGAAAACGATCGAAAGTTGGCAAAGGTTTTGAGTTAATGAAAAAAATGCAAAGAGTTAAACAACGATTTTTACGTTTTTCGGAAAATTCTGTTAATTTATCTTGAAAATTATATATTGAAAAATATGAATACTGCATATTTAGGTTTAAGGGTGCAACAAAATAACCTTATGGTGCACGTTTCAAAAAACTTATAAACTGCTTGAAATGACTTTTGATATTGATTAATTCTAGTGAAAATTACCTAAACAATGAAGGAAGTTGAGGTTAAATTCAAAAAAAAAAATCACAAAGACGAAAAATGGATCATATTTATTTTGGAAGACAACGAAAAACAAAACTGATAAGTAAAATCGAAAAACGTCGACACACTGTTATTGACAGTTTTGTGATAACACCCCTGTTTTCAATTTTCTGTTTGTTGACTTGATTTTTTGATCATCGATTTGTGATATGAAAAACTTCAACACAACTAAATCAGTTTTGTTCAGAATAAAATCTTTATAAAAGAAATGGAATGCTCTGGAAATGTACCCGGTCGGAGCACAAAATACATAAAGTTTGTTTTGTTGTTTGAAGAAAATACTGTGTAAAGCTAAAATTGGACTATAATTGCAGAGACAAAGTCGAAATGGAAAAAAAAACGAGATCAATAACCAGCTGGATAGGTGGCCGTCTTCCGTCGGAAATCGCTATTTCCTTCGACGAAGCCTGAAAATAACCCGAGAGTTTTTTTTGGATTCTACAAGGGCGTTTACTGACCTTCAACGATTTGGAGAGCTTGGACAACCGATTTTTGGCGAGGCACAACTGTAAAGTTTTGCCCATACTTCTCGACGAGCACATTTCTCAAAGACAACGGCATAGCTTCCTCGGTCTCTGTGGCCTCGGGGAGATATTGATTATGAAAACGGGGAGCATCGACAGCAGCCTTGACAGTTTGGTTAAAGAGCAAAGTTCGGATAACAGTTTGCGCAGTCGATGAGATGATATAAGAGCCTCCCGATGCTCCAGCAACCATTTCGACTCGATTCTCATTTTTGTTGTAGATGATTGTGGGGCTCATCGAGCTCATTGGTCGTTTTCCCGGTTTGATGAAGTTGGTCTCAGATGGAGCGTAGCCGAAGGAGTTCTTCTGTCCAGGAGTGGAGAAATCGTCCATTTGATCGTTCCAAATAATACCCAATGTGGTGGAAGCTCTCATTGATCCAAGACTAAAAGAAATTCTTGCTCAGAAGATCTAGAAAAGTATTGGTCAACCTACATTTGATTAACAGTTGATGTACATGAGATTGCATTACCTGCCGAGTCAATAATCGAAACATGTGAAGTTCCATGATCTGGAGCCTGAAAGATGATTCAACTCAGAGGTGCGCACGAAAACAACAAATATTTGTACGATCAAAAACAAAGTTGACAATTACAAAAACATAGTCATGTACAACATGCCTTACCTTTCGAACATTCTCTGAATCTGTCTGAAAATATTGGTTAGTAGAAGAAAGGGACTTTTATGTTAGTAGCATGATAGAGCTGAGCTATTTGGGAAAATGCTCACCATATCTTCCTTGTTTCCATTATAATATTCAAGAGGTTGCGCAGTGTCTTTGATGAGTGCGGAGATTTTTTTGGTGTATTCTCTGAAAACAGATATCTGTTTTCAAACATTTTTGCTACTTTATGAGTGTATTGAAACGTAGTTTACATGGAAAAAATTTGTGGCTTAGACAAGCTCTAACTTCCAGGTTCGCATTATCGAAATAATAAATCTGCAACAGATTTAAAAAAAACTTTTTTGTTTTTTTGGATTGTATTTTTTTTTTCAAATTACTTTATCGGTTTATCTTTTACTGTTATCAATTCTTATTTTACTTATTTACTTAATGAATCTTTTGAAACGTATTTCATATGTTTTTTTTTCAGACAAATTTTTGACTAAGAAAATCAGCAATTTTTCGTGAACAAAATCTGACCTGGACCTGGACTACACTTAGTGTTCTGTAACGTTTTTTTGTCAATTATTTTTAAAACGACATCAAACTTATTTTTTTTCAATAAACAAGTAAACTAAAAACGCTTGAAATCTATTCCAAGTATCTTATGAATTTTTCGAAACGTATTTCTTATATTTTTGAGGGAAAAAAGTTGCAAACACATTTTTTAGAAAACTACGAAGTAGAAATTTAAAAAAGAATTTCGATTATATATTGTAACTGCTACATGTGTGTTTTGGAACGTAGTACACACTTTTTTTGCAGGTTTTTTGTCGCAGGCTCGGCAGGTCAAATACCTTTTTTCTTGGTGAGATCGTTTCTAAAACTCGGACTAAAAAGATAAGATAGAGTTCAGGTAAAGTTTAGATTAGTTTTAGAAAAAAATACATTTAAACCTTGATCTTTGAAAAAAAAAACTCAATGAATCGAGTTCAAAATTAAACTGGGATACGAGTTCAATCCTTGCAATTCTTGATTTATGTATCATTTGGATAAACAGCAATACGAATTAAAATGAGAGGAATTCCTTCAATTTCTTTATGAATTCTTTGAAGCGTAATTTCTACATGTTTTTCGGTAACAAGATGCTTTCACAAAAATGAGAAATGAACCTAGATAGATTCTGCTATTTTATAACCTAGAAACATTATAACCTATTTGATAACCCAAAAAAACTGTGTATATTACATTTTTTTAGAACCTATTGACGTCGGCATACAATTGAAAAAGTATTCAAATATTTCTGATTGATTTTTGAAAATCTAGAAAACGCTTGAAAATCTTCAAAAAACAATCTTATAATTTTTTTCTGGTTTTTATTTTTCTTCAAAAAACAAGTTACATCGCGCTGTTTTCAACACTTGCATCTGGAACTCGAAAAATATAATTTAGATTTTGTAGTCTGCTATTAGCTAAATAAGTAACCTAAGATATCAGTTCCAAGTACTATGTGAACGCTTTGAAACGTATACTTTAATGGATATAGACTATCATGTTTTCCTTAAAAAAAAAACTAACTCTGTCATCATCTCATCGACCAGACTCTTTGCCTCTTCAACAAACGCCACATCTCCAAGCTTCGTCCGTTGTGCATAGGCAAACTTCTCCGCTTCGATCATTCTGTGATAAACCAGTGGATCTTGCAAATCAACTTTTCCATCTTGATAAAACTGTGCCATAATTTGAATGATATTCTGGGTAATAACAAATGATGATGGAGGTGGTGGTCCACACATTTCATAATCTCCCGGAAGATGTGAGCTAACCAATGGCGAATCATCAACGACCGTTTCATAATCAGCCAAATCAGTTTCATTGACAAGTCCTCCATTATCAGTAATCTCTCCGGCTATCGTTTGAGCCATCCCTCCTTTATAGAAAAGCTCAACCGGATCAGTGGAATTAGCCAAAAGTGTGTAGGTTTTAGCCAATCTCTGTCGCTTGAAAATATCACCCTCTTCGTAGACCCTATTGGTTTTTGAGTTCACAAAAATTTCCTTCATAGTGGGCTCTTCTCTAATCAATTTCTCTTTATCAGCAAGAACCATAGCCAAGTTTGAAGAAACCGGGAATCCATCATGAGCAAGTTTTATTGATGGCTCGAACAATCTAGACCATGTAACTTTTCCTGAACCAAATCGATTGTACACTGTCCAGAATCCATGTAGCTCCGAGGGAGTTGCAATTGATCGATATCCATAAACCGAATCGTTAGGCGAATCAACGAACATATCTTCAGTTGCTGCAGCTGGCGCGGTCTCTCTAGCGTTGACTGATTGACATAGACCTGTTGAAGCATTATAGAGAGTCATAACAAATCCACCACCGATTCCAGAACTTTGTGGATTTACAGTTCCAATGCAGAGAAGAGTCGCGATCATGGCATCAACAGCATTGCCACCTTCAATGAGAATATCTCTTCCAATCTCGGAGCATAGTCCATGATCTGATGCCACAGCCGCCTTTTTGTAATGTGCGAATAGACTTCCGGATGGTTGTGGCCAATCGTAGACAACTTTTCCGCTGTCATCTCGTTGGATTGGTGGCTGAAAATAATGTTTTGTTTATTTTGGGTGGGATTTAGGATGATGTGGTTAGTGGGACAAAACGGTACTTCACGATATTTTAGAGTTACCACTTTTTGAGTAGATGATTGTGTTTCACCTGATTGATGGACACCTTCATGAAGAATTTCAAGAATCTGTAGAAGACAATTTTCAGTGATGCCTCTCTCTCTCTCTCTCTCTCTCTCTCTCTCTCTCTCTCTCTCTCTCTCTCTCTCTCTCTCTCTCTCTCTCTCTCTCTCTCTCTCTCTCTCTCTCTCTCTCTCTCTCTCTCTCTCTCTCTCTCTCTCTCTCTCTCTCTCTCTCTCTCTCTCTCTCTCTCTCTCTCTCTCTCTCTCTCTCTCTCTCTCTCTCTCTCTCTCTCTCTCTCTCTCTCTCTCTCTCTCTCTCTCTCTCTCTCTCTCTCTCTCTCTCTCTCTCTCTCTCTCTCTCTCTCTCTCTCTCTCTCTCTCTCTCTCTCTCTCTCTCTCTCTCTCTCTCTCTCTCTCTCTCTCTCTCTCTCTCTCTCTCTCTCTCTCTCTCTCTCTCTCTCTCTCTCTCTCTCTCTCTCTCTCTCTCTCTCTCTCTCTCTCTCTCTCTCTCTCTCTCTCTCTCTCTCTCTCTCTCTCTCTCTCTCTCTCTCTCTCTCTCTCTCTCTCTCTCTCTCTCTCTCTCTCTCTCTCTCTCTCTCTCTCTCTCTCTCTCTCTCTCTCTCTCTCTCTCTCTCTCTCTCTCTCTCTCTCTCTCTCTCTCTCTCTCTCTCTCTCTCTCTCTCTCTCTCTCTCTCTCTCTCTCTCTCTCTCTCTCTCTCTCTCTCTCTCTCTCTCTCTCTCTCTCTCTCTCTCTCTCTCTCTCTCTCTCTCTCTCTCTCTCTCTCTCTCTCTCTCTCTCTCTCTCTCTCTCTCTCTCTCTCTCTCTCTCTCTCTCTCTCTCTCTCTCTCTCTCTCTCTCTCTCTCTCTCTCTCTCTCTCTCTCTCTCTCTCTCTCTCTCTCTCTCTCTCTCTCTCTCTCTCTCTCTCTCTCTCTCTCTCTCTCTCTCTCTCTCTCTCTCTCTCTCTCTCTCTCTCTCTCTCTCTCTCTCTCTTTCTCTCTCTCTCTCTCTCTTTTTTTCTCTCTCTCTCTCTCTTTTTATTTCTCTCTCTCTCTCTCTTTTTATTTCTCTCTCTCTCTATTTCTCTCTCTCTCTCTCTATTTCTCTCTCTCTCTCTCTCTAACCTCATCTGACTTGTTTTCATCCTCATTGTACTTGATACCAACTACAATAGCCAAGGCGATTGTTGATAGACAGAAGAGCACTGCCAGAACTCCGAATATTATCGCCGTCCATTTGGAGCATCTGAAAAATCGAAATTCAATGCAATTTTTCAGGTATCACTATATTTTTTTAAATCATTTTGAACAGAGAAACTAACCCTCTCTCATCACCAACTCCCATATTTTCAGAGGAATGAAAAAATACTAAAATGAAATGTAATAAAAAATGAAGAGGGGGAAAAAACTAACACACAAAAAATACAAAATCCAGGATAATCCGCATTTACCAACTAACCTGCGCGATCTGATAAACCGATAAATTTTGGATTGACAAAAATTTTTAGCATTATAGCTGTCGCTATAATAGCGATCAATTATGGATGTATAACCAGGGGAAATCGAAGGGTCAATTGATATTCGCATGGAATGAAAATGAGGAGAGAAGATAAGCAAACATAGTGGATGGATATTGACAGGAACTGTCTGCGTCTCTCATAAATGTCTACATACATACATGTACAGAAACGAACTGGACAGATAGAAACTGAATGTCATGAACATAGGCTTCTTTCTAGTTCGATTATGATCTTTATAATGTCCAGAGAAGAAGTTACAATTTTTAGGTAAAGAGACCGCTATCTTATGAACATCTTGTTCATTTAAGTGAAAAATTGGTATTCATAAATAAGATGCCCAAGTCATCGAGATACTGTAGCATCAAAATTATCTTTGGATGATGTATATCAGGGTTAACAAGTTGCTCTTAAAAGAAAGAGCACGTTTTTCTAGGCACATCTTTCTAGGGATTCTTCATCGAAAAGTCTATTATTGGAGAAAAAAAATTAAAAGTTAGAAATTTGGAACCTTTTCACGTATACTTTTCACGTATGTTACTCGAAAACTAGACTTTTCAGTGAGAAATCCTTTGACGGTTATACCCTTTAAAAACTGGCTCATTTTTTGAGAGCAACTTGCCAACTCTCATTACCTCACTTTTTAGGTGATGAAGATCAGTGGGAAATGTTCCATTGAGAAGGTACAACGCCGGTTCCGTAAGCTCGTTTCATCAAGTTTGCTAATTTTTTGGGTTCAGAGGTGTCTAACATGAATCATAAAACATCGGATACTTCTGTTTTCGAAAAAACTAAAGTGCTATTTCCGAAATACACGTGTCGTATTTATTCATGATCATATTTCCTAGGCTTTCTACGTTTCACACTTTTTTTAATAATGATTTCGTTTCTTTTGGTTCAATGATATTATTTCTTTAACATAATCTTGTAAATCAGAAATCATGTGTCAGTTCGTAGCCAATGTGAAGTTTATTTTCAGAATTAATCTACTTTTATTTAATTTTCAATCGGTTTTTATACGTTCGACTACCCTGAAACAATTTTGCTGAAATTTGTTAGATGCTCGTGGGTAAATGGGAAGAGTTGAAGCCACAGTAACTCGAAGTTGGGTCAAAATCTAGGATTATCCAGTATGACATTCACAAAACTTTCTTTAGATCATCGAAACTACCGAAATAAATCTGAATATCGGTGTCTGAAGACATTTTTCTCACAGACCCTATTAAATTCCTAAACACCATAAACCATGTTGACAATTCAGAAAACCACATCAAAATTTCTCGAAAATCCTTTTAATTCTCTTCATTCTCAGCCTTTTTCACATTGTTCTATCCTATGAATCAATTTCCACTGATTCTGAAGGCCTATAGAGTTCTAATAGATTGTCATGAGCGAATTCGAAGAGAAGCTTCTCTCGGTTTCCTAGTCGTTAATGGGTTTCGAAAACCAACTGCTGGTAATATGATGAGACTTGTGAGTTCTATATCACTCATTTCGATATAATTTTTACGCTTGAAGACTTGGGATATGTTCAAATCTCATGAATCGGGACGTTACGCCGAAAGTGAGAAAGCAACAGACTGTTCTTCAACTCAAACAGAGTATAATATATATCACGAAGAAACTGGAAATCTAACAGCCGCGGAGCTGGCCAGAAATGCTTGTCACGCTTTCAGAAAACAACTATGGCGTATGGATTGGAATCCGGAACGTGTAACTGACGAACAAGTCGATGCAATGAGAGATGGTCTTCAGTTGATTTTCGCAAGGGCTACTAAACTCGGTTGCGGTGTTCATTTAACTGAACAGCACTCAATTCTAGCCTGCAATTATGATGCAATAGTAACGAAAAATTATCCGATATATAGAACCGGATTGGGTTGTGAATTTTGTCCATTGGGTGCGAGATGTGATGGATGGGAAGGATTTTGTAAATGGAATTGAAATAAACGCTATTTTTTTCATTTTTTTCGTGAACTCTTTTATTCTTTTTTTTCTAGGAAAAATCTAGTATTAGATAAAAGATTATCCAAGTCATGGATAAGTAGTAGAAAGGATAAAAATATTGGTTTCTGGTTTCAAAAACATCTTAATCAAAAATACGACAAAGGAAAATGAACCAATATTGTTGGGATGCAGCAAAGTTGCTCAAGCTCATACTTAGCAGGCATCACAACCCTGTAACCGTCGGCTGCTCGTTTGAACGACTCCAAGCTTCTTTCGCTTAAGTTTGCTCTATTGATAATGCTACTCTTTTTTGATGAAGTTCAATTTATCAACATGTGAATCACATATGCACTCCCCCCCCCCTTTTTCGATTTTTCCCTTTTAATCCCAGATAATCTGCCCATCCACCCTCATCCCTTATTCACTCACTTTTGTTTCTTTGCATCGTTTCTCGATTTGTGTATATTGTTGATATCAGACGAGAAAACTTCCGATGGACTACCACGACGCGGCGAATTCTCAACATCACCCACACGTGTTATCATCTCTGAAAAATTCATCTAAAAGATGCAACTTTGATGATCGGGTACGAGAAAATGAAATAAATGGTCGAAAGAATGTTATGTTTACAATAAAGGGGGTGGGCGAGCAAGAGCGAAAATTAAATCATTTTTTGAACTCTTTGGTAAACAGTAACCTAAATATAATTGCAGGGGAGCTAAATGTGTACATAGGGGGACTGGTTTATAACAATGATAAGCATTGAAAATCATATCAAAGCGATCAATGAACATTGAATTGCTCTAAAATGATCTGAGTGAGCCTCCTAGTTACTAGTTTCTAAGTTTTTGAAATATTAGGTCAACTCCAGATCAAAGTACACATTTGAACGTGTTATTTTTCACATAAATATATACCGATGGACTAAAGTTGATGATCAAATAACATTTTAAGCCAAAACATTCTGGTTTTACAGAGTTCATTTGAACTTGACATCAAAAACATGGAGAATTAAAATACATAGTTCCGGGTGTTCGAATTTTCTGGCTAATAATACATGGTTTAAACAAGTAAAATCTGGATAGAACCTACTGTATCGCGCCTGATATAGTGACACTAGGCCGAATCACGAGAATCCTCCTGAATAGGATCTCGTTCAGAAATCAAGTCCAGCAGTGATAGAAATTTTTCCTAGTCCAAAGTTCTTATTTTCTAGATTTGAAATGCTTAATACAAAAAAAGTCTTCTTATGGTTAGAATGGAAAATGATACATAGGCTGGAAACCCAAAATAAAACTGATGGTTTGAAAAAATCGTAATTTTCGGCTTTCTAAAATATCAGGCTGAAGTCCGTTTTATTTTGAGAACATTTCTGGGTCTTCTGATCAAACAACTATAGTTTTGGCCCAAATTAGGCTGTAGTCTAGTCCGTGTAGGCCTAATCTGAGGTGTTCTAACTCGAAAAATACAGTTTGGCCTAATTCTCATGAAGGTGGACCAAATCGGCCTAAAACTGATGGTTAAAAAAAATTGGGGCCCGAGCTCAGTCCAGGCAAGTTACTAGACGATAAGGCTGTTTTCTGGTCAATTTCAAAGATCTTTTTGGGTGGAATGAACTATTGCTCTTGGTACAATTTTGATAAATGTGGCCCACTTTGGCCGGAAACTAGTTATTGGACAAAATAGGGCCTTTGGTGCTCATTTTTTGAGCCTAGTGCGATCCAAGAGATCCGGTTCAAGAGATCCTCGAGACTACCCAGAAATCCAAAAAAAATCATACTAAAGCTCTCAAATAGAACCCCCAAACCAGTCATTACTAGAATGACCTTCCTCTTCCGAAATACTGAAAAAAAACCACATAACGTTTTAATGTATCAACAAAAAAAACCAACAAACAAGTTTCAGATATGATGTTGATCTAATTTGTTCAACTTGGAAACTGCAGACGAGAAATATTTTTGAGAGGATTAAAAAGAAATAAATACCTAGGACGTGGGTGCACTTTTCAAAAAATAATAAGTAAAAAAATGTAATAGTAGTCACGTTTTTGATTTTCACAAAAAAAATAGATCAACACGAGAAAAAACACCTTACTTAAATGTATTTGACAGTTCTCCTCAAACAATAATAACAAAACGAACGGTTAACAATCGGATTACTGTGTTTTTTGACGGTAGGAGAAAATAACATGTACATTTATGACAAAAAAACGAGTAAATATTGATGACAATGATTTTTCGCGTATATGTTTTTTTGTTGGACAATATAGTGATTTTTTATTTTATTTTTTCTTCCAGAGTATTGTCAATACAAACATCGATATTAATATTATATTTTTCGTGAAAACTGGTTTAGAAAAATGTTCTTCAAAATTTTAAAAACCTACCTGAAAAAGGTCGAATAATAGAGGTAGGAGAAATACTAAGTTTTTGGAACAAGTTTTTTCTTCGTCTTCAAAAATGAGACAATAGTATTTGGTAACCTCAGTCCAAAGGGAGGAGTCAAACAAAAAATAAATGTTACACAAGTCATGTCTTCGAGATTCATGATTTTTAATATGATTGGACAGGTTTTCATAATTCGAGGAATTGAAGAACTTAGAGTTCAAAAATGTATTAAGGAAGTTAGTAGCAAAATCCTGAGAGGACTGAAAAATCAATGAGGTGGAAAATTCGATAAGTTGATTGACTGAAAGATAAGCAAAGTTGGGTTTAAGAAAAAAATTGGAACGTTTATGTGAAAGGTTGCGATTTTTAAAAGGCAAAATTCTCGAAGGGATTTCAAAGTACAAAATTGGGACCTTCACTGGAACCCAAATTAGATCTAATTTTTTTTTTTTGAATAACAGGAAATGTACTTTTGAGTTTTAATAATGTTCGAGATGAGTCAAAACTTCAGAGATAAGAGGTTAGACGAAAAGTTACAAGAAAACCAAGAAGGTGGCGACACACACAAAACATAGCAGGCAACCAAACTGGTCAAATGTCGGCTACTTTTAGGAGCAAGTGATGTTCACAGGTTCCTGAAAACAGGTTTCAAACACCCCCTGGAAAAGGGGCCAAACTTAAAACTCGATGAGGTTAATATTCTTGGCCAAAATGGTGTATATACATATGAAACACACTGAATAACTAAAAAACTGACATTGAACAAGCAAGGTTTTTGCGAATAAAATGCGTCAATTTACATGGTCTCATTTCAATATTTTTTGAAAATTGTATGCCTTCTTCCCACGCATTTTATTCGTATTATATTTGACTTAATTGTATGTTCTTTGGGGTCCCATTTAGAACAGTTTCGGGATTTTTTGAACTATGAGCACGATTTTGTCAAATTTTTTATGACAAAATTGAAGGCAGACTTTTAGTACTTCAAAAAATATTTTGTCAAAGTCTCACAATGGAAAATAGACGAGATAACAATTATCAACAGAACGCACTTGAGTTTTAAATTCAAAATTAGGAAAAGTGAAATTAGTAGCCGACATTCATTGGGTTGGGCTGTATTCTATATTTTGTGTGCTCAAAGGTAAGTAATCCTGAATTCGAACAAGTCTAAAACAAGTAAATTAACAGTTTTTCTAGATCACCATTTTTCATGCCACCAAAGCTCAAACGATGACGTGGTATTTTGAAGATTTTTGAATCTCATGACCTATTGAAAACAAGTCTGCAAAAATTGAAACAATCGTATGAACTTTTGTTTACTATATTTTACAACGAGTTTTTATTTTTTTCTTCGGAAAGATTAAATCTTATTTTCAACAAAAAATGAACAAAATGAAATGAAAAAATGGGGGAAAAACTTTCATATCTCGTCCAAAGATTAACCCAAAATAACGATTATATTTGTAACCCAACCATTCTAGTTTTATGGCATTTTTTGGGGAGGACTGATGCGTTATAATTGGATGTGTATGTCACTAAAAAAAAATCTATTGGCGAGGTACAAAATAACTGTTTTTTTTCATTATCATTATAATAAATAATTAATCAAAAACAATTTTTACGACTTTTTGAAAAATGCGTAAACAGAAATGTCTTATGAATCACTTCACTTGAAATAAGCAAGCGAACAAATGTGCAGGGATGGCCGAGCGGTCTAAGGCGCCAGACTCAAGCGAGCGCTTACCTCAAGTTCGAGGCCGACTGGGTGTTCTGGTACTCGTATGGGTGCGTGGGTTCGAATCCCACTTCCTGCAGAAAACTTTTTCTTTTTGAATTTTATCGAGAATCTCCATCTTTTTACTATTCAAAGCATTGTTCATCTATGTCTTCTAATCTACAATTATTGCTACTTGTATTATTGATTTATTTGAATTTCACCAAAAAACATATGGACAAACAAGGTCAACATGAATGTATGACTAGGTTCTTGATGTGGTATGATCGAGATTCAGCGGAGGAAATTTTCAAAAATTTAGCGATTTTCATAAATCAATGTAGTTACACTGTATTGCAACCAAGGTTTGAAACAATTTATGGGGAAAATGGGCGGGTTTTCAACTTCTGGGATCGAGATCTAAAATCTGGGTGTGATATAATCTTCGCTGGTAGAAACGTAACTGATTTGAGTTTAGAACTAGCTGTCAAGGTGAGACCAATACTCTGGAAAAACTCAATGTCCCTTTAAACAGTTTCAGAATTCCTATAATCATTGTCATGTATTGAGAGTTGATCCAATCGGAACTTCTCAAAACTCACAAATAATTGAGACCATCCCATTAAAATTGACCCTCGAATCTGATTCTGAGATGGATTCTGGATCTGTGGATGTTCAATCCCTCACCACTATCATTCTCAAAAACACGTTCATTGGTAACCACTTATTCCTCTCGAGATCCATATTTTGTTATTTCAGAAGCTCTTCATTTGGATGAATCCATTCCATACATTGATTTTTGGAAACATTTTCGAGGCGCTGATTTGTCGGAGAATTTTCCAGTTTGCCAGATTACAGTAACCCTAACCCGCCCGAAGACGAGAAATGAATTGACGAACTTTTGGAACTTTGTAGCTGTATTCCTCATAGATCTCAGAATCACATTGGTCTCGTCCCGAAGAATATCTGATGACCAAATTATAGTACAGTTTTACAATTCGAAACATCGAAATTGTCGTGTTTGACCATTGTTATTGTTAGTAGAAAGAAGAGAAGAAGGAAAAAAAACTGAATAAATTTGTTTGACAATCACTTGAATGGTTTTGTTGTTTGTTTTGGTTTTTTGGCGCAAAAAAAAACGTGTAGGCGGTTGAAATGAGTCAGAATCAGGTCATTGAAATTTTGGTGTGCAAAAAATTATTTTGTTGAAAAAGAACATTGAATTGTTTTTTGACCATACAATTAAAAATATTTTTGACCTTGAAAAAATAATTTATATCATCGGCAAGGTCTTCTGAATCACTTTTTTTGTGGATTCAGGAGGTATTTTCGATTTTGAAGGCTCTTTTTTGAATCGGAGTGAGACTGGTAAAATCGGAACCACATGTTTAGTTTTTGAAATGAATCGGTCAAAAAAGTCCTCTGAATCGGACTATAATAAAAACTGGATCTGGTCCTTATTGGGACCTTAAATTAAGGTACCCCTAGTTAATAATGCTCTTTTGGTTATCGGTACGTTTTGTGATCCGATCTATGTGAGCATAAAATGAACCATATCATATGGAACTTCACGAACAGTTTTAGGTGTTCTCATCGGAAGTTATGACTTTGGGCCCAGTTTCATTGGACTCGGCCCAATTGAGTATTAACCTGCCTAGTCCAGTAGATGTCCAAAACTTCTTCTGTTTCATGGAAAATATTCTTTATAACCATACTTGACTGTTTACTTATCACCATTTCATGAAAAAAAACGCTAATAAAAAAAAATTAGTTTATTTGTTCTAATTTTTTGGTTCATTACAGATTCATTACAGAAAGCTCCTGAAGGCGAAAATTTTTTATAAATCTAACTTCAAAAAAACATGATGTTAAAAAAGGGGGGGGGGTAACACCACTTTTTGAGTATAGTTTTGTTGATTCAAAAAAAAAGAGGAAGTTCGGTATAGTAAAACCGCGAAGGGAAATTTAATCGAAAATCCTAGTATTCGAGAAATTTGGATTTTAAAATTTTTTTGAACGTATATACGTGGTAAAATTTGTAGGGGACTGGAGAAATTCTCGAATACTAGGCTTTTCGGTGAAAATTCCCTTAGGGGTAATACTATATCGATGATGCTCTTTCATCTGAACATCTGAACACAACAAAATTGATGGAGGCTGCATCCGAATAAAAATATAGAGCTGCACCAAAAAAAAACTTCAAAAGGGGAGGTGCACCAGAAACCTAATTGTGTGCAAAAGAAAGAACACCATCGATATAGTATAACCTCCAAGGGAATTTTCACCGGAAAGCCTAGTATTCGAGAATTTCTCCAGTCCCCTACAAATTTCACCAAAAAATTTTAAAGTCAAAATTTCTCGAATACTAGGCTTTTCTGTTAAATTTCCCTTTGGGGTTTTACTATACCAAATTTCCTCTTTTTTTTAAGTCAACAAAACTATACTCAAAAAGTGGTATTACCCTCCCCCTTTTAAAGTTTCAGACATTGAACTTTCAGTTTTTGGCCAACAAATGACGATAGGTACCTTCTTCCTTATTGTGATTCTAATTCTTTGATCATCTGATATGTATGTTGCTGATTCCTGATCTCTGATCACTTGCTATTGAAAAAAGCTATTCTCCTTTGTATTCAACGCATTCAATGTATTTTTACTTTTCAAAATTGTAGTTGTCCACTTTTTTCTTCTCCCGAAATTCTCTATTTTCTCAATTTTTCCAAACATTCCCAAAAAATATATCAATTAAGTAATTTATCAAGTTATTTTTTTTTATTTGAAAAGGTCAACACACATTTTAAAGATAACAACCCACCCTCTCATTTCTCTCTTTCATTTCTATTTTTCACTCACATTTTCTTCCTAACTATCGATTGTCCTATCAGTTGCTCAAAAAACCTCCAAAAATCATGGTAAGTTGTGTGAATTTCGAAACTCCAAAAAGCATATTTACCCATTTTCTTGTAAGAACAAATACAAAATCGGCCGTGGTTATTTTTCTCATTTCCATTTCATCTTTGCGAAAAACCTTGTTCGCATTGTTTTTCACTACGGCCACACCCTTTTTGATTTGATCATCGAAGAAAACGCGCCAAAGTCAGATGAGACATTTTCTGGTTTTCGGAAATTTTCGTCGGTCGAAATTTTTTGAATTGAATTGAATTTATGTATTATTCATTGTTTCATAATACATATTTGCCTAGGAATTCGAAAAATTTCGGTTTTCAAAAAAAAGAAAGATGCAATTTATTGATAACGTTCATTAGCGTCCTACTCATAATTTTTGTTTTTGTTCGATTTGTTGGAATGTTGAAAAAAAAAGTGTCAAATATAATCCATTTTTCGGATTTACCGTTTTTGTAATAGGATTACGGTAGTTCTTGTCTGGCG
The DNA here is from genome assembly GCA_900536415.3 of Caenorhabditis sp. 38 MB-2015. NCBI lineage: Eukaryota > Metazoa > Nematoda > Chromadorea > Rhabditida > Rhabditidae > Caenorhabditis > Caenorhabditis quiockensis. Next base: position 160,924 of record LR548739.1, read on the forward strand.
ATAGGGATACTGTAGGTCATTTTGACCATCGGGTTACTGTACTTTCATCTTTGGATATCCGTTACTGTGACTTCATAATTTTTATTGAATTAGTGAAAAACTAATTTTGAGATTTTGAAAAATAAAATCTAATTTTGAATTTTGAACCCGAGCTCTGAACAGTTTGATTCGCAGAACCTACAGTATTCCTGGGGTGTACGGTCACTTGTAGTACTGTAGGTTTCTGTTCAGTTCGTTTTAATTAGTGTAGTTATGCCGTATATTTCTGTGGTCTGGAAGCAATTATTTCTGAGTATAATCTAAGAAACATTTCAAAAATCGGACTGGATTTGATTTTTCAGCCTTTTCAGTACATCCAGAGAGTACTTTTGGTTCTACTCAAGCTTTTTTGGTACTGTGGTTTGGTTACTTGGTCTCAAAGTTGTTGAACCTTCTTTTGGGTACTGTACATCCAAGTTGTATCTCTTTATAGGCTTAGGTATGTCCTTCAACTTTCCAAGGTGATTCAAAATCCTAAAGTTCGAATTCTAGAACCCCTCTCAGAACTAAGAAGTTATTATAATTCAAAGTTTCGAAATTTCTAGAAGCTTCTCTCAATTTCCATTTCACAATGTTCCAGAAGCATCGCGCACCATCTATCTCTGCGTCTCCCCACCCTCCCCCACTATTTCCACGAAACCGCATCTCTGTGTCTCCACAGCCAAAGGGCGTGTCTCATTTTCGTTCCCGACGGGCAAGAGAGAGAGAATTGATTCGTAACACACACACACACAACTTTATTTCTCTATTTTTCTCCCGTTTTTTCTTCATTTCTGTCAGGAGAGAAAAAAAACAACAAAAACAAGACGAAATACGTTTCAATTGAGTGAGATATTATTATATTGAATTAGCCAATTCGTCTTTTTTCTGTCTATATTTGTTTTGAGTGCAACGAACGATTATTCTCATACATATTTCGCACTTTCTTGTGCCTGATTTTTTTCTCACTGTCTAAGGAGTGCGCAAAATGCCTATTGTGGTAAGTCTAAATCAAGAGCTTCAAAAAAAAAAAAAATCTTAAAAAATCGGAATCAATATTGACTGAACTGATAAACGACCTTGGGGGAAAAATGCAAATTTCTCTCTCGCTCGAAATAATTTCCATATCTTTTTAATCTTCTCACACCCCGTTCCGAATGACCTATTTTGAAGGGCGAATATATGAAAATACATGGTTGGGAGTAGTTAACAATAACCTGAACTTTTGTACTATTAAATTAGTGATTTTGAAATTTTTAAAGGGAGAAAAGCGCACCTGATTGATTGCATGTGAACCAAGTTTCGAAGTTCACCTGCTTCTGGTCCAAAATAAGGTGCTGTTAAATTCACAACATGAAAACATAGATGAAAACCCTGATTCAGAGATTTTTTGTGATGTTTGAGCCCAGTTTAGAACTCCATTTTCTTATTGTATGACTTGAATTGTTTTTTTTTGGAACTCATCAGCTTGTCCGGTTTTATACTATTCATTCAAAAAAGTGCCGACAAGTCAATAACCTGAATATGAATAATTTGAAACATTTTGAGATTAAAGGTGGGGTAAAGGAACTCGACAAGTTGCTCTTAAATGAGAGAGCACATTTTTTTAGGTATGACCCTCGTGGGATTGTTCATCTAAATGTCTGGTATTCGAGAAATTTTCATAAAAAAATAGAAATATGGAAATTTCTAACGTATAGCTAAGTTTCCAAATTTTTGACTTTGAACTTTTTTTTCTCGAATACTAGGCTTTTCAGTGAAAAATCCCTCTCGAGCTATTTACCTTAAGAGCAACTTGCCGAGTCCCTTTACCTCACCTTTAATAATTTTCTAGAAATAGATCTTAAATTCTGAATATTGTTCCGAAATTCACCTTTTTTTGTGAGAAAATTCAAATTTCAAAACCGCGTTAATTACGAGTCATTGACTATTTTTTATGTTTGAGCTTTTTTCAGATATAATTCCAACTCTTGATCTTTTTTAGTGCTCTTTTTCCGTGTAGACCTGTTTTTTTTACAGTTTCTCGCCGCCTTGTTTAAATTTGAACTATCGATTAAAACATTTCAAACTTCAAAAAAAAGAGCCGAAAAGTTATCAGAAACTATAAATTCTAGAGCATACTTATCAGCGTTCTCCAAAGCCCAAAAATAGTTTCGAAAATTGAAAAAAATCGATTTTTCTTGTACATTCTCATGTTTTCTCTCAAAATCACAGTAATCCGGTGATAAAACTACAGTAATATGGTACATTTGAATTATTGAACCTAGAATCTAACGTATCTTGGAACCAAAGAAATCACCCCCTCTAGGTTAAAGACAATGCCTAACACTTCTTAACTTTACCCACTCTCTCTCTTCTTCAGATCTTCCCCAAAAATCGATAACTTTTTCAGAATATCCCAATCAAGATCCTTGGTCAACCACACACCACTCATAGTCGAAGTAACTCGTCCTCTTCCGTTGATACAGATCGTGTTCAACAACCACCTCCACAACAACCTCAGCCCCAATATCAACCCTCGCAACAACAAGCTCCACAACAACAACAACAACAACCAAACATGCACAATAATTCCGGATTTTTCCCATCGAGAAGTCCAATCCCAGATTTCCAATCAAGCTTTCCTTCATCGGCATTTGACAATGATCCGGATTGGCCGCAATTTCCACGCTTCCCATCGGAATTTGGCAACCATCCAACATTTTCGAATTTCCACAATTTCGGGCGCGATGGTGGTTTGTCGCCAAATCCACAGCGTGCGAGTTTCGCGCGACGTTCGCCGACACCAGCGTCGCCAACGTCCACATTGAGACGCAACTCGCAAAACTATCAACCACCGCCACAAGCTGCGGCTCCTCAACTGATTAGACCAGAGAGTCGGCCGCAGAGTAGACCACAATCGAGAGCGCAGTCGAGACAAGGTAGAGAGCCGAAGGAGACTGAGACGCCGGAAAGACCTGCGATTATTCCGCTGCCTTATGAGAAGGTGGTTAAGCCAGCTTCTCCACAAGAAGAAAATATTGCGAAGATCACAATTGGCAAGAGTGAATGTGCACAATGCCCTCAAGAAACTGTGAGTTCCTTTTTTTCTAGACGAGCTCTTTCTTATCTTTGAAATTTTCAGGATGGTGATCCGTCTCCTTTAACATCCCCAATGGAAGGAAAGATGAAACGTGGAAAGAAACTTCAACGCAAGCAATCTGTCGTAGACTTCAACGCGAAGACCATCGTCACTTTGGATCAAATCGAGCACGACGTTGAGCAACTTCGCAAGAAGGCTGCAGAAATGGAGATTGAAAAAGAGCAAATTCTCAAGAAACTCGGAGAAATTGGAATGCATAATAATATGTTGCGACTGGAAGAATGTGATCGAGAGGAGATTGAGGCGGTCACCGCGAGATTGCTGAAACGCACCCAGACTGTCCAAGTTAGTGTGGAGACGCCGAGAAATGAAGAACAGAAGAAGGGGTTGGAACAGGCGACGAAGATGATTGATGAAGTGGAGCATTTGATGAATAATGATGTGGATAAGGCGAAGGTGTACCTTCAAACGTATATCAATGCATGTGCGAGTGAGGAGACAAATGGAGCTGTTTGCGCAAACTTTTTGAAGATTGTGAGTAGAGGGGTGGGAAAATCACAAGGCTGGGTATAGACAAAATCATTGTTTAAACATGATCCCATCCGGATGGGTAGAACATAGAAAAATTTACGATTTTCAAACTAGATTTGAAAATCAGAATCAAATTAAAAAAAAAAATCATTCAAACAGATTTTATGTATATTCGGTCAAGAGAATTTTGATTTTTTTGTTGTTTCGACAAACTTAATTTTTTGAGAGGTTAATTTTTTCACATTTTTTCACATTCACATCACAAAACAAATGTGAATCATTTAGACGGAAAATATGCCACTTGATAGGTTTTCGAACGCTGATCAACATCCTGTAATGAGTTGTTGACAAAAGCGAGTAATTCCGAAGCTCTCAGCTAGAAACTGGTAACAACTATTAACTGATCAGATATGAAAATGAACCTTAAATTTTGCTTTTAAAGATCTCAAAATGAGCTTAAACCATTTTCTTCAAAAAAATAATTTTTTAAATTAAATTTCAAAGTTCAAAAATAGGATTCATATCAATTTCTTCCAACTAAACAATGAAAAAAATTAAACAAAATGTGAATATTTTTAGACGCATATGATTTCTCATTGTGTCATTTATAATTCTGATTCTTTAGTTAGAATTTTTTATGAAATTTGGTTATATACCATCCAATAAAAGTACTCATTTTTCTTACGAACATTTTCATTCAAAAAAGCGTTCCAGAAGTTTATCATTCTCTTCGAATATGAAATTCAAGGCTGAAAATTGCGTATTGAACGTTGCATTTGGCAAAAATTGAATACAGGATCAGCATTCAAAGATCAATACATGTTTGTCGTCAAAAATATTAACCTCATTGTTTGGACCAAATTTTCTCATCATCAAAACCCATATTTTCAGATCATCCAATGCGCCGCCGATGATCAAAAACGTATCAAGCGTCGTCTCCAAAACCTCCAATCCCAAATCGAAAACGCCGAAAAATCCAGCGCTGGTCTCCTCGAAGAAGATAGCAGTGAATAGATAGATTCTTCCATATGTATCCCTTAATTCTCTCGTTCAAAGCCATACTCTCAATTTCAATCCACCCACAAACCATTCCTTCTACGGTTTTTCTGCTCTTTTATACATTTTCTTCTTGATTTTGGTGCTTTTTCTGTTTGTGAAAAATTGTTTATTTTGTTTGAATGATCTTTTTTATGGTAATAATTATAATGATAATAAATACATGGCAAGGAACTGAGCGCGCAATAATAACAAACAAAAAATGAAAGAAAAAATAAATTATCCCGTTTTGTGTGTTGTGTATTTTGTGAAAGAAGAAGGAGAAGCTGCTGATGATGATGATGATGAGAGTCTATTATTTTCCTGATGTCTTGAAAAGATAATCGAGTTGCGGTGGGACGGTTGGCAGAAGATCGGCGGTTGGTTGGAAGTTTTTGGCGAATTTCAAAAACTGAAAAAATACTCGAGTGAGTTTTGCTTGGAAATTGAGGTCTTACCTGATCTTTGAAAACATCCATGGCTCCAGCCGTGTTGGCCCATCGTTGAAGTCTTTGTAGATTGTCTAGGCCGAACGTTCTGTCGACATGTCCTAACAGTTTTGCTTGTGATTCGAGTTTTTGAGATCCTAGCGCGACTTCGAGGATATCAATAGCAGCGGTTTCGACCGGTGTTCCGTGTTCGAAGTGTTCAATGGCTTGATTGAATCCCATATCGGCTTTGTTCAACACACTGAGCAATGCTGATGGCTTGACAGTTGTTGCCGGGTTCTCAGTGACTCCCAGCTCTTCAGCTCCCAAATATGGGGCTTTACCAGCGGCGGCACCTCCTAGACCAACAGCTGGAACTGCTGGTGGAACAGCACCTCCTGGGAACACTGCTGGTCCGTATCCATCGCCTGTTGGCCCTCTAGAAGGTGTCAAGGCCGAGTCACCGGTGAAGAAATCAGGCTCACTAGGTCCTTCAGCTCCGCTGTTGCTAGGTCTGCCTGGTGCGGGTGGTCCGGCTGGCATGAAATCTGGGTCAGGTCCTGGTGGTGCACCAAATCCGGCACCACTGTCACCGAAACCAGCGCCACTATCGCCGCCAATTGGGCCAGCACCGAAGCTTCCGAAACCGCCAGCACCGCCGAATTCTTTTGGTGGTTGAACAGCGCGAAGTCCAGAATTTTGTGGGATTACAGCGGGTGCATCTTTATCAAACTCAGCATTTGGTTGCTTTCTGAAAAATGAAAAATTTAGGGATAAAAATTGAAAATGGACCCAGTGGCTCAAGTGATATGGTGCTCATGAAGAAGTCGTATCTTTTCCTAGTGCAAGTGACTAGATAGGTGAATTAGATGTGAACCTTCAAAGAACTTGTTCTATAGAAAAACTACATTTGCGTTCTGGGCTCATTTCAGGAGGTCCACTCTGACGAACCTCTGTACAACTCGTCGAATTGGTGCTTTGGTGGTTGTTGGTTTTTTAGTCGTGGTGGTCGGTTTCTCTTCCGTTGGAACATTGAAATTGAACCCTTGATCCCCTCCACCCACACCAAATCCAACGTTTTGGAACTCGGCTGGTAATTCAGAAGGTCCGAAACCAAATCCGGCTCCAGAATCACCTCCGGAATCTCCAAAATCAGTTGGTGCTTCAGTGGTGGTGCTACTAGAAATTATAACTTCTTGTGATCATGTGTTATGTGTTAATGTTAGAAAGTGGAACAAAATATTTAGAAAGGTTAGATGAATCTCGTAATTTACAATACAGTCTTGAAGTTTGTGATTAAAAAATGTGACAATATCGGTATGTTGATCAACATTTAAAAAAAAACTATATATTTACACCACCCCACCCATTACTACGTTCTAATCTATTTATGTTATTTTCACTCTTTCACTCCACACTGATACCTTTGTATAACCCGTCGATTTGGTGCTTTGGTGGTTGTTGGCTTTTCAGTTGTTGAAGCAGCTTTCACTTCAGTGGGGACATTAAATTTGAACCCATTATCCCCTCCACCCACACCGAATCCGACATTCTGGAACTCTGCTGGTAGTTCGGATGGTCCGAAGCCGAAGCCAGCTCCGGAGTCATCTCCAGAATCTCCGATGTCGATTGGTGTTTCAGTACTAGAAAAAAGTTCTGATTCTCAAATGTGTTTCTATGTATGTGTTAAATGTTAGAAATTGAAAGCTATCATTAGAGAGGTAGAAAAAATCTAAGCTTCACACCTTCCCTCATCAGTATGTATTATGTTCATATTTGTTGATTATATATACGTCTAATACCTTTCCCCATACTTAACTAGATATTTATTGTGAGATCCCCTATGTTATTTCCACTATGGTATATACCATACCTCTGAACAACTTCTCGAGTTTCTGATCTGGTGATTGTTGTGGGTGGTACTTTGGTAGCTGCTTCCACTTCAGTGGGGATTTTGAAGTTAAATCCACTATCCCCTCCACCAACACCAAATCCAACATTTTGGAATTCTGCAGGTAGTTCGGAAGGCCCGAAACCGAATCCCGCTCCGGATTCACCTTCTGAGTTTCCGAAGTCAGTTGGTGTTTCAGTGGTGGTTTTACTATAAAACGAAACTTCTGATTCTGAAGTCTTTTTCATTGGTTATTGTTAGAAATTGAGGTTCTATCCTAGTGTAGGTATCGTGGAGGGATTGAAGAGTTCCATTAAAATAGGACAATCTAAAAATCAAAATTATCTCGAACAATATGCATGAATTTTGTTAGATTGTTCTAGCTGCAGTCAAAATTATTCTTAAATCTTAACAACTAGTTGGAAAACAATAGAATAGAACCAAAATTGAGAAAACTATTAGAAATGTTAAATGAATCTAGCCTAACACCTCCCCACCCCATAACTAACAATGAGTACTAAGTCTCTCTATGTTAATTCCACTATTGTATATACCATACCTCTGAACAACTCGTTGAGCTGGTGTTTGATTGTTTGTTGATTTTTCAGTTGTAGTAGCTGCTTTCACCTCAGTAGGGACTTTGAAGTTGAACCCATTACCCCCTCCACCAACACCGAATCCAACTTTTTGGAACTCGGCTGGTAATTCGGAAGGTCCAAAACCAAATCCGGCTCCAGAATCACCACCAGAATCTCCAAAGTCTATTGGAGCTTCAGTTGTGGTTTTACTAGAATAGAAATTTGTGTTATTGTTTAAAGTTAAAAATATTATTAGAAATGGTAAAAACTTTCTCTCCACCACTAGGTACCCAGTCTATCTATGTTATTCATACGTCAAACACCATTATCCCAAACCAAGCTCCTCACAATCAGGTTATTCCCATTCTATGCCCGAACCTAGTTAGATACGTACCTTTGAACAACTCGTCGTGTTGGTGCTTCAGTAGTTTTTGGAGCCTCGGTTGGTTTCTCCTTCTTCTCCTCAGTTGGCACATTAAAATTGAACCCACTATCACCTCCCCCAACACCAAATCCAACATTCTGAAACTCTGGTGGCAATTCAGCTGGCCCGAATCCAAAACCGGCTCCTGAATCACCTCCAGCATCTCCTGAATCTCCAAAATCAATTGGTGTTTCTGTGGTGGTTGTGGTGGTTGTTGGTCGTCTCGAGGGGGTCGTTGGTGGGATGTAGATCGTGGTGGTGATGACAGGGGCAGCCGTGGTAGTGCCATATCCAAATTTAGCGCGAGCATTGTTCATGAATGGTGTGAGATTTGGATCCTCTGGTAGGGCTTCCTCAATCTTCTCCCCTAAATAAATGCATCAAGATCAGATCACTTAACCCCCATTCTTTCTCTCCCAGAAGCATCACCCTCAAAAAGCACACTCTTCTCCAACTTTTCACCACATAAAAAACACCAACCCGGTCGACGAATCCTCAAACGTGGACGGACAGACAATTTCTCTTGCACAAACTTGACACCCCGATACACTGGTTTTGTTCGCGAATGATAATCACCGGATGGTGGCAAATCAGCCGGTGTTGGCAAAGGTTGCGATGCTTCGATGGAAGGTTGTTGGAAACCTGGATTCGGGGGTTAGAAATAGAGATAGATAGAGGACAAGCCACATAACATATTCAGATCAGCACAAAAAAAAGAACTTACCTTGGTCGATTGGGTTGATGACGTGAAGGATTGGTTGTTGGGTGAAGTGACGACCGACTTCAACGGTTTTGTCAGCTTTTTTCGGGACATTGAGCTGGCGGATTTGATACTTGTGCACGTTTTCGGAAGATTCCTGAAATCAGAGGCTGAATGGGCTGATTAGGCTGACTAGGCTGACTGGGCCCACTAGACCGATTAGATTGAATAGGCTGGCTAAGCTGACTAGGCCGATTAGGCGGACTAGGTTAACTAGACTGATTAAACTGACTAGGCTAATTATACTGATTAGGCTGACAAGGCCGACAAGGCTGCTTAGGCTAACCATGCTGACTAGGCCGACTAAGCGGACTAGGTTGACTAGGCTGGCTAGGCTGGTTAGGTTGACTAGGTTGCTAGGCTTGCTGAGCTGACAAAGCCGATAAGGCTGCCTAGGCTAACCATGCTGACTAGACCGACAAAGCGGACTAGGTTGACTAGGCTGACTTTTCAGTTGCATCGTGAAAAATTCTGGGAAAAAACGGGCTCTTGACAGGGCTGAAAATATCCAAATCTCACCTCTGATTTGGACTACAGAATATGACCCTGTTCTATTATTTGAATTGGCCTCAAAAATAAAACAATTTGAGACATGTTGAAAATAGATTGAGCCTTACCATGCTCTCAAAATAAACCCAATCTCTGCTCCAGGCACAACTAACCTCATTATGATGTGGATAGTTGACAGTCTTAAAGTTGATACCCAATCTCTTCCACCTTGCCTCAATTCTCTTCTTTCTGGCATCATCCAACGAGTTGCCAAACCGATTGGCAGTTTGAACAATGTACGCCGTCGGCAACTCTTCTTGCGATGCTGAAGATGGCGCCGAATGATAACTTGGTGGAACTTGAGCGCGCGGAACAAACACCTGAAATTTTTCAAATCCCCGGTCGATCAGGTGAATGTTTCAACAACATAAATTGAAAGTTTGAAATGGAAAAAAGAAGAAGATAAGCAACGAGATTGATCGGGAAAGACTTTCACTTCTTTTTCCCGAATTTCGACACACTTTTAAACGGGATTAGACATCGAAATTGGCAAAAATCGCCCCCTCATTTCGATATATATCCCCCCTCCCCTCCCCTCTCTCCTATTATATTCATCTTATCTCATTTCGTTCGTTTACAATACAATTAGTACACAAAACCAGGATGAGAAGGAGGTGAAAGTGGTTGGCAGAAAAGAGGTTAGGCGTAATTAGCCAGTTCTTTTTTTTTTGTTTGCCACACTTTTCACTTTTGATGTGTATGTGTTGTAACAAATTAAAGGAACATGCTTACTGACCTGTTCTTCACTTTCGCTTGCTAGTTTGGCAGGTTGACGACGACGATCGACGAATCGGTGCGTTGGAGAGTGTTCTACTGTGGCTGGGACTGGGCGAAGCATCTGGAAATGAAGACAAATAGAAGCCGATCAAACATGAGGTTTTGATTTAGACAGGAAGTTCGAGAGATCTTCAAATGAACATTCAAAGATCTTGAACGTCATTGAAGATCATATGATTCTCAAAACTTTTGAATCTCAAAAATTATTGCCAAATTGTCAATTCCAAATTTTTAAGAATAGGCAACACAACTAACAAATCCTGGGTGAACAAAAATTTCCCCATTTTTTTGAGAAAAGTAAGATCCAATACCTTTCAATAGCTAAAAGCAATAACTCGAACTTCAAAAAAAATCCGCTTTCTTCTCGAAATTGGAAAATCGGAAATTAAAGTCAACATTGAAAATTAACCGTTTTTTTTTTGAATATGAGGATCAACATCCTGAAAATTGAGATAGAAGCTATGAACGTTAAAATTTCAAAAAATGTATGTCAGAGTTCACCATTTCAAGAATTACTTTCAAAACGCATATCCACTAGAGCACAGTAGTAAGTTATATTTTAAGTATTCCAACGTGTTCAACATAGCTGAAAATGACCATGTCCAGGTTTAGCATTAACTATATATACAAAAATCATAAATACATAAAAAAAGTTAATGTTAGTGATTTCGTTTTTTTTTTTCAGAATTTGTATTGCGAGAATTAAAGTTTGATTCGAGTTGAGTTCAAAGAGCCTCATGAAATTCATTGAAATCAGAAAGGATTTTTTCTGAACATTTCTGGTTTTCGAGAAAATGGTCCTCAAAGTTGTAAAAAACCACACATTTTTTACTATTTCAATACCCAAATATAGCTGAAAATAGCGATAAATTTCAAAAACAAATATTAAATTCCAGTTCTCATGTAAATAAAAAAAATAATACGTGATAATCACAAAAATCCTAGAAAAATTTGAAAATTTCATAAACTTACACATTAAGCTTCAAATTTGATAAATAACTCAGCTCAAAACAAAACGATTCAGATTTCAAACAAAATTCTGAAAATACCAGAAAAATAAAACTTTTTTAGTAGAAAAAAATCTAAACTTTCATTTTCATATGCATATTTTTTTAGAGTTCTACATGAATACCAGAGCTCCCATAACTTGATTCTAAGGGTTTGAAGCTTTTTACTAGTTGTGCTCCATTAAGAAGTTCTGTATGTCTTCCTTTAAATTGTCACAAGTTTTCATAGAACTTCATCTTATTGATTTTTTATTTCGAAAAAAATTTGAAACCCCTTATCTATCCAATCTTCACACTTCAAATTTACACATTCTGACTGATCCTATCTGAACCCATTTTTTTAGTGCTGCCAGGATTTTGACATGAACACTATAAGCTTTATCTTCCTGACATTTCAAGGGCACTTTTTTAACGTACCCTCAACCTCCGAATGCCATACAACCTTCGATGCGAATATGGCGCATCGCCATGCGCTTCTTCCGAATCCGTCGTCTGCAAAAAAATATACATAATTATGTATTATATGTATGTATTGTTTTTTATGTCACAAGTGGAGGACCTAATTATGTATACACCAAAACTTACCGAAATTGTCGTGATCGCCACTAAGAGTAGTGGTATTAACCGAATTAGCATGACCCACCAATTTTTCCTGAAATATGTGAAGAGTAAACAAAAATACAAACTATACAATTTCGCAAATGAGATGGAACAACACAACAAGAAAAAAAACTCCTGAAGAGGTTCAAGAAACCAGTATAAATGTATGTGTATTTTTGGCAAATATCCAAACAAAATATGTTCATATAAATGTACAACAGGATCACATAAATACAAATTGCGCAGAAGCAGCGAAGAAACAAGAAAGAGAACATCGCCTCTTCGGGGCGGATATACAGAGACAGTGGCAAACTAAGGGGAGGAGGCAAAGAATAACACATCGGCCGAATATGTGACATCGGAGGAGAAGGAGGAGATGGAATGAGTGAGTGAGTGAAAATTTGGGGAGGAGGATGAGAATGAGGTGGGAATGGCATGGGATGAGAAAGAAGATGTGATGAAGAAGGAAAAAAACTTGATTTTTGTTCGTTGTGTCGTTTTTCAGGAGGATTCGTAGTAGTTATTTACAGGATGAGGCATAGACATGGGAAAGAAAAGGGGAAATCTTGAGAAGTGACTAGGAAGTCACTGTTATCCGGATGTTAGGGAACCAATTTCAGAAAGAATTAAAGCCGTTTGGGTTTAACCTCTCGACCCAAGAACGAACCTGAACGTCGAAATATTGAAATCCAATCGGATCTTATTTTTTGGAGATATTTTGTGCGAAAAAATCCATGTCAGATCTTGTGTGAAAAATGAAGCTCGAAGTTACAAAAAAAAAGAAGAAATAATTGGTCTAGTTCAATATTTTTAGGAGGTTTTTGAAATGCACCAGTCCATTTTGGAAACTACCTGAATTTTGTTTAAATTTGAAAATCATATCCGAAATATTTCTAAGTCCCCAAAAACTTTTTGTTGACCTTTTTGAGTTTCTGAAAAATTACAACCGGTCAACCAACGGTCCATTTTTCAATGAAGCTTCAAATTTGGGAAAGTTATGTTCAGAAGAACTTCAAAAAATTGAACTAGGTCCAGTAATTTTTAGATATGTGCTCAATTTTGAAAATTTGTTGAATATTTGGGTACGTTTCAAAATTGACGATTTCACACCAGATCCAAGAAATCTCACATTCTGGTCCCCAATATGTTTTTCTGTAGTTCAGGACCTTCTGAATTGGATCTCCTGGATCGGACATCCAATCCAGGAAATACAATGCAGAAGTTCCGATTTTTGAAAACTCAATTTATGATACATCCAAACGTGGATATCCTGAATGTAATGAATAAAATTTGCTCAGTACTGGATCAAAACTGCACCATTGGACTTTCTAAATTTGAAGCCTTCTGAATCGGCCCAAATAACCGAATCACAGTTTCAAATTTGGGTCATGAGTTTCACTTTATGTTGTAGATGTTTGGGATTGCATAAAACCTATAATTAGAAATTCAGAAAGCGAGATTTGAATGTAATGGGATCGGCATAAATAGAAACATCAAGATCTGCCTTAGTTTTAGTTTTTCTCGTTCAAAACTACAGTAACTCCAGAATCTGGTCTCAAACTCTTCTAGATAATTTTCTGGATGCTGAGAGGATCTGACCGGAGCTGATATTTTGGAACATCTGTTTCCCTGGGTTCAAATTTCAACCAATTCAGAAAATTTACCAAAATACCATGCTCATGCTCAAACTGGTTTTTAATTTTCAAGAAGAAAATTGACACAAAAATGGGTATCAAAAACTACGTTCACATCAAAATCCACAAAAAAATTGCGAAACCAAAAGAATAGTCTTATTTCCTCCTTCCTTACAAAAAACGAACTGTTCCGGTTCCTAGTGCATAGGTTAAGAATGGATTAATTCCCCTCCCAAGCTATTTATCTAGAATGAAAAAAAAAGAGAAAACGACAACGACAACGAAGACGATGAACAAATTAAAGTGAGAATGTTTCGTTTATATCTTTTCGACTGTAACTTTTCTTGAACTCGTTCCACCTCAGTTCCAAAGCCTGGCTATCATTTTATCACTAATTAGTTATAACAGAAACAAAAAGACAAGAACTGGTATGGGGGAATGTGACAAGGACAAAATGATTTGTGTTGGATAGTTTTTAGGGGTTGTGTAATCTGATATTGTATTATAGTTTGTTAAAGGGACATAGGTGCCAACAAAAAACATACATACCTTAGTCAATAGTCAATCAAACACACAAACACAAAAAAGAAAAGTGAAAAGGAGAAATGAAAATGAAATAGTTCGAGAAGCGGTCAGCGGGCGGCTAAGAAACGGATAAACCGCAGGAGAACGCAGCAAAAAAAGCGAAATCGAAGGGGGGAGGGCGGAATTTCGGATTTATTATGATTATCACGATTCATTTGATGTCTATAACCCCCACCAACCTGATTTTTGGATGATTGATTGATATTGTCGCGCAGTTTGATGCGAAATTGAAACAATTTGCGCGGTTTTGTTTGATGTAGGTCAAATGTGCCATTGGGTTAGAACTGGTCAATTTTTGAACAAATACAGATAACTCTAGATTGCAAGGTGTGGATATTTTAACAAGGTTTGTATTTTCAACAGAATGCATCATAGTTTTTACGAAACGTACATTTGTCTGGTGTGAGAGATGGCCGAATTCAGATAGTTAATATCAGAAGGTCTGACCTAAAAGGCCCGGTTCTGGAGATCCTATTGCAGAATAAGAAGGACCAATTCAAAAACTCTGATACTGGATGTCCAATTCACAAAATCTATATCAGGAGGTCTTATCAAATAGATATGGCTGAGATGGTATGGTCCAAGAGGTGGTCCGATCTAATTCAGGAGGTTTGATTCAGGAGAACCAAAACAGAAACTCCGATTCAAGTTCTTCCAATCAGAAATTGTATTTTTTTGTGAAATCTAGCTACGAGGATCAGGTCTAGGAAGCCCAATCCATGTATCCAGGATGTCTGAATCAGGATATTAAATTCAGGAAGTCTGAGCCGGAGAGTTTGACACAGGTATCCAATCCAGGAAATACAATGCAGAAGTTCCGATTTTTGAAAACTCAATTTATGAGATCCGATTCATAGAGTCCGATCCAGAAGGTCCGATTCAGAAAGTCAGATTCTGGATGTCCAATTCAGGAAATTCGATCCAGTACGCCTGGTTAAGAAAATCCTGAAGGTTTGATTCAGAAAGTCTGACCAACGTAGTCCAACCGAGGAGTTCCAATCTAACAGGTCCAATAAAAAAGTGTGATTCTGAAAATATAATATAGAGAGTCAGAGTCAGATTCAGATTGTTTGGTTCAAGTGATCTGTTTTTTCAAGTCAGATCCAGAAGGTCCCATTTAAGTTGTCTGAATTTGAACTTGAGATTTTCTCTCTTTCGGAAATAATTTTTGCGCGGAAATGAACTTTTCATTCATCATTTCCGAAAAAATGTCTGTTTCAAAATCAGCCATATCTAATCCATATCCCAATGATGACTCAAATAACCAGTTTCTTTTTCTCTCTGACCATGTTCCTTTAGGGTAGTAGACCATATCTGACATCACACAACTATTGCCAGCTTTCACTGTTTGCGTAATACATATCGAGTTTATTTGGACAAGGTGTATGTATATACACATACATATTTCTTTCTTTAAAAGGTTTTTATGCCCATTTTGGGTATTGGTGATGATAAATGGATGTAGACACATTTTTGGCGATTAGATGGTCATTAACATCATGTCTATGTATGTATATGTGTAAATAAACAAGGTCTCCTGAAAACGGAT
Source organism: Caenorhabditis sp. 38 MB-2015 (assembly GCA_900536415.3). NCBI lineage: Eukaryota > Metazoa > Nematoda > Chromadorea > Rhabditida > Rhabditidae > Caenorhabditis > Caenorhabditis quiockensis. Next base: position 176,372 of record LR548739.1, read on the forward strand.
ATGTTTGAATTTCAAATTAGATCCGTTACATCTCCCGGGGTGATTTGGAGTAGACTAAATTTATTCATTGAATTCGATATACATAGATTGATATTGAGATAGAAGAAGAAAAAAAAACAAAATGTGATCATTTTGAAAAAAAACTTAAATTATTATTATTGTGGGATGTCCTAAATTTTAGGAGAAATAGTAAATTCCGGCGATGGCGGCCAAAATAATTGCGGGGATTGAGTTGAATGATTGAGGAGCGGCGTTACATCTGAAAATCAGATTATTGTAAGAGACCTAAACCTAAGAGACTTGAGGTGAAGCCTCAAAAAACTGAGGATCAGCTCAAAAAGCCAGAGTTCAGGACCCAAAATGCAGGTCTAGAACTATGAAATCAAACCTAAGAATTCTGAGAGAAAGCCTGAAAAGCATAAGACAAAGCCTGGGAAGCCTGAAATTGAGCTTGTGAAGCCTAAGAGCAGGATTACAAAGCGTAAGGCCACACTATGATTAGGTCAGAAACGCCTTAAATGCTTCTAAACGAGCCTAAGAAGCCTCTGAACAAGCCTAAGAGGCCTACAAACAAATTGAAAAAATCGTAAAAGCCTAAAACAAGCATAAGAAGTCTACAAGCAAGCATGAGAAGCCTGAAAATCAAACCTAAGAGGCCTATAAACAAACCTTAAAAGCCTAACAATCCTACGGACAAGCCTCAGAAATCTATGAACAAGCCTTAGAGACCTATAAACAGAATGAAGAAGCTTTAAAAGCCTATAAACAAACCCAAGAAGCCCACAAACCAGCCTAAACAGCATGTATTCAAGCATAAAACAAGCTTGAAAAGCCTGAAAAAAGCCTATAAATTTCCCCAAAAAGCATGAGAACAAGCCTAAGAAGTCTAAGAACAAGCCAAATAGCCTATGAACAAGTCTGAGAAGCCCTAAAAACCTATAAACAAGCCTTAAAAGCTTATAATCAAGCCTAAGAAGTCTAGGAGCGAGCCTGAGAAACCTAAAATCAAGCCTTAGACTCTAAGGCTTAGAGACCTATAAACAAACCTAAAAAGCCTAAGAAGCCTACAAACAAGCCTCAGATACCTATAAAAAAGCCTAAGAAATTTAAGAACAAGCCTAATAGCCTATGAACAAACATTAGAAGCCTGAAAATCATATCTAAGAAGCCTTTAAACGAACTTTAAAAGCCTAGTTTGCCTAACAAGCCTATGGACAAGCATGAAAAGTCTAAGAACAAGCCTCAAAGTAAGCCCTAATTCCAAGAATCCTGAGCTAAGTGTGAGAAATCTGGAGTCATTACCGAGTACCCTGAAATCGAGCCTTCAAAACCCTGAAGTCAGGCCTAAAATGTCTAAAACTAAGCCTAAAAAGCCTGAAGTTTAGCCTAAGCCCAAATCCAATTGGGCCTAACTCTTACCCATCTCCATAACAGCAACATGTCAGGATACTTCCCGATAAGGTCGTTTGGTTTTGACAATTAGCGACAGCATTTGATACTCCATTCAACTGAAAAAAACCAGATTTTTGTTCCTAAAAAAATCATGTGCCACAAAGTTTTCATTAAAAAATATATTTGGCCTCGATTATTGTCATGGTGACGGTGAGATTTTTTTCTTTTTTCAGTTTTTTATGTGTAGTTTGTTAGGGGGAAGACATAATTTTCGAAACTCACAGTGCAATTCATCGATTGGCATTGTTTCATGTAGGTTCCATGAGTGAGGTCGACTACTTTGAGGCATGTCAACGATCCAATTCCACAGTCGGTGGAGCTTGAGGTGTCTTCAACAGACACATTACCAGATCCAACTTGATGGCAAGTCAACGCGTTGGCTCCATTGAAAACTACGGCGGCGGCGAGCACAAAAACGATGAGCATTTCTGAAAAATGGGAGGGAATAGAAAATCGTGTGTGTTAGTTATTTATTCGAAATTTTTGTCAGGTTAATATCACGTTGCTAGGTGATATTGACGCGAGCGTGTGAAACTGACAAAGGAGCAGCATTATTCGTGAAAACAAAAAAAAGAAGAGAAAATAGATGAGGGGTGATTAGTCAGAGGTACGGTAGGTCAGAGTTTCTGTAGGTGAGGGGTACTGTCGATCAAGAGCCAGGGATGAGGAATACATACGGTAGCTTGTCATTCTGGACTACTGTATGATAATAGTGATGAGTTTGGAAGGTCTACTGTATTTATAATACAGTAATTAACTCTACTCAAAAAAAATCGCCTCGAACTACCAACAACTACAATAACCACAAGAACATGATATATCTGAAAAAAAAAAAATCTATTATCCCTCCTCGCGCAGCTGAAAATATTGGGAAACTCGAAAAAATGGGCGGAGCCTGCGCGTGAGAATATGTTGTATAGCTAAAGTATACCTCCGAGAGATCTGGTCAGAAAAAAATTAATCAAAAATGCATTTTTATGTATGTGATTATTGGAGAGGAAAATATGAGAACTAAAAATGTTGCGAAGCATTTTTGGTTTGATATAGATCAGAGGAAAGCAGAGCAGCAGATGTTTATTATTTTCGAAGAAAAGACATAATATCAGCTGCGAGATCTTGTTTGTTTGTGGTAAAAAAATGGGAAAGTGAAACCATAAAATAACACATGTTCTTATTATGAATATGATAAATCAAATTTATGAAAAAATTCAAGAAAAAAAGAAACGTGATAATTTGATTTTTTTCAGGTTGTAGCTGTGGGATTTTCCTATTTTTGGCGGAGGAAAAGAGCCGGAAGAAAAAGGTTTTGGAACGGATTGTTGATTGTGTGTATTTCTCCTGGAAAAATGTCTTGGTGGTGATATTTGAATAAAACTCTAGACAATGATCAAAATGAGTCAAATCCTTGTTATGAGTACCCTTCCCCACCTTGGCAACGATTTTTTGGAACCGATTTTTATGTGATATAAGTTATACGCTTTCACAAAAAAATCAGAGCTTAACAAATTGTATAAAAAAGATCGAAATCTGAACATAAACAAATGAAAAATTGTTAATTTTTTTCATGATTTTCAGTTTTCAGTTTTTTCGGTGACATTTTTGAGTTGTTTTTTGAAACTTTGATATCCCCTAATTTTTCCGAGAATGATCTTTGGCATTTTTTATCAGGTTTCATTATATAGATTATACATCAAACCTTGTTTATAGGCTATAATTACAGGCAGAATTTTTTTTTGTTGCAAAACTTGATCAAACTCGATTCAGAAAACTGAAATGTTACAGATTAAGAAACACAAACAACAATATTTCGCAAAAATCAAAATAAGAATATGGACAAATGAACAAAAAGTTAAAATTCAACAATTTTGCGAGAGTTTGTTTTTTCATGGATTTAGTTCAACGCCCAAGTTTTTTTATTTTTGATATACCCTAATTTTTCAGAAATCATCTTTGGCATTCTTTATCAGGTTTCATTATAGAAATCATATATCAAACCTTGTTTATATGGGCTATGATTATAACCAGAAATTTTGTTTTTGCAAAACTTGATCAAACTCAATTCGGAAAACTGAAAGGATACAGATCAAGAAACACAAACATTGACATTTTAATTTGAAATATTTGTGAGCACTTGAGCTAATTTTTCTTCGAACCTACTCGGTGGAAGATGCGCATAGATGCGGCTGCGGAATTTTTTACTCTTGGCGCAGGCCTGCTACACTTTTCGAGTGTCTGCTACAAATTTCAAAATATTTTTTTTTTGACGCAGGCATATAGCAGCCACTGCTCATTTTGTCGCAGGAGTGACGCAGGCCTGCTACATTTTGGCGCAGGCATGTCGCAGCTGCTGCCACATCAAAAAGCGCAAGCCTGCTAAAAATTGTAGCAGACCTGCTATTTTTTCCCCGAGTAGTGAAAAAAAATCTCAGAAAAAACTTACTACTAAACATCGATGTTGTTTTTTGATAGGGCAGGAAGTTCAGAAAGTATTATTTTGATAGTAATTTTTTTTTGTTTTAGTACCTCCCATGTTCTGAATATGGCTACTGTGCTGATATCGGATACACATCATCTTGTAAATGTGACACCGGAGGAGATGGCTACACTTGCACAGACATCGATGAATGCACAGAAACCCCTGGAATTTGTAATCATGGACAATGTATCAATAAACCAGGCACATATACATGTCAATGCAATCCATTCTACGTTGGAGATGACTGCAATCAATTGAAGCCTCGTCGAAATTGTGCCGACTTGTATGTATTCTGGGGTATTCGAGATAGTGGAGTTTATCAACTCAATCCACCATTTGCCACACCAAGTCATGCCGCATTCGAGAATTTCAGTGTCTATTGTGACATGAGTAATGAGGGAAATTACACTTTGATTAGTTCAAATGTATCGGATTTGAACACAAATAAGACTTATCAAAATTATATCAATTGATTCGGCAATACTTCTGCGCAAAGTGTATTTATTGGATTGGAATATCTTTATCAGTCAACAAAGTATACACCGCAAAGACTTCGTCTCAGTTTGTATCGATGTGCTGGAAATGACCGTCTGCTAAAACGACCGAATGTGTTTATCCAATTTTCACAATTCTCAACTCAACAACCCAATACTCTGTGATCACTCCGAAACATGCACAGGTTCCGAAGCCGGTGATAATTACTATGAAGATGGATCAGCTCGATGGGATCTGAGTGGCGTTGGCTCAAAGTTCTCTACCTGGAATTTGGAAACAACATCTGAACAGAAATCTGTCAAAATTATGGATGCGGTGTATTCGTCTTGTTCAGAGGCAAATCTGCGAACCGGTTGGTGGTATGTTGAAGATCAACTATGTGGAACTGCTAACCTCAATAGTGTACGTTACGATTGTTTGAGCATCCCATTGGAAACGCAACGATATCTACGATGGGTGCAAGGCACACTGCGTCAGTCCTGGATGTACTTGCGTCCGGCTAGTTTCCCCCAACTGTCAATTTAAATGTTGTTTTTTTTTGTGCTGATAAAACTTTGATTTGCATGTGTTACAAGTCAGAACAAGAGCAAACTACATTCAAAAAAAAACGACTCCGCCCATTTTACATAGAAGAAAATTTTAAATAAAGGTTACATTTGATGTATGAAATAAAAAACGAGATCAACTAACTTAATTTAGGAATTCATTATAAAAGTTTCGGCACTAATTAGATTTCTGGCTGGTAAGAACGAGACTACAAAAAGGTGGACAAAACATGAAAATCATATTGAAAATTCACAATCTGATGGCTCAGGGTCGAGCTTTTTTAGTGAATCAGCAGAGGAACAATGATTCTGCCCGTATTCTCATCTTATTCTCATCACAACAGAATTCATCACAAAAAGTTTTAACTAGATTTCTGACTGGTTAGAACGAAACAACAAAAAACTAGACACAACATGATATATCACAGTTGACGAAAAATCATGTTGAAAGGTTAGAAAAAAAACCATCTCAGTGCTCTTTGACCGGCCGTCGCTCTTCTAGTGAATCACCAGAGAATCAAGGATTCTGCCCGTACTCTCACCTCTTATCAGAAACCATTTTGTGTCAACACGTCCACGGAGAACAACACACACTCCCCTATTTTTTGATTATTAGGCTGGATATTTAGAATAAAACTAAAAACGTATGGTCAAAACATGATATATCACACTTGTTCAAAAATCATGTTGGAAGGTTAGAAACTACAGTAACCCGGGACAGTAAATCTACCAATAGAACTCCATTCTGATATCGATACTGAAATCTACTATGTATTTTAGGAGTTCACACTTGCTCCAAACAAAAACTAGCTCACCGCAAAGCTATTCTAGTTAATCATCAGTGAATCAAGGATTCTGTCCGCCACAAGGACGTTCACGCAAAACTTCTCACACTCCCCCATTTTTCGATTATTTTATTGTTTAGTTGTTGAGTATAATAATATCAGGAGAAAAACACAAATGTGAAAAATATATACAAGGTAATAGATCTGTTTGGGGGGTAAGCTCGATTAACGAAAGAGAATTTGAATTCCTAGATAAATGAAGACCATGGATCCTGTTTGTTATGAGATGATGACCAATGCGAGGACAGCCAACATGATCATTGGAATCAAATACGATGTTGACATTGGAGCACCATTGCACCTGCAATAACAAAATGTGATATTTTGTTATTTATAGAGGGCTTTGGGGAAAAGAAAATAATACGGTATCGAAGTCAGATGAATTCAAATGTCATCATTGTTTCAATGATCTATGAAAAAGGAAAAAAAACTAACCCATCACCATAACAACAACATGTAGAATATATGGCTCCGTTATTCGAACTGTTGAAGCAATTGGCTGGTGCTTGACTGATTCCAGTAGATGTCTAAAAATATCAGAATTTTTCTAGATTTCTAGAAAAAATATGACTCACGGTGCAGTTTCCAATCTGACATTGTTTGGAGAAAACGTTTCGCGAGTAGTCGATGGTTTTCACACACGAATTTGCACCTATTGGACACTCCTAGAAATAGTAACATGAATATCATGTGCTCTGAAATGAGCCTAAGTTTTACCTGAAGTGATGTGCTCGTTGTGATAGCATTGGTATCTGCCAATGATCCATAGGAAATTAGATGACATTTGAGAGCGTCGCCACAATTGGCCAACACCAAAACTGCCAAAATTTGCAATGTTCGCATTTCTGAATGTATTACTTTTGAAGCAAATTGTGAGAAACAAGATAAAAACAAAAAAGAGCGAAGAAGAAAATAAACGAAAACGAAAAAGGGGCGCATTTCACAACAACTTGTGTCGAGATATACCCAGTAATCATTTTTTCGGTTGCCTAGTAGCCCTCATGTGATATGTTAGTTATCAAACAAAAAAAAAGAAGAAAGAGAAGAAAGAAGGAGAAAAGCACCTGAAAATAATAAAGAAGGGGGATTTTTGGCGAAAGATGTGGGGCTTCGTATATACTTTTTTTCTTGATATATTATGTATATGTGCTTTTTTGTTGGCCGCAGTGATAATAAACATGTGAGGTGGGCGGGGATTAAAAATGATGAAAAGGGGTGATAGGAGGATCAAGGATTTTGAAATAAGGCTTTGAGAATCTGAACTACAAAACGTTGACTTCGAGTATAAGTCGAATTTCAATCGGTAACACGTGCTCTATGGATAATGACCTACAGTTTTGATCTAAATGGAACTTTTGGCTGATTTTGATATCAGAATTGAATTCTAAGGGACGAATAACCAAAGAGATTTACTTATCATCATTTGAAAAAGTCTAGTTTTGAAATTTTTCCTGTTCAAAAACGAAACTACAGTAATGACAACGATTGAGTTCTGGCTAATATATCGTGGACAAAAAATAATGTAGCCAAAAATTACCTTACAAGGCACTGGTGTGACAAAAATGTGGGGTTTTTCAATGAAAACTTGTAGGTCTTATAGACTCAACACGTGGATTTTTCAAACTAAAAACTAGACCTTAGCTTTTGACACGTGGATTTCTTAGGTCAAAGTCTGAAAATTCGAATTTTGAAGCGTTCAATTATGAAGCCAAAATTCAAATTTCGAATGCCTCGGCTTGAATCTATACGTGGAGTTTCGAAGTCATCATGAACTAAACTCAGAGCTGTTGAAATGGAATGTACCCCAGATGGGCTTCTCAGTTTAAATGGGAAAAATGAGTAAAATTGTTCACGTGGGAAAATCCCAGATAAACATTACCATCCCATGGGAGCCCAGGTGGGCTTCTTTTTTCTTTCATTTCTTGAAAAAAATGCGACTTTTTTATGAAATGAACAAAAAACGACAAATCCGTCAGAAAAAAAAAACACAAAACCGGAACTTTTTCTACATTTTTGGAATTATATTTCCCACCTGGGAAAACCCAGCCCACCCCAGTTTATCTGGTCATTTCTCGAAGTGGAGTGGGATGGAATGGGCATTTTTATCTGGGCTATCTGGAGCCCACATTTTGCCCATTTCAACAGCTCTGACTAACAACTTTCTCTTAAAATAATATAATTATAGAAGTCGTTCTTCTCCTGATTTGATTTCTTCATGAAAATTAGCTGATCTCAAGTATCTTTTAATGTTGAATCTGAACTTATTTGTTAATATTCAGTTAGTACATTAAAGATAAAATGATAAAATGAACGTTTTCCACGAAAACTCCCGATGAAAAGAAAATACAGGATGTTAATCAAGGTATCAAGGTAAATAAGTATGCAAATTTTGACGAAAATCTGAATCGGCGACCAATAGAACCTCTCTTGTTAGTGAAAAAATTGACCTATTCGATTCGACACGTGGATTTTCGGCATCGAGAAATTCAGTTCCTACGTCACTTCGCCACCCCGACTACGTCTAAATTTTGAGTTTCAACTCGGATTCGAAATCTCAACTATTTCATAGAGTTTGATTAATAATCCTGGATCTAATCCACTAGACCATGTTAAAGTCAATTTTGTTTGAAAAAGTCACAAAAAATGGCAAAACTGTGAGTGGCAAAATAACGCAGTGCCAAAAAATTAGAGCTTCTCGAGCTCGACTTGAGAACTCACAACAATCAGTGACAAGAAACAATTGATTTTTGAGAAAAAACACTGATCGACAGTTTAACAGACAATATTTCATAGCGGAAAAACTAGGAATTCATGTTTTGAAAAATACACTGTTGACCGCTGAAAATAGGTATTCTGTAAACAAAAAACACAAGGTTTCGCAACTGGTGACTCAAGCAACAATCTCATGCTCACATGGCAGACCGAAAAAATAAATAAATGGAATAACAAAGCTGGTAATTCTCACCTAGTGATCTCTACTCTCAGCCTTAGTAACCAAATCAAAACAAAAAATTGAGTATGATGTTGATGGGACTGAATTAGTCATAAGCCACTAATGAATAAGGAGGCACAGTAATCTACTACAGTACTTTCTAAAATTACAGTAGCCCTGTGGTAACCCGGAAATGGAATAATATATTTTAAACAGTATATGCCCTAAAAATGTCCTTATTAACTATAGTAACCCTATAATGACAAAAACGAGAAACAGAGGAAATAAATTTTTTTTTGATAATGCACTTTCAGAATTGGAATGGGTGGAGTTAATAGATTCACATTTTTCACACATTTTTCAAAAGCCAACCAAAGTACAAAACGATTCATTGAGACTTCTGCTCCATTGGTTTATGAGTTTTCTCAATTGTCACCTCTTGAGGAAAAATTGTCTCACTAGCCAAACCTTTCAACGAATGGGTCGCGCCATCTTCAGGATCCTGAATAATTTCAGAAGATGATCAAGTGTGAAGAGGGCAAAGAAATAGGAGACAAACCAGAAAATCATTAGTGAGACGAAGTAATGTGTCTTTATCCTCTGCGTTCTCCAACAACTTTTTCTGCTCCAATTTTGGACGATTCGATGAGCATGAAATGAGCGTTGAAATTAGAAGAAGACATGTGATAATTAATGAAATAATGGTTAGCATTGAATTTCGCGATTTGGTAGAAATGAAGAAATTCTTTAAATTGGGAAGAGGTAAGGGTCACGTTTTAGGGGATATATCCTTTTTTCTGGTTCCCTTTTTTGTCCTTTCATACTATATAAAATGAAACTGATCTTTCGATTTCCTGCAGTAGCTTTTCGAATGGAATAACTCAATTTCAGTAGTCATAGCAACATTACAACCTTTAAAAAATCTGCTGCGGAAATTAAAGGTCTAAAAACAGAAGTTTTTCTCATGCAAAAACTTCCAAATTACTAGTATGCATATGAGTTGTTTGATCGTTAGGCTTCATTCTACCTAAGACCAGAAATATATATTGACCTAATGCAGTGAAAAAAAATGACAGAGATGAGCGTAAAAGAATTTAGGGTCATGGGGGAAGTAGTACATCTTGGTTGAAGTTGACCGATAGCATATGAGCCCACGCTGAACGGGTAGAAACCGGGTAGACGAGCTAGGTAGATTTTGGACTTGAAAAGAAGTTTAATAGATATGGGACATTAGTTTTGTTTTGCTTTGGACCATTTAGAGTTGTGAAGGTAGGCTCTTTGTGCTCTCGATTATATCAACATCTTGAAATGATAGTCGATTGATGATTTTCTTTCTCAAAAGACCAAACAAAGATGGAACTGTGGTGATTTTAAAATTTCAAAGTTATTAATGTACTGGAACTGGTTCCGATGACAATTTGATCATCTATGTAGTTCATAATTTATTCGAAGTTTCACATGAAGAATCTCGACTATTTCGGATGGTTCATCTTGAACCCAAAAAATGAGAGCTATTGGAGATGAGATAGTAGACACCAGGTTCAACAGAAAGAGAGAGACACAGCTTTTTTTAAAACCTACAGAAGGACAAAACGTATATTCTATTGATTTCATAGCCTTGATTTCAAGTTTTGAAGTTCAATATTGTTGTCAACATATATTTGAGGAATGACCTTTAATAAATTAAATTCTTAAAATAACTTGAATTTTGAAAATAAAATTGAAGAACTAAAAAAGTCAATTTATATGCTCGATTCCTAACAAGGGAGGTTTGTGAGCTGTTACTTTCAACTTTTCTCAAAATTTGTACACTTATGTAGTTCGACCTCCTGATCATCGTGGTACATTTTTTATTCGCCGGAAATTTTTGTGAAAAAAGTTATGAAAGATTAAAGTTATTTCATGACCATTTTCTGAAGAAAAAATGAGTCATTTACCTTTGAAAAATGAGCACGTGAATACAAATTCATTTATTTACTGTGCTGCCCTTATTTTATAACAGTTATGAATTGTAATGGGAAAATGTCTAAAAATTCATAACTTTTTACACAAAAATTTTCGGTGGATAAAAACTATACCACGATGATCAGGAGGTCAAACTCTATAAGTGTACAAATTTTAAGAAAAAGTTGAAAGTAACAGCTCGCGAACCTCCCTTGTAAGTGGACATTTATTGAATTAACTTCATGTTTCAAATTAGTTTCATTTATAAAATTTTGAGAATCGTCTATTGGAATATTTCATCATACAATGATATTTCTTTTTATTCAACAAAAATATTTTAATTCTAAATACCCCATGTTTTCTCTAGAGGATTTTAACATGAAAACAAAGTGATTGTATGATTGTATTGATAGTGTTGATCTGTTGAACTGTTCAGTTTTTTGCAACGGTACCAAAACTTGGACCAGAACAAATATTACAGTGAGTAAAAAATAGAGGATACGAAGCCGGCTTCAGATAGAAACAAATAAAATTTGCCCAGAAATTAGTTTGAGTAGATTTTTATTTATTTTCTTCGGAGTTCTTCATGACTTTTTGTTGCAGAAAAACAAAAACAAAGAGAACTTTTTTCTAGTAATAGTTTCAATAGAAATTGTATATTTCGGGTAATTTTTAGAAATTGTGAACTGTTTCATGAAAAATGTTCTTATCCGGTTATATATTCCATTCAAGTGAATTGAAAAACGTTTATTTTCAAAATTCAAAACACTAAGCAAAACTCATCAAGCTATATTTGAAGGGCTTTGCGAAAAAACATTCATATTAGTACTTGTTTTTCTTTGTTCCACATGTTTTCTACAAAAAACTCTGGTGATAAATTGACGATACGGAGTGACAAATACTAATGACGAAATTGGTGATAGAACCGAGATAAATGATATGGGAAATAATGTGATATACTCAAGCACTAGATGATTGTAAATTCCAAGTTGACCGATTGCATAGGTTCCAGCACTGAACAGGTATAAACCGGGGAGAAGTGCTTGGTATGTTATGGCCTGACAATTGTGTATATGTGAAATTTTTTTCAAATTATATGTTTCTAACTTACTATCAATAGTTGTGCTTGTAGATCTTTGATATTTTTGGTGATAGTGACGTCATCAAAGGATAGCCTACTAATTATTTTTCTCCTTAAAATCAGAATACAAATATAAACCGGTGTAATTGGTAAAGTCATATGGAAAGCTGTGAACAAACCACTGAAGCAAACAATGTCTCTTGTTCCGGTGACAGTTTGCCCATCCAAATCATAATCAGGAAATTTGGCGTGTAGAATTCGAGCGATTTCAGATGGTGTATCTTGCGCCCAAAGAAAACTGACCCATTGGAATGCGGAGGGTAGATAGACGAGAAAGATAATGGTGAATAAAGTGTAGCGAGTTGGAGCTGGTCGGAGCAAAACGTAGTATCGATAGGAGAAGGATAAGAGAAGAGACCAGAGGGAGTGTGACAAGAAGTGGAGCATTAAACTGTATCTGGAAAAAAATAGGGGTTAAGGTGTATAGTTTGAAATTAGGGAAAGTTTAGGATGAGTTTGTGAGTCTGGCCTGAAATTGAAATCCCTGAACGGTTCCTGTTATGAACACTTTTTAGGAGCATTGGGTACTTCATTTCTAATTTCCCAGGTCTAATTCCAGAAGATTTTTGAGCCATTGGTACTGTAGTGAGGTTCACGATATTGGGTCTATCAACAAAAAACCCACAAAAAAATGGACATTACTGTTTTCGAAAATTTTCAAGTACTCAGTGTTCGATGTTTCACTATGAAATGTCTATTTTCAGAAAAAAATTTGAATTTATCAGATCGTATTAGGATTTAAATATTTGAAAAGAAATTCGAAACTTAAACTATCTAAATTCGGAACCATCAAAAAGAAATTTCACGTCAAAACCCCTGAACCTACCGGATGACCTAAATCCCTAATCATACTTATCTGTTTCAACTCACCCTAAATAACATGTTGATGGCGAGTAGTATTTGCAAAACCCATTGGAAATATAAGCTAGTGTCCTCCCAGCTGGTATAATTCTTTGTTGAACGAACAGGTCAAAAAAGCACGCGCCAAAATCAGTTACCGCCAAATTGATTATCAACAACGCATAGGACCGAATAACTTTAGGAGTTTGAAATAGTGCCAAATATATAAGTAATCCATTTAAAAACATGCCAAGAACTGCCATTATTGAATGAACATATAAGAATATATCCGAATAGGGAATCATAGTATTGATAGAAGTGAGCTGGAAAACGAAGAAGCTTAGCATTTTTGCAGAAGAATTTGACGTCTTTTACAATCAAATATAATAAGCGGTTTTGGTTGCTGGAACCTAAATAATAACTGGATTGTTTTCTGGTTGTTTTGATCTAGAAAACTCTAGAAATTTCATTGTTCACTTATATGTAGGAGGGTTGGCTAAAATGGGGACTAGTTTCTAAAATAGATCTCTGAAAATTCTTTAAAGTTAGCAAAAACCATTGCGTAGAAATGATTATGTTCAAACAATCAACAAGAAACGACACGGAGAAAAGTGATCAATGGAAAATAGCTTACTTCTGCTTCACAAGGAAATGAAAACTGCTAAGTACATACTTAATATAATAAGTTTTGTCGCGCGTGTGCAGAAATCTATTAGGCATCAAAGCTCTTATGATTATGTACTTCCGGCAAAATCAAAAGATCTGGAACATTTATCATATGATCTGAGCCTTTTGGCTTATCGGATCGGATCAATAAAAACTGGTTACATAACTGGATCACATAAGGAGATAGTGAATACACAAAACGTAAGAATGAATAAATTAATTAATTGAGATAATCACTGAATATTACAAAATAACACAAAGTTTATTCATAGAAAATTCGTAAGAACTCAGAAAATTGTCGATATAGTTTCAGATATGGTTCTTCAAAAGTAAACTTTTAGTTAAGATTTGAACTAATCACAGTAAAAAAAAGATTTCAATTGTTAGATGTATCAATTCCGAAGTATAGAGCCTAGGAACCCAATACAAACCCTACTATCTAATCCAAAACCTCGACATCAAAGCTTACATCATTCTGTACTTCTGGCGAGATCTACAGGTACAACTTCAACTAATCTGCAACCATTATCACAGTATCTGAAATGGGCTCATCGGACCAGGTCAAAAACAGCTACATACGTCTGGAGAAAGTTTGCAACAACACAGACAAGATTAGCTATACAGAGGCTGATTCTTTGTGCTGGAACCAAATTTTCAAAATATTTAGTTGAAATATTTAGTTAAATCACATCAGAGAAGGTCTCTCAATAATTTACAATTGCATGAGGATGATCCTGAGTCTATATTCAAACCAAAATACCCTATGCCCTAATCCCCAGACTACATTCAACCTAGACCTACAGTTACAACTTGAAGACACACAAAAAACTCAAATACCACTTGTCTATTGAAATACCTCTTATCTTGGGTGACAATTATTTTATGATCTTATTGCCTCTAGTCGCATGGCAACAAAAAGTAGTACTAAGAAAATGTTCGACACTTTTTTGATCGTCGAATAAGCACCCGTCAATGTTCATAAAACAAGTACATATCGGTGTTCATGACTTTTTTGAGAAACGTCAACCACATAGAAAATGAATCAGTTTTATGCAAAACCTTCTATTTGACTTGTGATAGTGTGAACTCGATTGGAAGGGCTATAAGTTCTTTCGATGCCGAGCAATTTTTGGAATGTTCGAATAATGAGGCGCCGATACGTATTGACAAAAATGAATGAAGAAATTGGGGATAAGAATGGGATGAATAAAATGGATGAAAATGTGAAGTATTCAAGAGCTATATGATTAAAAATTCCCAATTGACCAAGACCATATGAAATCGCGCTGAACAGGTAGAAACCGGGAAGAAGTGCTTGATAGGTTAGAGCCTAAAAACGCATTCTGTTCATTTTGGTTTTTAGATTCCTACTGACCATTAGTAGCTGTGAATGAAGATCTTTGGTGTTCTTAGTTAGATTGACACCTTGGAAAGATAACTGTTTGATAATTTTCCTTCTTAAAATCAATATACAGATAAAAACCGGGGTGATTGGCAAGGTCATGTGAAAAATGGTGAACAAGGCACTGAAGCAGATGATGTCTTTTGTCCCAGTGACAACGAGTCCATCTAAATCGTAACTGGGATATTTGATATGAAGAATTTCGACAATTTCCGATGGATCATCTTGAGCCCATAGAAACGTTATCCATTGAAGAAGTGACGGTGTATAGACGAGTAGAATTATCAAGACTAGTTTTCCACGAGTAGGTGCTGGATATAAAAGAATGTAGTATCGATAATAGAAAGATACAAGAAGAGACCATAGCGAATGCGAAAAGCAGTGTAACATCAGGCTATATCTAAAAATATTGAGGTGGATTGGGAAGAATTGATCAAGTTTGTGAGTAGAATTTGAATGTTTGAAATATCTACTTCTTTTGGGTATGTTTCTTTTATCTAAAAATCATATTCAATGTCTACACAATATGAAAGTTGTTTTTAGGATGACATATATTTTCTCAGAACCTGTGAACCTTTCAAACGCTTGTCATTGTTCGGATTGAATAATAAGAGGTTGATGACCTCAAAATTATTTTGTTGAAAATCAGTATGTACAATGGACAGCTAAAAAAAGTGGAAATTATTCGTAAATTTTTGAAAATCCTCTAACTCCGTTTTGTGTGGACTTTTGGATTTTTCAGATGACATCACTGTCATTCAAAAAATCATCTCCAAATCATATTCCATGAATCACAGCAACAAAAAAAGATTTTTCGTTCAGGAAAGTGTCGTTGCGTACTTTTAAAGTCCGCAAACACTTTTTTTTTTCAAAAAGGGGAGGAGTTGGTCCCTGTGGGAGGAGCTGGCAATTTTTCCGCACACAATATAAGAGATTGTTGTTTTAAAAATTTTAGAGCCAATAAATATCTAGTCCATTCTATCGTTTATTTTATACAAATGGTATTCAAACTCTAGAAATGCAAATTTCGTTTTAAAGTATACATAAATGGAGGATAACCCAAAAACGTTGGAAATTATTTCCATTCATAGCATTTTGAAACCCGAAGACAATAATTAAAAATTTTACTCGTTCTCTAACATTGCAAGAACCAAACTTGAAGCGAATAACAATTTCCAATTGAGTGCAAAAATTTTAGATTCATTTGCAGAATGCAAATTTTGTATTTCTCCTACCAGGTCGTAAAATGCGCGCAGAAAACATTTTTCGAGTCTCACTAACATCACAGAATTATCTTTTTGTGCTCGGTCATGTTTCACACTTAACTGGGAAGTAAAAAAAAAAAATAAAAACACAATTTTGAAATTCGCGAAATTGTGTGCAAACACCGACTCAAAAATTTCGTGGAAAAAATAAATACTTTTTTTTGTGACTGTGTGAATCTCCATAATTATTCTGTCAAAAAACTAGCACTTGAACTTTCATTGCAAAATGTTTGTAGGCAAATCATTTCTATGAAACGTATCTCAAAGGCCTCTCAAACTCACCCCACATAACATGCAGTTGGTGAATAATTTTTGCAAAATCCATTTGAAATATAAGCCAGACTCCTTCCAGCTGGTATAATTCTCTGTTGAACAAAGAAGTCAAAAAAGCACACGGCAAGATCAACTATTCCAAAATTAGCAATCAATGTTGCATAAGACCTGATCATTTTTGGAGTTTGGAACAATGCCAAATAAACGAGTAATGCATTGAATAACATGCCACCGATAGCAATTGTAGAGTGAGCATATGAATAAATATCAAGAAATGATATCATAGCAAGTTGAGAACAAATCAATGAATGTGAAACAGTGATATTTTACCACATGACTTTACTCAAATTAGATTATTGGCAACTCATTTTTGAATTTTATGTATATAGACATTAATTTTTACCACCTTAAAATATAATATACATATGCAAGTGTTACTAGGTTGACTAAGTGTGGCTAAATTACATTATTTATTGGGAGAGTGATTTTTGACAAATAACTTTTAGCCAGCAGTGTTCATTGTGATAAGTAAACCTGAGGAGAATGTGAAGTACTCGAGAGCTGGCTGGTTGTGTATTTCAAGTTAGAGAGACCATAAGAAATCACGCTGAACAGGTAGAACCCTAGTAGAAGTGCTTGATACGTTAGAGCCTAACAATACACTTGTTGTTTTATAGTTTTTTTTAACCCATTGACCATTAAGAGTTGTGAATGGAAGTCTTTGGTGGTCTTGATTATATTTGCACCATGGAAAGATAACTGATTGATAATTTTAATTCTCAAAATCCGGATACAATTATAAACCGGGGTGATTGGTAACGTCATATGAATAATGTCAAACATAGCACTAACACAGAAAATATCCTTTATCCCATTGACAGTTTGCCCATCCAAGTCATATTGTGGGAATCTAACATGAAGAATCTCGACGATTTCAGATGGGTCATCTTGCGCCCACAGAAACATGAATCACAATGGCATTCTATCTTATACATGCACTTAAATCTTGTTATAGTACATGGCCTTTTTTATTTGTGTAAAGTTTATGTTTCACTACAAAATATAATACTATAGTTACATAGATAGTGTTAAAAGTTCTAAGATTGTCGTATGAAAAGAGTCTTGTGTTCAAAAGTGAGCAGAGATATGATTGTCCTTCTATATGGTTTGTGTACCAATATCATACAAATAGATGAAAGAGATCCATGCAAACATAGTATCAAAACCACAATGTTGTTCATACCTGAAATTTAAGACTTGGAATGGGCTCCACTAGCTCTTAACTGTGTTTTTCTGTTTACCTTGATTATAATATCGGAATAAAAACGAGCAATATACATAAGCACTTGGAATCAATAGAACATCAAATGGTATTGCCACTTGTAGACATAACGCAATAAAAAATGATCGTTGTAGTTTTCTGCTCCTTTTTGACAAGTTTTTCTTGCTCAGCTTGAGATGATACAGGGTTCCAAGAAAAAAATAGACTACCTCTAGTGTTAGGACAATTATCATCATTCCTAGTCCAACTGAAGCGTGGGTTGAGTCAATGGAGAGAACGAATATTTTTTGATTCTCGATTTCATCTGATAAACACGGGAGTGCCTGGAAGCACAACTTCTTTCCAGTTCGTGAAGATGTAACTTACTTTAAGTATATGATTCTTTGCGTATTCTTGTTCCGGAAGTGAGGAGAATAGGAAAAATAGTAACCCAACAAAGATAACGAAGTTAATGAAATATATCAAAAAACTGTTTCGTTTGATTTCGCCACCAGACAAAATGTTATACCTATTTTGGAACAGGCAAATTATCGCTGAACATGTTCCAGCAAATATCATACCAGATCCAATTAGTTGATATTTATCATCAATTCCAAGATCTTTGAATAACCCATAACTAATGCCAGAGACTTTGGGAAAAAAGAGGAATGGAGTGCAGAAATAGGCAATGTCTATGTCTAATAACGCTGACCTGAAAAAAGGTTCGATACTTATTTTTTTTTTTGTTGCATAGTATATCATACCATAGACTTAGAAACAATAATGGATATTTGGCGGATTTCATAGTGTAATGAGTTTTGAATAATATACAGTATATAGAAAGCGAATTGATGAAGATGGTTAGAAGTGGCAAATAATGTAGAGTGTTTTTGAATTCTTGAGGGGAATCAAAAAAACTGAGGTGTGAAGAACACATTAGTTTTATGTGAATGATGAGATTTCTTTGGTTTTGTAATTAGAGAGGAAGATTCACACAAAATTGTCATGTTGTATGAAAAAAGAAACAGTAAATAACAATTACTGCATGTGGTTTTTTTGATCGGAGCTTACTGATCGTATTAAGAGACATTTTTTTTCTAATTTTCAAAATACAACAGCTCAGCAAAATCTGGTTTTGAATGGATAAGTTGAAAAGTTGATCCTATCAGAAAGAGCGTAGTCGAATTAGTAGATATGATATTGCGCGGCAAAAAAACTGACGCCTGGGAAAAAAGTTTGTTAGGGGATTCGCACCCATAGGGAGTCGATCTAGGGGAATGGCGTAGATTCATAATCGTTGTGTGTTTGTGTATCCGATCTGGCAGGACAAGCAACGTTGACTCCGGTTAGTTGGGGGTTCGGAACTTCGGATCCCATTGGGCGCACGTTGAGATTATTTTTTCATTATATAGGGCGAGTTCCAGACAACATCTGAAATTGCGATTTTTAGCTCCTGGATGGATTTTCAGCCTGTTTTGGCTGAAAATATGAAATAATGATTTTTCCGAACTTTTTTTCGAAAACACCTATTATTTTTTGGAGTATTTTTTTCTGTTATGTCACGAATTATCGAAATTTTCGAGTTTTTTTTTTGTAATCTTTAAACATCAAATATTAAAGTCAACACTATGGACAACAAAACAAGTTTCACACCACAGTTCTCATATCATTTGAAGTTGTATTAACTTGGTTGAGAGCAGACCCCATTGGCTTAATTTTGCCCAATTTGTAAAATGCTCGAATGACGAAATGGCGATATGAAGTTACACAAATAAAATTGACAAGGGGTGAGAAAAATGGGACAACCAATGTTGAAGAGAATGTGAAGTTTTCAAGTGCTGGATGATTGTATATTCCAAGTTGACCAAGAGCGTAGGAAGTGACGCTGAATGCATAGAAAACAGGTAATAGTGCTTGGCATGTTAGAGCCTGGAATGAGCACTTATTCGAGAAATGAAGGTACACAAGAACCATAACGACTTACCATCAATAGTTGTTTATGTAGTTCTTTGGTGTTTTTGGATAAGTTTGAACCAAGAAACGATAATTGCTTGATGATTCTTCTTCTGAAAACTAGAATAAAAATATACACCGGTGTGATTGGCAAAGTCATGTGAAAAATGGTGAATAACGCAGTAAAACAAATGATATCTTTTGTTCCAGTAACAACATGTCCATCCAATTCGTAACTAGGAAACTTGTTATGAAGAATATCGACAATTTCCGATGGATCATCTTGAGCCCATAGAAATGAGATACATTGGAAGAGAGAGGGGATATAGACAAAGAATAGGATTATAACCAATGTGCTTCTTTTGGGAGACGGTTTTGATAGAACATAGTATCGATAGGAGAAGGACAGAAGTAATGACCAAGATGAGTGAGAGATGAAGTGAAGCATTATACTGTTACTGAAAAGGGTGAATTTTTGATATGACGTCCAAAGCGATCGGGGGTTTGGGCTTTCGGGTAAAAGGGAAAACGGGCGCGAGAAAATTAGCTCAAGAATTTACAAGCAAACGGGCGTTTTTTAAAAGCCTAGTATTCATATGTGACATCGTAGCAGACCGGAAAATTTTCTTATATAAACATGTACCTTTTAATTAAAATGGTAGTTTTTTTAAATCAACTTGGACAGGTTTTTTTTTTTTGGAAAATTCAAACGCTTTTTTTTACGTTAAATTTTTCTGTTAAAAAAAATTTTTTTGATAGATTTTTGTTACTTTTTGAAAGTACCATTTTTGATACAACTTACTTACCCCACATAACAAGCTGTTGGCGAAAAATATTTACAAAATCCATTTGAAATATAAGCAAGTGTCCTCCCAGCTGGTATCATTCTCTGTTGAACAAAAAGATCAGAAAAACACAAGAAGAAATCTGTTATTCCAAAATTAGCAATCAATGTTGCATAGGATCTTATAGTTTTAGGAGTTTGGAAAAGTGCCAAATATACAATCAATCCATTAAATACCATACCAAAGATAGCAATAGTTGAATGAATATATGAAATGATATCACAAAAAGTTATCATTTCTGGAAAAATAAGTATTCGTTTTAGACATGCACTGTATTTGAATCTTTATCTTCAATCAACAATGCATTCATTTCACAAAAAAGGGCACTAGATCTCTGATGTTATGAAAAATTACACTACAAGGCTTCAACTTATTAATTTCCAAAAAAAAAAAACTGGGACCTGACTATGAAATGAAATGTTAATCTCTATCAACAAAAAATTCTAAAATTAATTCAAGAAATTAAATTAGATGTTGAAATAAAAGAGGACTAATTAAAGTAGAACCCTCGAGAGATTGAGTAGGTGGGAGAATTTAAAAAATAATTGTTTACAAAACACTTCAAAAACTGTTTTTTTTTTCAATTTTATCCGACATGAGCTAAACGTGGACTTTTCTAAGAACATATAAAGAAAACATTTTCAAATTTTTTTTTAAATTTTTATGCAACAGTTTCCATGCGAGTTGAAGTAGTATGAACTTGGTTATTGCAGAGATGTGAGTTCTCGATTCTTGCTAATTTAAAAATCATTCGAAGGATGAAATGCCGATAAGAAGTTACGAAAATAAAAGATACAATTGGCGAGAGAAACGGGACCATTAAATTTGTCATGAATATCATGTGCTCAAGTGCTGGATGGTTGTATATTCCAAGTTGGCCAATGCTATATAACACAATACACAGCAAATAGAACCCGGGTAATAATGCTTGTACTGTCAGAGCCTGGAACAGTATTATTGTAGAGGCTCACAATCAGGATTAGCTTCTTACCGCCAAGAGTTGTGCATGCAAATGTTCTGTATTTTTGGACAAATGGACACCGCGAAAAGTTAATTTTTGGATTATTTTTCTTCTTAAAATCATGATACCAATATAAACAAAATAGCTTGGCATCGTCATATGAATAATAGTGAACAATGCACTAAAACATATCACATCTTTTGTCCCAGTGACAACAAGTCCATCCAAGTCATAATGGGGATATCTGACATGAAGAATCTCGAGAATATCAGATGGATCATCTTGTGCAAAGAGAAATGATATCCATTGGATCGAAGAGGGTATATAAACAATGAGAACGATGATAATTATTTTTTTGCGAGTTGGAGAAGGGTGCAATAGAATATAGTATCGATAAGCGAAGGATACGAGTAACAACCAGACAGAGTAGGAAAAACAGTGAAGCATTAAACTATATCTGAAAAAACACCCAATATTAACAGTTTGAATACCTTCCAATCTGGCTTGTGCGGAACCAAATTTGAAAAAAAAAACCCTGAATTTTCTGAAATATCCTTTTTTGGTTCCAAGCAGTTTCGAAATAACAAGTCAGAACTTTCGGAATTTCGGAACACTCCGGTTTCGATTCCACACAAGAGCCTGCTTCCGATAGAACCAAGTGTAAAAATGAGAATCACTTTAATTCATTACGGCACGTATCTTTGGGATATTTTTAATGTAGGCATGATTTTTCAATGTGAAATTGGTTGAAGTGGATGTTCGAACCATTTCAAATCATGTATCAAAATATCTTATAACTTAAAAGAGTGCTCCGAAAAAAAAATCGAGCTTAAAGTTGATCTTCAAAAAAAGATCACCCTCGGAATAGTGAACCCCCGAGAGAATTTTTACCGGACCTTTGAAAATATTGTGATGCACTGTGTCCGCTTCAATTTCCAAGAGGTTTTTTGATTTTTATTGGTATCGACTTTAGCTTAGAGTGTTTCTTTAATGAAATACCGATAGTTTTCACTCACCCCAAATAACAAGCTGTTGGCGAAAAATATTTACAAAATCCATTTGAAACGTAAGCCACACTCCTTCCTGCTGGTATGATTCTTTGTTGAACGAAAAACTCAAAAAAACATGCACCAAAATCAGTTATTCCGAAAGTAGCTATCAATGTCGCATATGATTTGATAGTTTTAGGAGATTTATATAATGCCAAATAGATCAGTAAACCATTGAATAACATACCAAAAATAGAAATAGTGGAGTATGTTATACCGAAAAGGGAAGTCATTTAAAAGTCAGAAGTGTTCTGTTTATCATTCAGTTTATGTCTCATATCTGCACTTTTGTTTTCCATTGTACCTAGTTGTTGACTGTAAACTTGGTCAATCAACAAAGTATTCATATAAGGCTAGACAAAAAACAATTAACCACGCCTATTCAAAAATGGGACATTTTCTGCGAAGGAACCAGACAGCGTGTGAAAAACAGTGAAGCATCAAACCATATTTGAAAATGAGGAATTTATTGCACTCAAATCAACATCCTCATAATCAGAGAGAAAGAAAAACGGTACCACCAAAAGAAAATTGAAGCTGACACTGCCAATAATAGGATTGCAAAATATAAAATCAAAATACTTTCAGAGAACCGAATTCAAGACGTTTGAATTTAGGTTTAAAAATACCTAGTTAATTTTTTAAGCGTGGCTTTTTCAAAATCAAAACCCCTAAATTTGTATAGCCACCTAGCGAAAAAAAAATTCACCTTTTTTGAACGTGGCTATGAATTAGTGAGTATTTTTTAAAAATAAAGTTCAAATGTCTGAAACCCGGGCGGCAAAATCAGTTATCTCGAAAGTAGATATCAATGTTGCATAGGATCTAAACTAGACTTTTTACTAGTTCAGATTGCAAACTATGCCATAATTCGCATTACACTGTCTGATCTTTTTTCACAACACCATAGAAAACTCTTTATTTACATGCAATAGTGTGAATATGACTAGAGGTAGCATACACTTGGTTACTAAACGCGTTTGCATTTTTTACTCTCACTAGTTTACAGAATACCCTAATGATGAAAATCCGATATTTAGTCACGAAAATAAAAGAGACAAGGGGTGAGAAGAATGGGACCATCAAATTCGACAAAAATGGTATATATTCCAGTAGTGGACTATTGTAGATCCCAAGTTGACCAATAATATAAGTACTGCCACTAATCACATAAAAGACGGGTAATATTGCTTGACATGTTAGAGCCTGCGAAAAAATAGTTGGCGTTCAAGCAAAGATGCTCTATTTCTTGTTACCGATATCAGCTGAGAATGCAAACTTTTGGTGTGCGCAGTCAAACTGGCACCTTGAAATGTTAACCAATTGACAATTTTCCTTCTCAGAATCAGAATACTAACACAAACCAGATTAACTGGTATGACCATATGAAGAATTGGGAATAATGCACTAAACTGGCGGATATCTTTTATCCCAGTGACAACAAGTTCATCCAAGTCATAATGAGGATATCTATCATGAAGAATCTTCACAATTTCCGATGGTTCATCTTGTGAAAATAGAAGGATGAAAAACTGGAATAAAGAAGGTGAATATACAAGCAGAAGGATGAAGATCAAATTGAGGCGAGTTGGTGGAGGGTGCAATAAAACATAGTATCGATAAGCAAATGATACAAGTAATAACCAGATAGAGTGTGAGAAATAATGTAGCATGAAGCTGAATCTGAATAACTGTTGTTTATTTTTGTTCAAACAAGAAGCCGACATTTTTCGGGTTGAGCAGCCTGCTATGTTTGTGTTAATTAGGTGGTCAAAGCCCTACTCTACATGTTCCAGTGTGTGTTTTAACTAACCCTACAAAACACGTTGTTGGCGAGAAATATTTACAAACCCCATTTGAGACATAAGCAAGTGTCCACCCAGCTGTTATCATTCTTTGTTGCACAAACAGTTCAAAAAAACACGCGCCAAAATCTGTCATTGCAAAATTCATAATCAATGTCGCATATGATCTAATAAGTTTAGGAGATTGATATAGCGCCAAATAAATTAATAAACCATTGAATAACATTCCAAATATAGCTATCGTCGAGTAAATTATATCAAAGATGGAGAGCATTTTATGAAATGCACGGTTTCCAAGAATACACACGAATGCGTGTGTGTGTTCTATATAATTTAGTAGTGTGGATGGTTATTAACTTTTTTATTTTGTGCGCCGAAAATCAGAAAAAAAGGTACTAAAGTGCTAGGCTCTACTCTCTTATTAGTCAGGATTTTTCTGTCATCAATTCGTGATATTTCTCATGCAAATTTATGAAGATGATGATGCGTCATTTTGCACTTCCAACACTTCCCGAGTCTGTAAGATATGATGTTTGAAACTTTTTTGTTTTTTTCTGACCTTCAAGAGTTGAGCACGTGTTCTAAGTCATAGTCGGGGAATCTAGCATGACCAAGCTCCACAATTTCAGATGACTCAGGCTACAACCAACAGGAATCATTCTCTGCTCCACAAAAAGTTCAGAAAAACAAACACCAAAATCAGTTATTCCAAAACTAGCAATTAATGTTGCATAAGATTTGATATTCTTGGGAGATTGATATAGTGCCAGATATATTAGTAATCCATTAAAACATGTCACGGATAGCGACTGTAGAGTGAAAAAACGAAATTATATCAAAGATAGAAATCATGTCTAGAAAATACCAAATTTTTTATCATTCATGCGTATATCTATAACAATGACAATATTATTAGTAAAATTGGTTGTAGCCTATTTATTTGTCGAGAAGAAAATCAAAAAAAAAAAAACAAATACAACGGATAAAATTAATCGACTAAACAAAGATCGACCCTATACATACTTGTAGAACACCCACATTTTGGTGAAGAACTACTTTCCATCTATAACTTTTTATGTAATAGTATGGCTACGAATATTTTGAACTTGACTATTGAAAACTGGTATGTGCTCAATCCTGATTCTTTTACACATTTGGATAATGAACTGCCGATAAACAGTGACAAATATGAAAGAGACCAGTGGTGAGAAGAATGGGACCAGCAAACCAAAGAAAAATATCATGTGTTCAACTGCTGGATGATTATATATTCCTAGTTGACCGATGATGTACAGAGCAACGCTGAATATATAGAAACCGGGTAATAGTGCTTGGCATGTGAGAGCCTGTAATATTTTTGTTGCTTTTTTTACCTCAATGGAAATGATGACCATTAAGAGTTGAGCATGCAGGTTTTTTGTGGTATATGTTAAGTTTGCTCCATGGAAAGTTAGCAATGAGATAATTTTTCTTCTTAAAATAAGAATACAAATATAAACCGGGGTGATTGGAAGTGTTAAATGGACAACTGTAACCATTGAAGTGAATCGGAAGATGTCTCTTGTCCCCGTGACAACAAGACCATCTAAATCATATTCGGGGAATCTGGCATGAACAAGTTCGACGATTTCAGATGGCTCATCTGCAGCAAATAACATAGTGACGAATTGGAAGAATGAAGGAATATAGACAATAAGAACAATGATGATGATTTTGGTTCTTGTCGGTGGAGTATGCAATAAGATATAGTAACGATAAGCAAACGATACTAATAACAACCAAATTGAGTGCGTAAAGCAATGGAGCATGAAGCTATACCTAAAAATATGGAGTGCCTTGGTTCCTACGTCATTCCGCCAGTTTGCGCCTCATAATTAAATTTTTTCAAATAAAATATAGAGCAGAAAAAATTTCACAAAAAAATGAGGTGAAAATATTTGAATTTCCTCTATTCCGTAAATATCAAGAGCCGCTAACGTTAAACACAAGGCAAGCGGAACCTCGTTGTTTTTCTTCACGTTTTTCAAAAAGAAAGTAGTCAACCAAAATGTGAGTGGCCAGCGTGGTGACACATTTTCCTGTAAATGCTATGAGAAGAATCGTAAAGTGATTTTTACTTTTTTTTTGTATTTGATATTGTTGATCATTGACACAGACATGTCTTCCAGCTGAGAGTGTTGCTTTAATTGATTATTTATAATGTTTTGTGATTACAAAAAATCATGGAAAGTGACTAGGTGACATAAAGCTAAAGAACTGACCCCACATAACATGTTGTTGAAGAGAAATGTTTGCAAAATCCATTTGAAACGTGTGCCAGACTCCAACCAACTGGTATAATCCTTTGCTTCACAAAAAGTTCAGAAAAGCAAACACTAAAATCAGTTATTCCAAAACTAGCAATCAATGTTGCATAAGATTTGAAATTCTTGGGAGAATGGTATAGTGCCAAGTATACTAGTAATCCATTGAAAAACATGCCCAAAATGGCAATAGTTGAGTAAGAATAAGAGAGCATATCAAGAATAGAAATCATGCCGAAAACAGTGATTTTATTTTTATTTATAAGTGTGCTCGGCACATATTACATACTTATTTCG
The DNA here is from genome assembly GCA_900536415.3 of Caenorhabditis sp. 38 MB-2015. Lineage (NCBI taxonomy): Eukaryota > Metazoa > Nematoda > Chromadorea > Rhabditida > Rhabditidae > Caenorhabditis > Caenorhabditis quiockensis. The sequence goes on from LR548739.1 coordinate 203,122, forward strand.
CTAGAAATTAGATTATTGACAATTTATACGTATGTATATGCACCGGAATTAGCCACACCTTTTTTGATTTTGTCCGTTCTAGGGACAAAAAACAGAAAGAACCACAACAACTTAGAACTAATGATAGACCTTTTTTTGAAAAATGCCATCGAACATTATGATTAATTTTAATACTTTCAAAGATGTATTCTTCAGTTCTTTGATGGTGACAAAAATATTTTTTTCTTAAAGTTTGTAAAATACAAAATTCCATTTGATGTTTGACTTTGCGAGCGGAAAATGATGAGCAACGAACCCTACACGACAAACTGTTGGCGAAAAATATCAGCAAAATCCATTTGAGACTTGAGAAAGACTCCTTCTAGCTGGTATAACTTTTCGTTGCACAAATAGCTCAGAAAAAGATACACCAAAATCAGTAATTCCAAAACTAGCAAGTAATGTTGCATAAGATCTCATAATTTTTGAAAAATTGCCACAATGCCAAGTAAACTAATAATGCCTTGAATAACATGCCCAGAATAGCGATAGCTGAGTGAACATAGGAAAATATATCGAAAATGGATATCATTTTGAAAACTATAGTGTTCAACGTCATTTTGGTGTATTTATATAAAACTGTCAAGTGCATAGGTATCCAGGAATTGGATTATTTAAACGTACATTAAAAAAAAAACAATTATGTAGGTAAACTGTTATTTTGGTAAGAAAGGTTCACAAAAATGAAATAGTTGACTTGTCCAAATCTGTTTTTCAACCTCGTACTTTTTCATGTGGTAAAAATGGTTTATAAAAAGTAACATCCACGAAGTTTTCATGCGATAGTTTCCGACTACGCATAGTGATTATGAACTTGACTACTGAAGACGTGAGATTGCTCAAATCTGAGCAAATTGTACAATGTTCGAATTATTAAATGTCGATACGTAGTGACAAAAACAAAAGAAACAAGAGGTGATAGGAATGGGACGAACAAATCGGAAGAGAATGTGAAATATTCGAGCGCCGGATGATTGCATATCCCCAGTTGACCGATAATGTACGAAGCGACGCCTAATAAATAAAAACCTGGCAGGAGTGCTTGACATGTTAAAGCCTGAAAAACTGATATAAAGATTGTGTTTAAGCCATATATTTGCTTACAGCTAAGAGTTGTGCATGTAAATTTTTTGTTTTGTTTGTTAGATTGACACCTTGAATAGTTAGCAACTTGATGATTTTTCTTCTCAAAAACAGAATACAAATATAAACCGGGGTAATTAGCAAAGTCATGTGCAAAATGGTGAACATTGAACTCAAACAGAGGACATCTTCGGTTCCAGTGACAACAAGTCCATAAAACTCATATTGAGGATATTTGGTATGAAGAATCTTTAAAATTTCCGATGGTTCATCTTGTGCCCATAACAATGAGACGAATTGAAAGAAGGATGGTATATAAACAACGAGGATTGTAAATATCAAATTTCGACGTGTTGGTACTGGACGTAAAAGAATGTAACATCGATAGGAGAAGGATAGACGTAATAACCAGATAGAGTGTGAGAAGCAGTGGAGCATCAAACTATATCTTAAAATGAAAAATATCTTTCATAATGAATCACATTTACATGTTGTTTTTTCAAACTAGAATCTGTCGTATATCTGAACTTTAGAAAATATCCTAGTTCACCAACTAACCCAACAAAACACGTTGTTGAAGAAAAGTAGTTGCAAAATCCATATGATACGTGAGCAAGACTCCTTCCAGCTGGTATGATTCTCTGTTGCACGAATAGTTCAAGAAAGCAGGCAGCAAAATCAGTTATAGCAAAAGTAGCAATCAACGTCGCATAGGTTCTGATATTTTTAGAAGATTGATACAATGCCAAATAAACTAGTAATGCGTTGAACGACATGGCAATAAAAAAGTGAATAAATGAAATTATATCGAAGATGGATATCATGTCTAGAAAGAACAACGCTGTTTACTGTCAAGTTTATATATCTGGATCTGTTAAGTACACTTTTTTACGTCTCAATGAACAACTAAATGTCTAGTTATGCATAAACATGATATTGATAAATTGAAAAAAAAAGTTTAACAGAAAAAAACATGAATGAAAGTACAATATACTAACTATAACTGTGTATAAACTACACTTATAGCAAAACATTTGATTACAGGGTGATTACAAGGCTATAAAATCAATAATGGAAAACGTGATCAGAAATTTAGATTAAAATTATCATCGATTCAGGATTTTAGTCTGGAAAATTGAATAAGGACACCACGTCGGGTCAATGTAGCTTAGACAGAAATGACTCATTAACGAGGTCAGGCTTTTTCAAACGCTAACATCTACAGTATCTGTTTGCGATATTTGGATTTGAAAACAATCCTGAATCCGATGTACTTCATTCCAAAACATTGCTTTAACCAGACAAGTGTCCAATCCGTGTGAAAAAACCTTATATCATCTTCTACATTTGCAAATTATGTTCTTCGATTCCCCAATTCCCGTCTGTGTCATGACCTCCTCCTCCCAAAAACTCAAAAAAACCATACAAAAATATGTAAATAAACCACCCCATAACACACATAACATAACAGCATTAATGACTCAAACGAAAAAATCTCGTTTTTGTTTCAGTTGAAAAAAAAAGTTCGACAGTAATCCTCTTTAAAATATCATCATTTTTTTTTCATTTTTTCTCGCTGATTCATATGACTCTCTGAAATGAGACTGAAATTTTTTGGTTCTCTTTATTTTTTGATATTTTGCTTGTTTTTAAGTAGAGGAGTCTTAACTTTCCCAAGTGAGCAGGAATTGCAGCAGGTAAGGTATACTTTTCTAGATTTTTCTGGATTTCAGAAGTTTCAGACCTTCCAACGTACAGATGTGAATCAACTTCGGTCAGCTTTAGTGGATTTGCGACAGCGGTGGAATGCTAAACTTCAACAAGCACCACCTGCCACCATAATGCTGCCTGGGACAGGTCAGCAGGTCCAAAAGTTTCCGATCCGCGAGAAAAAGCGAGATCGGATTCGGGAGGAGGGTGACACGTTACACCAAATCAATAAGAAAGCCGGGTTGAATGAACTGCTCTATCAAGGAGATATGGTACTAACCACGTGAGTTATAGGTACTAGAACTGATAAGCACTTTGACTTTCCAGGGACCAGATCACAAACATTCTGGGGTCCCAAGAAGTTAGGCTCAAACGTCAAGCTTATCGAGATCGATACTACCCTTCAACAATCTGGGGAACCTCGGTCTACTATTACTATGATACAACTGCCAGTTAGTTGACTTCAAATATATTTTAGTGAAAGATGAATTCCAGCTGCTAAGATCAAGAAAGCATTCGAAGCAGCGGTTGAATTCTGGCAGAATGTCACATGTATCAATATTTATGAGAGTTCAACAGCGGCGAATCGGATAAGAGTTTTCCAGGGACAAGGATGTTATTCGTATGTGGGCAAAGTTAGTGGTGTGCAAGATTTGTCGTTGGGAAAAGGATGTGAAGAGGTGAGTTGGGCTCACTCTAAAGAGCACATTAATCATTTCTGTGCATTATGTTGAACAGAAACAAAGAGAAATGAAATAAAAGTTCACCGAAGTTGTTTCTAGATATGATCTCCTGATCAGAGCGTTCAGTTTTGATGAAAATTCTATGAAAGAATCAAACAATTATTTTTTTTGTGATGAAGGCGGTCTCAATTGGTCCTTCTGAATCTGACCAAATCCAATAGAATGAGCCCTAAACCTGAAGTTTCACAAAATTACAGTTTGGCACGGCTGCTCACGAATTGGGACATGCTCTTGGATTCTTCCATACCCAGTCAAGATATGATCGTGACAATTACATCTCGATCAACTATGCTAACATTGATGTAAGTTATCCCCCCCCCCACCAACTTCAAATCCTGAGAAAATTTTTTCCAGCAATCCTACATCGAACAATTCGACAAAGAAACTAGCTCCACAAATTATAATTATGGAATGCCTTATGATTATGGTTCTATCATGCAATACGGTGCCACATCGGCGTCGGGAAATGAGAAACCAACAATGATCGCAAAGGATACGGAATATCAAGATACCATGGGCTCGGACTTTGTGGGATTCTATGATGTATCAATGATGAATGAGCATTATAAATGTAAAGAGTTATGTGTTGCTGGTTCTTCGGCAAATTGTACAAATGGAGGGTTTCCGAATCCAAGAAATTGTAGTACTTGTATCTGTCCAAGTGGTTATGGTGGAAATTTGTGTGATCAAAGGGTGAGTAATTTGAGACCCTGAAGTAACCTGGTAGTTCAGAGAAACATGTTACTTTCTCACCTCAACCTGACCATTCAAACCAAACTTAGAAAAAGTCAAAAATAAAACTTTAGTTCTTTTAACAAGTCTATATCCAGAAAATTCTCAAAACGGTCAAAAAATCCATTTTAATACAGAAGCCTTATACTAGATGACCAGGACCACATTCGACTGAAAATAGATTGAAATTCCTCCATAAGGCTCTTTTCAACAAAAAACAAACCAATTTTCTAATTCCAGCCATCTGGTTGTGGTGAGACTCTGACCGCCACCAGCGAGTGGAAAACTTTCACCAACACTATTGGCGATGGTCTTCCCACTCTTCGTGACAATCATACTTTGTGCAATTATTGGGTTTCTGCTCCATCTGGTCAAGTGATACAGATCCGGATAAATACGCTCAACGCCGTCACCATTGACGGGTGTATCTTTGGGGGCATTGAGATCAAGAGTAATAAGGATCAAAAGCTCACAGGATATCGATATTGCTCCTCCGCTGATCAAAATACAATTCTTACTTCTAGTGGAAATCTAGTCCCGATAGTTCTATTCAATCGATACGCAACAACTCGAGCTAGTCTAGATTATCGATTTATTGCACCCTCTTCGATCAGCACAACTACCAGTACGATAACACCAGTGGTTAACAGCTGTCAAGATCTCCACCCCAAGTAAGTTCACCCCATCTATTTTTGAGTTACCTAATTTCAAGTATTCCTTTTCCAGCTGTCAATATGTTTCATTTTTCGGGTTTTGTAGATATCCAAATGTTAGGAACCGTTGTAAATTCTCATGTAGACAATGTCATTTCAATTCTAACCACTTTTTTAGGCATGGATTTTTTTCTAACTTCTAACGTGCTTTCTTCAGCTGCGCGGCATTTGCATTGAATGGTTTCTGCTTCAACATTTTCTACTCGCTCGAAGCTCGAAGGTATTATTGCGCACTAACTTGTAACCTATGCTGGACTTATCTCACGTTTAAATAACTTTTAATTTTTTTGATAATAATGATGATGATACGTGTATTTTGTAAGTAATGAATTAGTTTTTGTATACATTTATAGTGATCAAAGATTGAAGTGAAAAACGACCAAACAAATCAAACAACTCTGGTTTGATTCTTGGACCTTTGTCTGTGCTCTTCTCTATTTAAGTTGTAGAATGCTCCAATAACAAACTCCCTATATTTTGTCACAAAAATAAAGAAGACCAATGGTGAGAAAAATAGTATCAATAAATTCGAAGAAAATGGAATGTACTCAAGGATTGGATGGTTGTAGATTCCAAATTGCTTAATTAAGCACGAAATTGAGCTCACCAAAAAAACATAGGTTATACAGATTGACATGTAAGAGCCTAAAAACACGGGCAAGATCAACACTTCTAACCAATAAGATTTTGTGAATAAAAGTTTTTCGTGTGCTCCGTTAAACTGGCTCCCTAGAAGGATAATCAATTGACAAATCTTCTTCTCAAAATCAGAACACTTGTGTTAATCAGAGTTATTGGTGATGTCATTTGTAGAATGGTGAATATTGAACAAAGTTACCGTTCAGCTCAATTTTTCACAATTGTGCTCCAGTTTTTGTGTAGCAAAATTTAGTTCTAGAAGAATGAAAATCTGAAAAAAACAGTTCTGAGAATGGCTTTGCAATTTAACAAAAACCACTATTTTTGGAAACGTTACTGTACTTCTAAAAAATTAAATATTTTACTGTTTCTACCAACCCAGAAGACTTTTTGGCATTTTGTCGCTTACTGAACATTCGCGACAGTTCTTGACGGTTCTACCAAAGATTTTTGATATGTACTTCAGATTTTGAACTATGAACTCCAAATTTGAGACTGCACATGATGCAATTTTTTGAATTCTAGGTCTCATTCAAACCTACATAACAAATTTTCAAAGAAAAATATTTGCAAAATCCATTATGAATCTATCCCACAGACCAACAAGCAGGTATTATTCTCTGTTGCACAAAAAGATCAAAAAAACAAGCGACAAAATTAGTTTTTTCCACGAAAAAAAAATATTCATGTGAAAAACATGGGAAAACATCACAAAAATAGATGCGAAGATCAAAAAAATCAGGGTAGACAAACAACATAAAACTATCGAACATTTGATGACCGAAACCGTTTGTACTTTTTCTGATTGAAAAAAAACCGAAATCGGAAACTGAACCAATTCAGGGACTCAAGCAAAACAAAGTGAGCTTGTATTTGATTCTGACGTCTTTCTTCGGTTCAAAGTTTCATTTTGTTCAAAAACACAAATTTTTGAAATACGTTTTGACATGAACATGCTAATTATCTCATTTGCAGAAAATGTAATTTAAAACGGATATTTATTAATATCAATGTTTTATGAGCTCAAAGTGCGGATTTAAGTGAAAGTTCTAAAACCAATTCAGATTAGAGGTTCCTAAAACGGACCAGATTTACATAATTAAACTTGTGATTATGGCAGTTTTACCTTCACCATGTATTTTGATTCTAAAATTGATTTTTAAAAACACGTCAGCCTCAGGAAGTTTTTTCAGTAGTTGAGCCCACTTCGAAAACCATATTCTTGTCCGGTTCGTTTTTTTTCTGATTCAATCCGTTTTAGGGACACTCGTTCGTGCTCCATTTTTCATCGGACCATGTCCAGTTCAGGTGGACCGCTTCGAAAATTTCCCTTTGTATTATTTTTTAGATTTTTAAAACGTGTTTTTCATACTCATTTCAGTTTTTCCAGAAATAATAATTCATTTTATATCCGCTCATAAAATTTGAAAAAAAACGGGATCTGGGTTATTCAATCAAGTCGTACCATTTAGTTAACATATGTTCAACCAGATGTTTTTTATGGTTCAGGTTTGGACCTTTAAAAATTTATGTACGGACTCTCAGTTATACAAATTTTAGAGTGCACCTGGTATCATCTGAAAAATAATGAATGCAAAGTCAAAAATATGTATCTTGCAAAACGAACACATTTTTTCCTTACTCCACAAGTTAAAGTGCATCTTTTCTTCTTCCTGATCTTTTTTATCCCTATTTGAGACATTCTCTATCTCTATCTCATAAACGGACGTTTCCGGATTGAATAATTCATTGTTTTCATGGCAACGGTGAGAAGAAGGCGGCACCAAATATTATATGAAAAATAGACATTTTCATTGCTTCGAGAATTCATTCAGGTGTTATGAGGATATTGAAAGAGTATTCAATTTATGATGTTGAACAACACTGTACCCATGAGGATTTGTGGATCATTTATAAGGAGAAGGTGGGTTTGACATGGGAAATGATACTTCTTCATTTTCTCATCTCCTGTCTGATCCAGATATTAGTGAGAGTTCATACGTGACTCTGAAAAAAAATTTCTTCTGTTCCAGTGATCTAATCTAGACCAGGAACTTCCGAATATTCAACGGAAATACGTGTTTTTTGCAGGTCTACAACATGACACCATACTTCGACATGCATCCTGGGGGTTTGGCCATTCTTCGGTATGCCGGGAAGGTGAGTTAGAGATTTTTGGAATAATTTATCAAATGCTCTGAATTTAAAAATATCATGTTGATATTATTTTTCAGCCAAAACCACCTTCTTTTGAGACTCCTAAAGACCTCCTAGGTATCTCTAAAACTTACTGGGTACCACTGAGACCTTCTGGGTACCCCTAAGATCTCCTGGGTACCTCTAAAACCTTCTAGATACTACTGACACTCTCTGAGTCTGGGGCTCAGATCTCAAATAAATATTTTGCAAAATGTGAATTTCTTTAAAATATTTTTTCATTTTCGAAATCATTCAAGCGTTCCAAAGTAATAGTTATTATATTTTGATTGATTTCCGGAATTTCCGAAATTTTCCCTCAAAATAATCCTTGATGTTTCTCTAGGTGTCTAGCTCATATGTATTTCAATTATACTTATTAAAAAATGAAACATTCAATGGGGTTTTTTTCCAAGATTTCTTCAGGATTAATTCAAGATGTACCGTTTGTCAATTTTGCTAAAAGCAAGTTAATCCGTAAGATGTTGGCTCTTTGAATTAGAATTTTTAAACTCAACTTTTGACCCCAAAAGAATAAAGTTCAAAAATGGAACCGGCCGTTTTTAACTTTGGTCCCCATTTGATCAGACGTGTTCCAATTCATCCATGAGTTCCGATTCAGGAAACTCTGGTCACTATTGTGGAACTCCCTTAGATGTTTCGAGAACCTTGTCAATTTCTAAAGGCATATTCTGACTTCCTGGAACCCAAAATTATTTTATTTTTTCACTCTAATCGACGGCTTACTAGCTTCAAACGAAACTTCACGTAACATTTTTTTTGTCAAAAAATATTTTATGTGACAAGGATCACTTTGATAATTAGAAAAAACATTTTTTTGGTTTTTTCGACTGCAAAAGAGCCTAAATTATGTTTTCTAATCTTCCAGGACGCAACAATGGCTCTCCAACTCGTCTCAGCACACGGAATTGCGTGGTCAATAATAGAGAAGAAACTCGAAGAATGTCTAATCGGTGTTGTTGTGAGAAGATGATAAAAAACCAATCATTTGTTTTGTTTTAAAAATAATCTTTGCGGGGATGAGAAAAAGAGCACTTTGATGTGCTCATTTGTTTTGAACTCTTGTTATAAAATATGAATACTCAGAACCTGCAAAATAATTCCCAGTCATGAATTATTCATCTCAAAATTAGTTTGTTTTGATCTCTCTTGATTCTCGAAAAAAAAACGAACAAAGTCCGAATTCAGTTACTCCTATGTCTGATATGTTCACTTGTTTTCTTTGTTTTTGTTTTGAGAACAAAATGTCGAAGACGCTTTGAACAAAAAACAAAATCACATTTTGTACTACTAATTTTTAGTATCTATATTTCATGCCTCCCAATCTTTTCTTTTCTCATCAATTTTCTTTTCACAGCTGCCTGGTCCATTATTTTCAAAACTTTCTCAAAAAAATGTTTGATTTTTTCGCAAGATATACTAATTTATTGTGGTTTTTTCTCCTCCCCCCGGGGTAAAGCTCTTTTTACACAAAACAAAACAATAAAGCGACCGAGGTGTTAATTTGACACTTTTTGATTTTCATACTTTTTTTTCGGCGGAGCAACAAATGCTCCGCGAACAGAGGAGCGATGCAAAAAAAAAAATGGCTAGGGAGGTCGATTTTAATTAAAGCTCTTTTTTGTCGTCGTCCTCGTGTGGCTCACATAATATTCACATTCATCTTAGGAAGTCGTGAAACTGTCAGCTTTGTTTGCCCCTTTTTTTCGTGTGGATCTCAGATTTTTTATGGGTTGGGAAAATTTTTTTTTTCTGAAAAACTTGTTTTTTTTTTTCAAAAAATTGGATAGTTACGTGATGTGTTTGAAGTTGGTTCAGGTCCAATTTGAAGGTTGGCAAGATGCTCTTAAAAAAAGAGCACATTTTTTGAAGTATAACCCTCGAAGAATTATTTACCGAAAAGTTTAATAACCGAGAAAAAAGTTCAAAGCCTTGAGTATTATATCTTAAAAAACGTGCTCTTTCATTTAAGAGCAACTTGCCAACTCCATTTTTTCTTTGAATTTCCTCAGAAATTTTGACTTTGATCCAAATATTATCACACTTGCTCCAGTTCAACCAGAAGATCCGATTAAAGACAAGTTATTTGTAAGAAAGAAAAAACGACCGGCCAAAAAAAAAGTCATAGTCTCCGATTGGGCTCAAATTTTTTTTCTGAAAAGGTACATATATGGGCACTATCGTAAACATGTGTTTTTGACAAAAAGACATTTCGCCATTTTTGTGCCTCGGGGTGTAGACCAAAAGTGCTAAATTTTCAACCATAACTTTGCTCTCCGTGAATATGTTTTCAATCTGTTTACGCCATTTTGACGACAACAGCAGGGAGTATTTTTTTCGTGTTGAGGCCTTTTTTGATGGCTTTTTTCTAAGAACAGAACTTGACTCATAGATAGAGAAAAACCATATTTTCATGCTTTAAAACGCATTTTGCCGAGATCTAACCAGTTTTAAAAGATTCCTCACATGTTTTTACATTACATATATTTTTTTGAGCAAAATCGGTTATGACGTCTTTTGAGATAAATGAGATTGAATAGTTTCATATCATTTCACGTACCTCTTCCCTTGTCTCTAAAATTCTTTCGGTGTCTTTTCTAGCGGATTTTGTGTTCTATTTTGTTTGTTGATCTTAAAAAAACTATTTTTCTGAACAAAAAATCATTTATTTTCTTTTCCATTCTCAAGTTAGTTGAATGTTTTCTTCTGAAGGTTGGAGCTGAGTTCATAGGAAATGATAAACTAGGTTTTCAGCCCTCCAAACGTATTTTTGCAAGTTCTAACCAATTTTAAACAATTATTCACATGTTTTTACATCACATATGATTTTTGAATCGAACCGGTCTTGGCGTGTTTTTTGATCCACGCGCTCGAAAAGTTTTCATTTATTGCGCGGTCTCACTCCTTTTTCTCTATTTCTTTTCTAACTTTATTTTCAGCGGTTTTTCTGCATATTTTCATCCAATTATCACGAAAAACTGTTTTTCAGTTATTCGAATGAGTTTTCGATTCGAATTACAATCAAGTTTGAAGGATTTGTTCAGAGGGGAAAACAAAAGTCATGGGTTAGAAATTAACGCCATTTCGTATCTTAGAACGCATTTTCGCAGTTTTTATTCATACTTAAAAGATTCCACGGATCATCTCACCTAATATACTTTTTTTTCATGGGATTTAAGATATCCGCATTATTAAACCATTCTGCCGAAAAGATTTAATTTATTGAAAAAAAAAAAAAACTTTGAGCCCAATCGGAGACTATGACTTTTTTTTTGGCCGGTCATTCTCATAAAATTTGCATTCTTACAAAAAATCTATCATAAGAAACATTACCCTATATTTTTTTGAGCTCAGTAGGTTTTTGAGAATCCAATTTTTTGGGGGACCTTGTTCAAAAAATTTCACCTAAAATTTTAAAGAAAAAATATTCAAAAATATATTTTATTTGGAAAACACTATTATAAACAAGAATCTCCAAAAGTCACAAAAAACTAAAGTTTTTGGTTGTTAACTTTTTTGGACCAACACCTGATAAATCCCGAATTTTGATTCCACGCATACGTGGAAATTTTTCTAATTTCTTTTTTTCAATAAAATTTTCTCGAAAACTAAATTTTTCATTAAAAAAAACTTCTAGTGTGATACTTTTAAAAACTTGCTCTTTTTTAAGAGCAACTCGCCAACTCTCCGTACCCTGTTTTAAGAAATTATCTGGGTCCGATTCGGGGGACTGATGTTATTGGATTTGATCCAATGTTGTCCTATAATAGAGCTGAAAAGTACCCATAGCAGGTTCAAGTTTTAAAACTTATATCGGTTCAGGTATTTCGGTTTTTTTCTACCTTTTCTCAAAATTTTGACTGTAGGTGGTGTTGAACATTGAGTTCACATGAAAAGCAAGAAATTTTTGCAAATTCTCAAAGTTTTTTCATAAGCCCTCTCTAACATTTTCATGATGCTAATCAATGTTATTTTTTGTTAGACATTTAAGTTGGAACAAAAATATATAATTTTCTGTTGTAAACTAATTTTCCTAATTATAATATTCACAAAATTATATATTTTCAATTTTTTCTACCGTAATCCTCTGATAAGATGTATTTTAAGGAATCAGACTTCTAAGAATCATAGACATGACTTTTTTTTGAAATTGGAGATACATGTTCTGGATATTTTGACACTTTTTGATGTAAATTTTTTTCAGTTGCTTTTAAAGAAAAGAGCAATTCCAAAAATCAAGGGATTATATAATATTCCCACGCGACCTATCTTTATTTTTTGTTGGTCTCGGAGTAATTTTTCTAAAAAGTCAGGTTCCAGATGGTACTCTTTCAGATGATTCTATTGGGGTGTAACCTGGAGAAAGTTTGTATGCTCAGGTCCGTTTCAGAAGTTTGACTTTGAACCCAATTTCAGTTTTTTTTTTGGTGCCACAAATTTGTGTCATATTTATACCGGTCAATTCAGTGCTATTAAGGATTTAGAAAAAGATCCGCACATCAAAACTCCCAGTCTGGTTCAGATCAGACTTGTGCGGAACCGGAACCAGAACGTTCCGAAAATCCAAAAGTTTCCACTGTTTTCGGAATCAAATTAATTCGGAACCAAGTTCCGACATGTAATTTCGGTACTTTTGAAAATCGGAACCTAGTTCCGAAAATTGTTCGGAACTGCTCGGTACAAAAACACACAAAAATGTAGGATTTTTCTGAAAATTAAGAGTTTTTTCGAAAATTTTGAAGTAAAAACTATTGGTTTCATTTAGTTCTGAATTTCTGTTGTAATTTTACGTTTTCCTATTGTTTCTATTTTTTACCCAAGTTCAAACAAGAAAATGCGGAAAATAATCCAGTCGAATTGTTCCGAAAAATTCCGAAAGTTCCGGAAAAAATTCGAAACTTCTTGATTCGGAACTAAATAGAAGGTTCCGAAAGTTCCGAGAGTCTGGTTCCAGACAAGCCTGGTTCAGGTATACCAATCATTGTCTAATAGGTAAAACGCGCTCTGATGATAATGTGATGTTTTATGGGTCTAAATGGGGTTTTGAGCTATGTATATCGAAATTGGATTATTTTTCCCCTGATTTCCCTTTCAAAGGATTCCAATGTTATGGGCTAGAAAACGGAAACTACAGTAACCTGTAGTCAGCAGTTTGACTATGATTTATCGAGGTACTTTTTGGAAAATACCTCCACTACTCCTCTCTAAAAATCACTTTCAGCTGTAAGATTTTGCACTTTTTTGGGCCTAAATCGAATTAGCTTTTCTTTTTGTATTCCACTTCAATTCGTTTTGTATTCCACTCCAATCCGTTCCTTGGGATAAACTGGATTAACCTATTTACTCAAACAAAACAAAAAAGTGGGCGTGGCCTAACCAATTTCAGCATAGAGGAAAAAAACGAGAAGGAGAGGAGCAACTCGAGTATTTTTTGAGGTTCGTTATTTTTCCGATTTTTTTCCTTAATGTTTTGAGAAATGTTGCTCGGGTCTATCATCTTGAGATATTTCAGTTTTTTCTGTCATTTTCAGATGAAAAATGAAGGTCTTTTGTTTATCCCTTCACGAGTTATAAGAACAATTGTACTACATCGATAGAAATGCTCTTTTTTTGTTGCTCTTGAGGTTGGCGGGGAAAATGTCAGTTTTGACATGTTGAAAGGGTCAATTCATATGACACGAATACAACTGTTTTTTGAGTTGATGATTGTTTCCTGAAAAAAAAGTTTCGTTTTGTTTCGAAGGTTTTTGTTGTGTTTCATTTTTTCGGTGTTTTTGAATTGAAAATGAGAATTTAGTTCGGGTTTTGTACTTTAAGATGAGGATTTGAGTTATTTGGTTTCAAATGTTTAATTGTTGATACTTTGATCTTTTGATCTCTAGAACTAAACTTGAATACAAATTTTTGAGAACTTTTTCTTGAGAAATGAGAATTTTTGGATTCTTGAAGTTTAACTTTTGTCATTTTATTTGTAACATCACAAATTAAAATGTTTGCTACCGAAATTCCGAAACCTGAATTTGGAACCTGACATTTTTGCACCTGAAATCGACACCTTGATTCTAAGAGTCTGAATTAGGAGCCAGAGATTTAGAAGCTCACAAGGGAGGTTCGCGAGCTGTTACTTTCAACTTTTTCTCAAAATTTGTACACTTATAGAGTTTGACCTCCTGATCATCGTGGTATAGTTTTTATCCACCGGAAATTTTTGTGTAAAAAGTTATGAATTTTTAGACATTTTCCCATTACAATTCATAACTGTTATAAAATAAGGGCAGCACAGTAAATAAATGAATTTGTATTCACGTGCTCATTTTTCAAAGGTAAATGACTCATTTTTTCTTCAGAAAATGGTCATGAAATAACTTTAATCTTTCATAACTTTATTCACAAAAATTTCCGGCGAATAAAAAATGTACCACGATGATCAGGAGGTCGAACTACATAAGTGTACAAATTTTGAGAAAAAGTTGAAAGTAACAGCTCACGAACCTCCCTTGTCAGTTGTTTGGCTTCAAATTTTGGAACCTAGACATTTGGGATCTATATTTCAAACTTTCAACCTTCAGTGTCTGAACCAAGGTTCGAAATTGTCTAATTTCAGGTCTAGAAAATCTGATTTCAGGTATAGAAAAAAATCGACAACTGAATCAATCAAAACCTTAATGGTTTTAAAGCCTGGAATTTTTACATTTTGATTTGGAACCTGTGAATTTCGACCTGAAATTGTGACTGTTTTTTTTTCAGAAAACCTTAATCTGGAATCTTGAATTCTCAATCTGCAACCAGAAAACTTCAATCTGGAACTTTATAAAACAAACCTAAATTTAGAACCTAACGATTTGAAACATACATTTAGAACCTGACAATCTTTTTTTAACATGTTGTGCTTTCAAATTTAGATTTTGATAACAAAATTCAGAATTAAAGATCTAGATATGAATTCTGAAAATAGCTGAAAATAGACCATTTTCTCAGAATAACTACAACCTACCGTAACCCACCCACCACCCATAAAACGATCATAAAGAGCAACAAAAAAACATAGTTGTTTTTCTCTTTTTTGCTCCAACGTCATTTTTGAACTGAAATCAAAGATTGAATAGCTCCGAGGGTTGAAAATTCAAATTTTGATCTACCCCTTTGTCGAGTAGATCTCATTCCTTTACAGGTTTTGTTTTTGCCCCAGCCCACTTGAGTATACCTTGCACTTTTTGTTGTTATTTTCGTTAAAAAAATCCCATAAAATCCTGTCAGGCAGAAATAGATTATCTGAGCTCTGGAATCTGCACTATTTCGAGCACAATTTGCTCATTTTATTCGCTAATTCCGTGTGTGAAAGTAATTTCTTTGGAACCTTTTTTAGGCTTCGAAAAAAAACCGAAGTTTATTCCTCAGGATTACTGTAGTCGCCCAGACTCCAATGTACCCTTGTTTTGTTGAAAAGGACATTTCGTACCAGTCACACCACACCACCTCCGAAAAAGTACACTTTAACCCTTCTTTTTTTTTTTGCTTCCCTTCAATTTATTTCTTATTCAATTTTCTTTGAAACTTTTTTTCATCCTTTCATGTGCAAAAAATAGATCGCAGTTTCAATATGTATCGAGGTTATTCAAGCGATGAACATTGTTTTTTTTTGTTTCTTCTTATTCCTTCATTTTTTATGAAAGTTTATTTTTGGGGCTCCTAATTCTCAATGAGCGTGGAAAAAAAAACGAATGATGACATTGAAGGCAAATAATGATTTTTGTTCTTTTTGAATAGAACGGGATCCAATTGCTCCAATTGGGCTCCAAGCACAAGGTAAAAAAAAGACCGATGTAATTTTCAAATCTGAATCCAATTTGGAATGGAAGAGTATTTTGGAAAACAAACCAGGAATTTTTCTACGAGATCTAGATCATTTGAGAAGGGGTTTATTTTCGCAAACGAGATTGAAATTTACACTGAAAATACAAACAATTCTCAAAAAACCATTGGAAATTCAAAAATGGAATATTGAGTTAGGGGGAATCTTTTGCTCCTGGAACCATCTGGATAACTATTATAGTTCTGAATTAAAATGAAAAGTTACAGAACTTTCAGGAAATAACTTTATTTGTTTTATCACGAACAAAAAAAAAAATGAAAAACTGACAGATTAAACCAATAATGAAACAGGTGAAAATTTGAGTTTGAACTTTTTCGTTTCATTTTCTCCATTTTTTCAATAAACTTCAACGTTTCAAAATCGGCAGCTCCATTTTGAGATTTGTGGTAAAAACAAATACTCTGAGGTTCTTTTTACATTCGATTACCTTCATAAAGCGAAATTTGGAAGTTTTGAAATTTCCACATTCAAAAATGAACGACGGGATGTTGATCAGCGTTCAAAAATCTAACATAGGTCTCGTCAAAAACTGTAAATTTTTTCACAACCTACCCTCTGTGAAGCCAAATGACTTGAGCTTATCCCAGTTCAAAAAGGATCAGTTTCCCGGAGCAACTATGACACCTTTTCTGAATCCGATTCATGAAATTTTCAGGGTATTTGAACCCTGTCGGCCAAACTTGCATAAGCTTTTTGCAGAAATCAAGAGATATAAACGGAAAAACAAGTTTTTCTCTCGGTATGTGAAGAAAAAAATTGAAGCATATATTTTTCATTTTTAAATTGAGATTTCATTTTACAGCAGAACATTTTTACTTGGGTTTTTAACAAAAAATGTACAAGTCAATGGAAGTGAATGAACTCCCTGATTCAGACTTCCAAAAATAATTAATTGTGGATTAAGGAGATTTGTGAAATGATCTTTTCAATATCGAAAGCTTGTAAACAGCTTATTTCTTAAATCCTACCAAGTACTCTGACTCGGAACATTTCTGTTATTTTTCTAAGAAAACATCTCCCAAATCCGATTTCAGAAGCACTTTTTCAAAGAAAAAAAAAAAATAAGAAAAGAATAGGTCAGCATTCCGCATTTCATAAACAACTCATGGCTCATTTCTCATTGTTGACCTGCTTTTTTTTTATTTTTAGGAAGGAAAAAAACCGAGTTGGGTGAATCTTCAGGGTCTTATTTTTAGACATAACCTGATTAGAGGTCATTTATATACTTTTTAACTTTAATGAAAACAAAAGGCGTACAGATGAAGTCACCAAAAAAAAAACACCCCAGCAACATTTCAATGACTACTTTTTTTCTCACAAAGTAATAACTCAAAATCAAGCGTTTTTCCTTCATTCTCTCCTTATCAACCCTCTTTTTTTTCTTCCAGACAAAATATTTTTCAGATAACGCTTTTCAACTTCACTTTCTTCGTCTTAAGTTCATTTCTTGTTCTGAAAAATTATTAACTTTTTCTAGTTCACGCAAGCACGCACTCTATTTTGTTTTGTTCTTGAATTTTATTTTTTTTTGCCATTTTTTCTTGGAAAAAGGTTATTTCTAATAAGAGCAGTTTATTTGTCGCTTCTGGTTTTTTTCTCGACGTCATTTTCTTCCTTTTTAATCTAATTCAATTCTATTTTTCTTCATCTGAGGTCAACAATTCAGAATAGATAAATCGAACTAACGAGTTGACATCCTGTTTCCCTTTTTTTGTTTCCTTCCGCCAACTTTTCGCCTCTTTGTCATCATGTGGTGGAACAGAGTTCGGTGAAGGCAAAAAAATAGAGTTTTCTTGCAGATTTGATTTTTTTTCTCATGTGTGTTCTACTGGGAACCCTAAACACGATGATTGTTGTTTGGGTTTCGGACTTCGTTTTCCTGTCCAATGTTCAGAAAACATGTTTTCGGGTATCTTTGCTCAAAATAATTCGCATAAAAATCATGGAAATAGGAATTGTTTTTGGTCTAGTCGATATCATTTTTGTTGTTGTTTTCAAGCTCATATTTTCAAGGACCCAATTCATTTGCGAACAAAAAAATTATTTTGATGATGAAGAATTGTTTTGGGTGTTTTGCTATTTTTGAGAAATTGAAGGGTTCCAGCCGCCAGGGCTGTTTAGTGTCTAGTGTCTGAACAAGATCTTTGACTTTTTTGAAATTGAATTTCTGTTTCTGGTGGCCAGTTTTGATACATAGATTTTCGATCTCAAAACTAGAAAATTTATTTTTGTATATTCAAAAAAAAAGAAGGTTTTTTTTGAAATTTAGGTTTTATGAATTATGGGTTTTATGTACTAAATTTTGATACGTGGATTTTATGTATACAATTTCAAAACCTTGATTTATGTACCTGAGAATTCGAAATATGGAATTTATGTGTACAAAAAATCGAACCGTAGATTTTATAAGCTAAATTTTGAAACATACGTGGATTTATGTTTTATATACCAAAGCTTGAAACTTTGATTTTATATGCTAAATTTTGAAGCGTGGAATTTATATACCAAACTGTGGATTTCTTAACGTTTAAACGTGGATTTTATGCATCAAACTTTGCAACGTGGATTTTAAACACCAAAAGTTCAAAATGTGGATATTATTTATCAAACTTTGAAATATGGATTCTATGTGTTAGGCTTGGTAACGTGGGTTTCATGTAATATACTTTGAAACGTGGATTCTCTGTATCAAATCTTGAAACGTAGACTTGATCTATCAAACTTTGAAGAATGAAGTTTATGTATCAAATTTTGGATCCACGTTTGAAACAGTTAAACTATCGAATTGACAATACCGAACTTTGAAACGTGGAATTTTTATATACTCAATTTTGAAATGTAGATTTTGTGTACCAAATTTTGAAACATAGGTTTTATTAGCCTTTTCAACGTGGATTTCAATTCTCTCACTTCAAAGCGTCAACTTTATGTACCAAATTTCAAAATGTGGATTCCATGTATCTAACTTCACAACGTTAATTTTTTATATCAAGCTTTGGAACCTCTATTTTATGTACCCAAACTTTCAACTTGGATTCATGTACCAAAACCTCGACATTTATCCAAAATACTTGAACTCTACACTTTCTGCCACCTTCAATTGGCAGAACGTTTAGTCTCCCAAATTGCTCTAAATGTACATACATGCATTCATCGAAAAGAAAACTAAACTCTGACCTCTGCAAACTTTTTCAGAACAATCAGATATGCCACATTTCAAAATCTTTTTTTTTCCTATGTTCGGTTTTTGATGGACACATTTCTCAGTTATGCAAAGTCCATTTGTCTTCTTTTTTTGCTGGAACATTTTCAGCATTTTTTTTTGGGTGGTCCAAAGCCAGACAAGATTACGGTGTGTAATGTGACATCAATCAAATACAGTCTAGTCTCCGGTTTCACCAATAACAAGTGTCTCATTTAAAAATCATTGAAAAAAAATAAAAATAAATATATCCTTCTCACACCAACAACTACCAGGAAAAAACCCAATAAACCAAAAAAAAAAAAATCTCGACAACAACAACAACTTTTTTCCTCATCGTCTTCATTTTTCTCCTCTTCTATTCGGTCTCCGGAGACGAAAAAATGAAATGTTAAAAAATCATCATATTGGTGTATGTCTGGCCTCTCAAAAAAGCACTCATTTTGTGGGTTTTTTGCTGGAAATTTTTTTTTTTTCAGAGAAACGAGCATCCTAATGTGCCTTTTCTCATTTAGTTCCAAGAACATCTCTTTTTGAAAAAAGTCTACTTCAAACGAAAATCATCATCATAACATGGACCTATCCATTTTTTTCTTGCTTACTTGTTTTCCATTTTCCTGTACATCTTCAAGTTTTCCGGCAATTTTCAGATTTTTTTCTTCTTCTGAAAACATAGGGGGTTTTGTTTTACACAGGCTCCGCCCCTTTTTTGACACTTTTTAGAGTCTATAAATCCTTCAAAATAGGACATGGAATTATATGTTTTGTTTTATTTTGAAGAGGAAGGTAAAAAGGTTTTTTCAATATTTTTTTTGAAAGTGGATTACTGTAGTTTGGAACTTTTAGATTTTGAATTGAACTGGGATCGAAAAAAAAGTGGTCCAAACTTGAAAAACTTTTCTGAATCTGGTTAAAAATGGAAGACTTCTATTGTTTGGGAATTTTTACCGGAAAATTTAGTATTCGAGAAAATTGGATTTAGAACTTTTTTTTGAACGTTTATACGTGGTAAAATTTGTATTTGACTGGAGAAATTCTCGAATTATTTTTTGGTGCAGCTCTATATTTTTGTTCTGGTGCAGCTTCCATCAATTTCGTTGTGTTCAAAAGAAAGAGCACCATCGATATAGTATAACCCCCAAAGGAATTTTCATCTGAAATTCTAGTATTCGAGATTTTCTCCAGTCCCCTACAAATTTTACCACGTATAATTTTACCACGTATAGATACGTTCAAAAAAAAGTTCTAAATCCAATTTTCTCGAATACTAGATTTTCCGGTAAAAATTCCCTTGGTAGTTTTACTATTTCGGTGGTACTCTTTAGTTTCAAATCAAAAAAACTATACTCAAAAATTGGTGTTACCCCCCCCCCCCTTTAACAAAATTCACGCTTTGAATTTTGGACCATTAAATTCACGTTTCAAAGTTTGGTGCATAAAATCCACGTTTCAAACTTTAGTATATGAAATTCACATTTCAAAGAGTTTGGTACAAAATATCCACGTATCAAATTTTTAAACATAGAATTCACGTTTTAAAGTTTGGTACTAAATATCCACGTTTCAAAACGAATAACATAAAATCCACGTTTCAAATTTTTAAACATAGAATCCACGTTTCAAAGTTTGATACAAAATATCCACGTTTCAAAACCTAATACATAAAATCCACGTTTCGAAGTTTGATTAATTGAAACTTCTTTTTTTTTAATATGGCACATGAAATTCACGTTTAAAATTTTGAAACATGTTATTCAAAAATCCAAAAATTAGTTCATAACCCTCCCTTTCTGTCAAACTTCTCCTTTCCCAAAAAAGTGCTGAAACTCTCTTTCTCCCTCTCTCGAGACCATTTTTTTCCAGAAAAATTTTGACAACTTTTCTGTTCTCTGGGTTAAAAACCGATTAATCAGCATCTCCCTCGACATCGCGAAGAAAAAATCTGTTATTTTCCTCAAATATATTTTTTTTGTGTTAATTAATTGATTGTTTTCAGCCATGGCCACCGCCAAAAGTGATGTAGTTCCCTAAGGAAAATCATTTCTCTGTAATTGTTCGTCTAGCAATCTAGAAATCAGGTCTCGCGCCTCTATGCTCATTATTTTTCTTCTTCTTAATTCAATCTCATCCCTCCATCGTTCTCAAATCTGAATGAAAAAACAAAAAAACACTTTTGTTTTCTTGATTTAATTTCTTAAATTAAATTGTTTTGGTTTCCCCCCCAAGAAATATGGGTTACTGTAATTTTCTCACGCCTGAAACTTACAAGGGAGGTTCGCGAACTGTTACTTTCAACTTTTTTTAAAAATTTGCATACATATAGATTTCGGCCTCCTGATCATCATGCAATATTTTTTAACCGCCGGAGATTTCTGTGAAAAAATTTGTGACCATCCAAAGTTTCAAAATTTCTTAACCATTGGGAGAGAAAATTAATGAACGTGTGAGAATGAGGTTATTTATTAGAAATGTCTTTCCCATTTCTCAACGTTTGTTTGGTATGAAGGTAAGCGCTTGGTTTAGTAAACAGAAGGTCGCTGGTTCGATACCCTATGCCGCCGTTTTATTTTTTTTATTTTCTATTTTTTTCAATAATATACACAGTACTGTACTTAAAAATTGTCAGATTTTTCAACGTATCTTCTGACGAGCACGGCGATTGTCATGTACAAAACTGCGAAGAAGTGTTTTTCATAAAATGCATACGGTGCTCCAAATTTTTCTGTTTCTCACATTTCGTGATTGATTTTCACTATTGCTCATGCTTCTTTCTACATAAGCTTTTATAATGTTTTGTTTGTTGATGTATATGTTTGAAAAAAATAAAAAGTAAAAAAAAAATAAAACGGCGGCATAGGGTATCGAACCAGCGACCTTCTGTTTACTAAACCAAGCGCTTACCTTCATACCAAACAAGCGTTGAGAAATGGGAAAAACATTTCTAATAAATAACCTCATTCTCACACGTTCATTAATTTTCTCTCCCAATGGTTAAGAAATTCTCAAAAATTTTGAAACTTTGGATGGTCACAACTTTTTTCACAGAAATCTCCGGCGGTTAAAAAATATTGCATGATGATCAGGAGGCCGAAATCTATATGTATGCAAATTTTAAAAAAAAGTTGAAAGTAACAGCTCGCGAACCTCCCTTGTTAGAACCTTATTAATCCCTGATTACTATCCGTAAAAAAAGTCCCATTTTTTTCGTGCACCTATACTTTCACCTCAAAATAATCTAGTATTCAAAAGTACCTTTGATTGTCTCTCTCTATATATTTTTTTTGGATGTTTTTCGTGGGTGGACATTTTCAGCCAAAAAATATATGTAATTCTAGGTTTAGATGTTCTAGAAAATTGGTTTGACCTTCTTAAAAGCTGCGCAATTTCCAAGAACTTTTCTGAAATTCTTGTAAACATCTCAACGATCAGGAAACAGCGAGAAAATTAATTATGAATTAATCTTGTGATACACATGTCTGTGTGACAAAAACATTGTTTTCCTTGAGCTTGAAAAGATACTGTAAGTTTTTCTCAGAAAAAAATCTCTGCTAGCAAATGTCACGAAAAAATCTTTGATCACCTCACTTTTTTCTTGGTGTTCTTTTCCAATCTACGCTTAACATCTTCAATTTATCTTTTTTTTTTTTTTTCGTTGCTCGTATCAAAGAAAGACTTTTTAGCTTTTTATTGCAGAGCAGAGCAGAAAATGAACTCGACGCAAAGTGCAACTAATGTCACTGAGGTTGGTGATTTGAAAAAAAAAATTTTTTTTCGAATTATTGATATTTATGTGGGTGTGTGATGAGATACTGTTTAAAAAAAAGGGTTTGAAAAATCACTGTTTCAGGGAGATAATTAAAAATTAGTTCTTGGACGGTTTTCTTAATTTTCGCTCTATCCCGTGCATAGTTTTTTTATTTTTGAACGTGAAATTTTTTGACAATAAAAAATGGCAAAATTGAAAACTCAGATATGAGTTGATTTTTTTAGTTCTAATTAGATTTCGAGGAAGTACTTTATTTTGTTCAAAACAGGGTACCATTATACGACTGAAAACTACATTTATAGTTTGTGTACCATAATTTAGCCCTATTTTTTTGTTCCATGGCTAGTTTTCAAGAATTAATTTCAATTTTGATTCCTATAGAAAAGGTAAGGGGATGAACAATTGTTTTTTTTTAATAGGATGTAAATTATTCATGTAAAAAAATTACGGTTTCAAGCCGAAAATAAATTACTGGTCTTTGAACGGCTTTTTGATGTTCACTTGATTTGGTGTACAGTTTTCTACTTTTGAACTTAAAATTTTTGACAACAATATAATTTCGGAGAATACTCATAATGATATAAAATTGGAATTTCTGAGTTACACCCTTATATCCAAAAATTTTACCTGATATTGGTCAAAAATTAGAAGTTCAACTGAATGTTTTTTAGTCGATAAGACTTGCTTTTTGCTTTTGTTATGCATATCAAAATCCTCTTTTCGAATTTCTAATATTTTTTTTCTGATCTAAGTTTGTTCGAGAATCAGATATTACTTGAACTATGCTCAAAAAAAATGTGATTTTATATTTTCTTTCTGGTGGAAACCTCCAAAATATGAAACAAATAGGTCCATTTTTAGAACAACATTTTTGAGCATGAGTATTGAATTTTCAGCCAGACTATGACTATTGTACACCTCAACCCTTCGTCATCCTCGAACGTGTCTTCCTGGGTGTCTTCTGCGGAATCACCGTCTCCATCCTATCAATCGTCTTCAACTCGTTCATGTTCCTTGTCTTCGCTTCAAATAAACAACACAGGTACTATTTTTCAATCTTCTCTAACCTCAGTACATTATTTCCAGAAAATCTCCTAATCTTTACATGCTTCTCCTCTCAATTTTTGATATATTCATCGCGATTGCTTATATCGCCGTAATGTCTACGAGAATCATTGTGTTATGGACATACAATTACACCCTCCAGGGAATATGGTAAGATTTATTGTTATTCGTGATTTATATGAATCACCTATTTTTTCAAGGAGCACCTATATGATACCTATGTTAGCGGTATCACATGTTGGAATTACATCCTCAACGTTTTTGATCTGCATCGCGACGGTGGAAAGATACTGTATCACGGTGAACAATTTCCTAGTGCCACATTTGCAGAAATATCGACCGGTAGGAATATCCCCTAAAAAAAGGTTCTTGAAAAAATCTGAATTTTTTTAGACTCTTGCATTCATCGCTGTTATGTGTGGACTTATCAGCAAGGGATCTTGGGTGAAAGAACTTCGAATCCGTGTTGATGACGAATGTGTCAATAAATTGAACCATTGGCGGGTGGAAATTGAGCCATGGATTTTCGAGTATCCAACATTCAACTCCTATTTCCGTTTCTACTTCAGGAACATTTTCACAATCTTGGCTCCTTTCTTCATCTTGCTTTTTGTGAACTATCTCCTTTTGACCAAGTGAGTTCATGTATATCGCAACAAAAATCATAAGTTTCAAGTTGACATGATGAAGTGACAAGTTGTCACTGATATTTGAAACTGATAAGGTGTCCCAGAAAAAATACTCCCACTACAAGAGAACGACATGTGATTTCAGAAGCTGGGGAGGGTAGAGAGACTCGAGAAACTAGAGAGATATTGAGGGATAGAGAGAGAGAGAGAGATAGAGTGAGATAGAGAGAAATAGAGAGAGATAGAGAGAGAGAGAAACAGGGAGATAGAGAGAGATAGAGAGAGAAACAGAGAGATAGAGAGATAGAGAAAAATAAAGAGAGATAGAGGGAGATAAAGAGAGAGAGAAAAAAATAGAGATAGAGAGCGATAGAGAGAGAAATAGAGAGAGAAACAGAGAGATAGAGAGAAATAAAGAGAGATAAAGAGAGACAGATAGATAGAGAGAGAGAAATAGAGAAAAATAGAGAGAGAAACAGAGAGATAGAGAGAAATAAAGAGAGATAGAGAGAGATAAAGAGAGACAGATAGATAGAGAGAGAAATAGAGAAAAATAGAGAGAGAAACAGAGAGATAGAGAGAAATAAAGAGAAATAAAGAGAGATAGAGAGAGATAAAGAGAGACAGATAAATAGAGAGAGAAATAGAGAGAAATAGAGAGAAATAGAGAGAGAAACAGAGAGATAGAGAGAAATAAAGAGAGTTAGAGAGAGATAAAGAGAGACAGATAGATAGAGAGAGACTGATAGAGAGATATAGAGGCAGACAAGTTCGAAACATCCTTTTACTCAACTCGTAGGCGACCGACAGTTTACCGGTTCGATTAGTTGTTATGTTTCATGTCTATTTTGAAAATTCAATATCCAGTAAATTATTGAAAACTAGTAGAGCATGCTACGATAAATACAAAAACAAATCGTGTTATTTCTGATCTACTATATACCAATAATTTATTCCTAGTTTCAAGTTTTTGGATAACTTCACACTGAAACAATAACTATCAGAAAAAATTGCTCTATGAGACATACTACAGGTTCTCTGGGGTACTACAGGATAAATGACAAAATTTTCTGATCCATATCAAAATCTTTCAGACTCCAACAACAAAACAGAAACCGCACCAACGAGGAAAACGAAAAACAAACTGTCAAGCAGAAAAAGGCCCGGATCCGCGCGGCCACCCGCACCCTCGTTATCATCGTATGCACCTATCTCTTCTCCAACAGTTTGTCAGTTGTTGTCACCATTTGGGAGTACATCGATGGACAATCTCTATTCTCAAATGAATGGGCTGCTTTCTACACAATTTCTGTGGATATTATTTCACTTTTGACTATTGTGGCGTCAGCCATGAGATTACCTATTTACGCAATTTGTCAACCTTTGCTACGCATTGAAATGAAAGTGCTCATTGGTAAGTATACTCTTAAAATGTGGGTTTGAGCTCATTCTTCTGTTTCAGCAAAAATCTGTGGATTTGGCCAAAGTTCTGAGAAAAAGCGTTCACTCCTCAACTCCCTCCAACTCCCGTCAACTCAACTAATAACCAATCTCGATGGAGATTCGCCTAGTATTTCTAGTAAAGTTGAATTTGTCTAAAATATTTGTTTCCTTTTTTTCTCATTTTGAGAAGCTAATTATTGATATCCGAACAAACTGGTATTTTGCAATAAATATATTCTTCCGATGTTTTACTTTTTTGTTCATCCTTTGAACTCTGATGTCTGGTGTGTGATATCAAAGAGAGTTTGCATAATGTTAATACTCTCCCTCGCATTGTGCCACATTGTGTGGAAAAACTGTATTTTTTGTATTGGGTCAACTACATACATATAATAGAAAATGGAGGAGCTTTTGCAAAATCGCAAACGTCCGCCTATGAATCAGGTACGCGGATGAGCTAGCTCACGAGGATTCTACGACTTTGCTAATTTTTTAGAATCTCAAAAGTGACTCCGGTTTTGAGATTTATGTCATCTAATACAGTTTTTTATGGTGATCAAGATCCTGTATCTAATTTTCACTGAGCTCCCAACGGAAAGCTGAAAATTGTGATTTTCAGTGATGAAAATGTTAAATCTAATAAAAATTCAGCAATTTTTATCTTAGCTGGTATGACTTTTCATTTCCTACACAAAATTACAAGAAAATTCAAAATTTTCTATATAATTTTAATGTTTTCACGTTTTTGTTGACATTTTTTTCTGAAAACGTATGAATTCAAAGAGATATTTTAGATTTTCAGAGCAGACTTTGAGCTCAATTTTAAGCCTTCCGCGCGAAGTTCAACGAAAATTAGATACAGGATATGTCATCAGCATAAAAAACTGTATCACAAAACTTCCCTTGTTAGACACGATGGAGTTTGAATCTTTATGAAATCTTTTCCTGAAAGGAACTACCGGAATCTGACCTTTGAAATTTTCTTTAAAAATTCTGAAAGAGTTGAAAATGTTTGAATCAGATCAGATTTAGTTTTCTGATCACGAAAATTCTTGGTCCGACAATAAAATTTCGAGTTTCGATCCATGGGCCTATTCGAAACAGTTCAAATAATGGCACCGAAAATATTTGATAAATTTTTAACGTGATTTTTGAATTTGAAACAATAAACATCAAAATATAGCCTAATTCTGGAAAACTTCAGAAAAACTCCTGATGACTTTTGAAACCTTTTTTCATGAACTACACTCTCGATGTTAAAAAAATAACTATATTTAGTAACACCTCAAAAAAATGAAAAAAAAAAAACTTTTCCGTCGCCTAATCAACTACTTTCATTATCAAGATTAAAGGTACAATTCGATGAGAAATATGTGTATAATCGAAAGACGAAATCAGACAACAACAAGAAGTTGCAGTTAAAACATTTCCGTCGGTAAGACTACTCATGATTGAATATATTCCTCTTTGCTGTATTCGCAGATTCTATTCACCATTTCTTAACATTCGCGAGTTCATTTTGTCGGTTTTTCCGATCATCGGGTGGCTCCGAGAGTATGATTTTGCTCGTGATTTGGGCATAGATGTTGTTGGTGGATTCACAGTGGGGATCATGCATGTTCCACAAGGTAAGTTATTGATTTTATTTTGATCCTTGATTAGGATTTTTTGAGGTATCGCCTATGCTATTCTCGCTGGTCAACAACCAATTGTCGGCCTCTACACCTCTATAATCCCCGCCTTTATCTACATGATTTTCGGAACCTCGAAACATGCAAGCATTGGCTCATTCGCCGTGCTTTCATTGATGACAGGAATCTGTGTAGAACGTGAAATCATTGAAGCTGATAAGCCAACTCCGATCGAGATCTCATGCGCAATAGTGTTTACCATTGGGGTAATACAGTTTCTGATGGGGTTGTTCAATTTGCAAGTTTTGATGACATATATGTCGGATCAGGTGGTGGCCGGGTTTACAAAAGGAGCGGCGATTCATGTGTTGGTATCGCAGTTGAAGGATTTGTTTGGT
Source organism: Caenorhabditis sp. 38 MB-2015 (assembly GCA_900536415.3). NCBI lineage: Eukaryota > Metazoa > Nematoda > Chromadorea > Rhabditida > Rhabditidae > Caenorhabditis > Caenorhabditis quiockensis. The sequence continues at coordinate 231,005 of LR548739.1, forward strand.
TTGACACATTTGCCGAAGAACTCAGGGCCAGGATATATTGTGAAGGTGAGGGTTTTCTGAATCGGACGTGGTTGGTTCATCTAAGGTTGTTTAAATGGGCGTCTGTAATTTTGCCCGTTCCTTTTCTTGATCATTTGCCTCACCTGGCAAACGGGCAATTGGGCGTTCGGGCGAACGGGTAAATAGGCGCGGATGTTTTCCAACCGAGCTCAGGCTCACTAAATGTGGAGATTATCATATTTTATGTTGGTTAGTTCAGGAGTTTAGTTTCGAAATTAGTTGTTAGGAAATTTATTGAATCCATTCTAGTACTCCCAGGTTTGAGATGTAAATTTCTAGTTCGAATACAATTTCAATTTCGGACTTGAATGAACCAATTTTCCCGCTTAAAACTGTATGTGTTTCGATTTTAACCAACGATAATCTTTGAGGTTTATAAAGTTTCAAGGTCACTTCACAACTTTAGTTTGTCTATGTATGTATTTTCACCCGAGATTTTATCTTTAAGAAAATGTTTATCTACCGTAATGTGAAATCACGGCTTGTTTTCAGAATGTCTATGATATCACAACAAATGTTCTCGATTCTAACTGGATGTGTTGTGCTATTGGCTTCACAACGATAATAATCCTCGACGTTGGGAAAGAGTATATCACCCCGGTTTTCAAGAAAAAAACAAGTTTGAATATCCCCATCCCATGGGAGCTTGTTGTCGTTATAATTTCTACGATCTTCTGCGCATGCATTGATGCGAAATCTAATTTTAATGTTAGAATCGTTGGCGAGATTCCTACAGGACTTCCATCTGTCCATATTCCACGATTCGATCTGATTCCTAGGATTTATCAAGATGCTATCAGTATCGCCGTTGTGATTGTCGCCGTCCACTTATCACTCTCAAAAATGTTGGCCAAACGCAAAAACTATGAAATCGATCCTGGACAGGAGTTCTTAGCCCTCTCCATAACATCTATTGGCAGCAGTTTCTTTCCAGTATACCCTGTATCATGCGCATTGGGTCGGACTATGGTCGGAGTCGAGTCTGGAATAGTGAGCCAAATGGCTACCGTATTCTCCTGTCTATTTGTCGCATCAATAACTCTGTTTTTCGGACAATTTTTGGAAACTTTGCCCATGTGTGTGCTCTCGGCAATTATTATTGTGGCGTTGAAGGGCATGTTGAAAAAGATTGGAGATTTGCAGGGACTTTGGCGAGTTTCAAAAATTGATTTTGTGAGTTAATTGAGTAGGTACTCTGAAAATATAAAATTGTGTTTTACAGTCAATTTGGGTCGTCGCTTTCTTGGCTACAGTGATTGTGGATGTCTCAGAGGGTCTTCTCATTGCTGTGCTTTACGCACTGTTCACAACGATTTTAAGGGAGCAATAGTGAGTCAAAATTAACATTTTGAAAATTTTGTACCACTGGAAATTGATCTGATTCTAATTAAACCGGACCATAACTCTAGTCCTAGTTTCACCTAAATCGGGCATAGAAAATTGTTTGTCTAAAAACAGGTCCCGGTCTAATTTAGGAGTTTCATTGCACATGCAGTCGATAGCTGAAAATACATAATTCGGTACTGAGAGTATTCGGCCTGATTACAACAGGGATTTGGCCCAGTCAGCCTAACTAGGCGCAGGTATATCAGCTGTTTGGCCCGTTCGGTCGGATTATATTACGTTCTCGGCGCAGTTAACCTGATATGAACGATATTCGGCCGGATCGGCCTGATCAAACTAGATGTTTGGTCCGATCGGCCTGATTATATCAGGTATTCAGCCCAGTTGATCTGGTTAAATGAAGTGTTTGGCCCGATTGTCCTGCTTGTATTAGACGTTTGGCACAATCGGCCTGATCATATTAGATGTTTGGCCCTGTCGGTCTGTTCAAATTATGTTAATTGTTTGGCCTGATTGAATTAGGTGTTCGGCCCGGTCATTTTAACTATAATACATCTCCTTGATGAATTCAGATTCATAAGTCTGTTGTAAATCAAGTTCTGAAGTTTCTCTGCATTGGGACTCTTTCAAGTTCTGCACAGCTTGATTTTGAGGTATATTTTTTTAATCAAACAAATTCCTGGATATTAAGGTGCGGCTTTTTAAAATCATCTTTTCAGTCCCAAATGGCACATCCTAGCAAACGTCGGCGACACATCCGAGTTCCTCGACAACACTCGATACCAAGAAACCGTATACTTCAAAGGTATTTGTCTATTCCTCTTCGATGCTCCTCTCCTCTTCCACAACGTGGAGTGCTTCAAACGCTGCGCAGACAAAGCCTATGAGAAATGGAGGAAGTCTCACGAGTTCTATGTTCTAGAGAAATCGGATGAAATTATTCTCGAAGTCGGTGTAAGTTGCAAATCATACTATCTTGTTATCAAAGAATGAACAACAACAAAAAATTGCAAAATATCACGTGTTGGTTGGACAATTGTGTTTATAGTTGAATTGATGTTTTATCAGTTTCTCTTTCTCTTTCTCTCAAAAAATGAACTCTGGTAACAAGAATTTATTTTTCTGTTTTTTTCAGAAGCCATGCCTTTCCCAACATTTCATCGTCGATTGCTCCGGTTTCACCTCAATTGATTTAATGGGTGTCAATGCGCTTAAAGAGGTCCTTACATTTTTCTGAATCAACATCCCCTATTTCTAAATTTTTCAGATTTTCTCTGACATGAGAAAACGAGGAATATTGGTATACTTTGCCAATACAAAAACGCCACTTCGAGATATGTTTGAGAAATCGGATTTTTATCAAATCGTTGGAAAAGAGAACTTATATCCGAGTTTGGAAGATGCGACAACGATTGCTAAACAGAGGCAGATTGAGTGAGTCAGGACAGTTGGGACTCTGAAATTAAAGGTTTTTTTAGGTTGGGATTCACATCGAAGTCACATACAGCAAAGAAATATACAGAAGAGGTGGATATGTCCGGTGTTGTGATATATTAAAATATACATAAAGGTGTACATATTTTGTTAACTTTTTCAGAGAAATCTGATGAAAAACTTTTTTTTCTCGGTTACCAACATAATAATTTTTTTTGAAATGCATTGCATTTCTACTATCTGCCATGAAATATCAATATTTTTAAAGTATTTTTTAAGATTTAGGGGATACGTTTAGGGCCCTTTCGTGATGGGCTCAAACCAATTTCACATAGGTTAGAACAGGACTTGGTTAATTTCAAAAGTGGCCATAGAATTCGGCCATTTTCCAGCTCTGTTTCTCAGTCACATTTTTTAGAAATGAAACTATTCAAAACTTATTTTTAAGATTAAGAGTCATTTTTACCTCAACTCAGAAACAGATTTTTTTATGAAAAGTATTTTATTGTGTGAAGGCGACAATGAAAACTGCCTTTTTCCGAGGAAGGTTTTTTTTTAATTTAAAAACAATCAAAAATGTTGATAATAAAAACGTGAAAAATTTCACGTAATCATTTTCGAAGCATATTTTTCTCTGGTCAATAGTGAGGTTCCAATAAACTTAGAGATATCAAATATGGCCAAGCCCGACTTTTTTCAAGAAGCCTGGTCCGATCTGAAAAAGGACATAACTGTTTAAGTCTTTTTCTTGGTATTCATGAATAGATTTTGAATCGAAACAGGTCCGAAAAAATTGGGTTTTAAATTTTCATTCTTCGGACGAAAAATTCAAAATTGAACTTTTTCAAGAAAATTTTATAGAAAATGAGATTCAATTTTTGAGTGTCCGAAGATCGGAATTTCGAACTTGAATAACTGACCTGAACACAAAAAAAATCAGTTTCACTATCAGCTTTCAAAAATTAGATCTTGATTAACATTTTCTCCCATTTTTTGAGTATTTTATTCTCCCCAAAACACTTCTCCATAAATCCCATATTCATCCCATCTCACGTGATCACAAACTCCAATTCCCTTTTCACCTTCATCGCGACAAAAAACTGAACAATGATAAATTGTTATCAATATTATTTTTTTATCTCAAAAATGTTTATCAAAACGAGGCCATTTTTTCCAAAGTGACTTTTTGTCGTTTTTTGTTGTTAGATGGACACGTATGTGATGAAATGAAATCGGATATTTGGACCAACAGTTGCTCTGTTCTTCAACAAGGTCATTTTTTCTCGAAGTTAAGAAAGAATCACGAGATTTCCCAAAAAAAAAAAGTGTTTCGTTCTTTGGAAAAACCAAAGAACCTCCAGGTTTTTTGTCGGAGCACAAATAACCTAGACAAATAAGCGTCTCTCTTGATAGTTAACAAAGTAGTTTTCAACTTTGTCAAATAAAAAGATAATTGTTGATTTCGGAGACGGCAAAAACAAGACCAAACTTAGACAAAAAGACATGTGATCCAATCTGATAAGATTCTATTTTTAAAAGTGATGGATTCATTTTGATCCCAATGAACTTTCAAATCCCGGAACCTCCACATCCCAGACCAATGAACACTATTGCTGATCATTGGGATAAGATAGTTTCTTCAAAACAAAGTATTTCTAGTAAGTATCAATGATCATGTTGTGATGGAATGGAGAATAGTTGAGGTTGATATACAGGTGTGAAACTGAAAAAAAATCAGCAAAAACAGTCTGGGTTTCAAGATCATCAGATCTGTTCTGATAAAATAGAGATTAAATTCTTAAAGGATCCAAGAGCATTCAAAAAGTTTCATCGGACATCGATTTAGGTCAGATTTTTCTCAGGGTGTTAATCCAGTTTCAAAATTGGACCTATTTTTGAAAGATCTGTTCTCTTTTGTCATTCGATATATGACATAAGGACGCTGATCAACATCATGTTCTTAATTTTCGCCAAACGCAATTCTAAGAATGAAATTTCTAGTCTTGAAGTGTATATTTGAAGAAGAAAAAATGGTTTGAAAGTCTTGAAAATTTGTGATAATTTCTACGTTAAAATGAAAAGTTATAGTACATTCACAAATTTTGAAAATTTTTAAAGGATTTCGTTGTTTACAGTTTACAGCCTCCTTTTGAAATTTTCAGTTAAAATTAAAGTTCAGGTGTGTTTTTAATACTTGATGACTCAACTGCTAAGCACTATCCCTCTAAATCGAGTTTCTACATGTTTTCTGATTTTCTAGCTGAAAACTTTGGAACAAAAATTCGCGCATTAAAAATCGCGATCGACAAAAACTGAATACGGGTTGTTGATTAGCGTTCAACAATCTATCAAATGACATATTTCTCATCGAAAAAGATCTACTATTTCACAAAAAATCATAACATTGAGAAATAAAGTATAGCTTAAAATACTGAAAAAAAACCGAAACATATTTTCTCATTTGCACTTTGCCTGATAAACTATAAATAAACAACTTTCTTTTATCACAATTGTGTGTTTTGACTTTAGTGAAAAAAGGAAAATGAGTCAGATACAGGTCTATTCAGGAAAAACTACACAAATTTGTCAACGTTTGGAACCTAAAACAGATGATTTTGAAAAAACCCGTCTGTGTATCTGTGTACCTGATTCTCACCTTGACAATTTGAGCAAAACAAATCAGATCTAACTCTCTTCACATAGAACATGTTTTCTAGACTTCCTGAGTCGCACGTACAAATGACTAGGAGCTCAGTTGTCATGCCTTCTTTCCTTCCTTCAATAACAAGTTGTCACTTCCATATCCATCAACCTTATTCTGACCTTTTCTGCCTTAATACTTGCTCTTCGAAAAAAAAACCTTGAAAAATACACGCATCAAAGTTACACACAGAAGCACATACCACGTGCCGTGTTGTTGATGATAACTTTCTCAACGTTTTCTGTGTGCGCCCCAAAAATCGACCAATGTGCTGATCACGTTGTGTGCCTGATTACACTTTTGCGAGAAGGGGAGGAAAAAAAAAAGAAATAATATTGAAGATAGATAGATAGATTGACATGATATGAGTTTTCGCTTCGAAACGTTTTATGGTTTTGGACAAACAACGTGTAAGAATTGATGATAGTGGGGGAACTGAACTTTGGCTGATAGTGATTGGGATAATGATCAAGTGGTCCGAAGGCGAAAACAGCCCAAAGTTGTACCTAAATAATGGTCCCAAAGTGTTCTTGTAGTTGTGCACAAAGATATGGTTCCAAGAACTAGATAAAACTGGGCTTCAGTCGGACCAGATAAAACCAAGCCTAAATTGAAACATACAAAACTAGGGCTAGAATTAACCATATGAAATCAGGATCGTCTTGTACCAGATAGAATCGGGCCTGAATTGAACTTAATGAAACCGAGCCTCAATCGGATCACACAAAACTAGGCCTAGATCGGATAAGATAGAATCAGAAATCACGTGAATCCAGTATTCTATTGGACCAGATGGAATGAAGCCTTCTCCAGATCAGATAAAACCAGGCCAAAAAGGACTGTATGAAATCAGGTAAACCAGATAAAATTAAAACTGAATGAAACCAGTTGAAATCGGGCCTAAATTACACCACTTTAAATCAAATTGGACCAGATAAAATAAGGCCAAAATTCAACTATATGAGGTTGAACAAAACCAGATAAAAATAAACCTAAATCGTACTAGACAATACCGGGTCCAAAAAAAGTTGAATTTTTTTGATGAAATTAGGATTTGTTTGGATCAGCTCAAATCAGGACTGAATCGGACCAGTAAGCTTGTAAAAACTGCCCGTTTTCCCGTTTTTTGAACGCCTCTTTGCCAGTATTCTCGAACGCCCTTTGGCTGTTCATAACTCTATTGAAATAAAAAAAAAAGTGAATAACAACGGGTAAGAGGGCGAACGGGCAAACGGGCGTTTTGAGTAGTGGGCGGAAAGGCCGCCTTTTCGCCTGGTTTTACAATTCTAAATTAGATGAGATTTCTATAACATGTTTTCTAAACCACAGTAACCTAACAAACCTGTACACTGTACAAGTTGAAACTGAACTATAAACCCTCAAAGAATTCTACAGGCAATTCGATACGGCTCAAACTCGACACATTTTGTGTAAAAACGTGCACACTACAACATACACAATTGGATCATATCGAGAAAAGATAACAACAAAGTGACCTTCCATGATGACCATTTTCTCCATTTGTTTCACTATCATCTTCTAATTATCTATGATATTTAAGAAAACTTTTTTTGTCTGAAATTCCAAGTTTAAAAAAAAAAGATAAAAAAGTTTCGTTACCAAAGTACATATTTCCACACAAACAACTGTTTCAAACACGTGGTTTCTCAAGAGGCTCCGCCCATTGCACGTTGTTTGTGTTCTTGGTCGATGTTATCAGCACGTGTTGAGAGAGAAAGACCAATTCTCCGCCCATTGATTTTGTGCACTATAAAAGAAGCGCTGTAAACGAATGGAACTATCATAAATAATATTTTGTGAAAAAAAAAGACAATCATGACTATTGAAATCCCAGCTGACCAAAAGGCTTTGATCTTCGACACCTTCAACGGGCCATTGGAGGTTCGCCGCGTTCCAGTTCCAGAACCAGCCGATGATGAATTGTTGGTCAAAATCGAGTTCTCTGGAATCTGCCACTCTGATCTTCATGTTTGGTTGGGAGACTTGGCATCGATGAGCGTCTGCCCATTGGTTGGAGGACACGAAGGAGCTGGATCAGTTGTCAAGGTCGGAAAGAATGTCACAGGATGGCAATTGGGAGACAAGGCTGGAGTCAAGGTGAGAAACTTTTCTTTCTGAGAATCAGGCTCATTTATCACCTTCATGTTACAGCTCATGAACTTCAACTGCCTCAACTGTGAATACTGTAAGAAGGGACACGAGCCGCTCTGTCACCACATCCAAAACTACGGATTCGATCGTTCAGGAACCTTCCAAGAGTACTTGACCATCCGTGGAGTAGATGCCGCTAAGATTGACAATAGAACTGACTTGGCATCAGCTGCACCAATCCTTTGCGCTGGAGTCACTGTCTACAAGGCTTTGAAAGAGTCCAATGTCGCCCCAGGACAAATGATCGTTCTCACCGGAGCTGGAGGTGGTTTGGGAAGTTTGGCCATCCAATACGCTTGTGCTATGGGTATGCGAGTTATTGCTATGGATCATGGAAGCAAGGAAGAACATTGTAAGAAGTTGGGAGCCGAATGGTTCGTTGATGCCTTCAACACCCCAGATGTTATCAAGCATATCACCGAGGTAAGTATACGAAGATATGCGATCAAATTCTTATATTTATTTTTTTCCAGTTGACCGAAGGAGGACCACACGGAGTCATCAACTTCGCCGTCGCCAGAATTGCTATGGAACAAGCTGTTCAATACGTCCGCAAACGTGGAACTGTCGTATTCGTCGGACTTCCAAAGGATTCCAAAGTCACCTTCGACACCACTCCATTCATCTTCAACGCTATCACCATCAAGGGATCAATCGTCGGATCTCGATTGGATGTTGATGAAGCTATGGAATTCGTTACCAGAGGAATCGTCAAGGTCCCAATTGAGCTTGTCAGATTGGAAGATGTCGCTGATGTCTACCAAAGAATGATTGATGGAAAGATCACATCGAGAGCCGTTGTCGACTTCTCTTTGTAAACTTCAAATATTGTCTATACATATATGTGACTAGCTTTAGAATCACCAGATATTATTATGTACATATTTCACAAAACCACTGAAACTGCTAATTTCGAATTGCATATACGAGTGTATCTTTTTTGTATTTGAACTTCTGAAGCAATAAAAATGTTTATTATATATAACACTGTTATAATAATATCTAGAACAATCAGAAAAAACTGAAACTAATAAGAATTGATAATTAACAACTTTGATTTTCTAGATGTTTCAGAAAAACATGGAATATGACTCTGGTAGAGGAAGACGTCGATTATCAACTTGGGTCATGAAAATTTTGTTTTTCAACATATATTAAACTCACAAAAAAATGAATATTTTACCAGGTTCATGAGAATGTGAATACTCGAATGGGTACACAAATTTGGGTTATTGACTTGGTTCACGGAAACGTAATTTTTTGAACTTTGTATATAAGGATTTGACTTTTCGATTCAGTCCACAAAACCGTGAATTTTTTATTTAGTTCACGGAAACGTTGATTTCTCAACGGATTCAAAAAAAAATTCTGAAAAGTTTCAGAAAACGTTTTCGTACTTCAACGTTTTATTAAATGACCCGGCCAGGGATGAAACATGTGCGTGAAATCTGATAGTACTCAATATTTTAAGGTAAATTGAAACAAAAAAAATAGTAAAAAACCTTCTTGTAAGAAAAAAAGGTTAAATAGGAACGAAAATAAAACCATGAGTTAGATCTCGAGAAAAAAAATATGGCCTAGAAACCCAAAAGCTTGCAATAATGCTCTAAAACTTGTGAATAAAAGAGTTCGCTGGAGCATTATCGCACACTTTTGGGTTTCTAGGACATATCTTTCTTTTTTCTCGAGATCTAAGTCTAGGTTTTATTTTTGTTCCTTTTCTACTTTTGTTTCTTTCAAGAAGGTTTTTTACAAGTTTTTTTTGTTCCAATATACCTTAGAATATCGAGTAATATCAGATTTCACGCACATGTTTCATCCCTGGCCGGGTCATTTAATAACTTTTTTTAAAATCTGAGCCGTTATTTTTTATCTCGATTTGATCATTGTTCATTTTTCTCCCAGTTTCACAAAAAAAAGCTTATCTTCATTTATTTTATAGGACTCCGACATTTTCAAGCACCCCAAGTCAATTTGAACTTCAATCTTTATAAGTTCTTGATTATCTTTATTCAGTGTTTTAGTAGGACAGTTGAATGATAACTCGTAATAATACAATATAATATATAATAGTAGTTCTCTCATAAGTTGTACATAAAAATTTACAACGAAAAGTCAACAACGGCTCTCGATGTGATCTTTCCATCAATCATTCTTTGGTAGACATCAGCGACATCTTCCAATCTGACAAGCTCGATTGGGACCTTGACGATTCCTCTGGTAACGAATTCCATAGCTTCATCAACATCCAATCGAGATCCGACGATTGATCCCTTGAGAGTGATGGCGTTGAAAATGAATGGAGTGGTGTCAAAAGTGACCTTGGAGTCCTTTGGAAGTCCGACAAAGACAACTGTTCCACGTTTGCGGACGTATTGAACAGCTTGTTCCATAGCAATTCTGGCGACGGCGAAGTTGATGACTCCATGGGGTCCTCCCTCGGTCAACTGGAAGAGTAAAATTTAGATAGGGTTGAAAATAGAGGAAACTTACAGTGGTGATGTGTTTGACGATGTCCTTGGTGTTGAAAGCATCAACAAACCATTCAGCTCCCAACTTCTTACAATGCTCTTCCTTGCTTCCATGATCCATAGCAATAACTCGCATACCCATAGCACAAGCGTATTGGATGGCCAAACTTCCCAAACCACCTCCAGCTCCTGTCAAAACAATGGTTTGTCCTGGAGCAACGTTGGACTCTTTCAAAGCCTTGTAGACAGTGACTCCAGCGCAAAGGATTGGTGCAGCTGATGCCAAGTCAGTTCTATTGTCAATCTTAGCAGCATCAACTCCACGGATGGTCAAGTACTCTTGGAAGGTTCCTGAACGATCGAATCCGTAGTTTTGGATGTGGTGACAGAGCGGCTCGTGTCCCTTCTTACAGTATTCACAGTTAAGACAGTTGAAGTTCATGAGCTGAAATATCAAGATGATAAATAAGACTTATTTTCAGAAAGTAAAGGTTCTTACCTTGACTCCAGCCTTGTCTCCCAATTGCCATCCTGTGACATTCTTTCCGACCTTGACAACTGATCCAGCTCCTTCGTGACCTCCAACCAATGGGCAGACGCTCATCGATGCCAAGTCTCCCAACCAAACATGAAGATCAGAGTGGCAGATTCCAGAGAATTCGATTTTCACCAACAATTCATCATCGGCTGGTTCTGGAACTGGAACGCGGCGAACCTCCAATGGCCCGTTGAAGGTGTCGAAGATCAAAGCTTTTTGTGTAGTTGGAATGCTCATTTTGTTCACTTCTAGAATATAGAATGGTGTTCTGCAGTTCAACGGGTTCAATTAAATAGCATCTCGATTTGTGGGCGGGGTTAATGTTGTTGTTGATACCTATCGAAACACGTGGTATCATGCCGATAAAAAAATCAGAGAACATTCAGAAATGTGCTTTGATGAGAGAAGAAACGTGTCCGACGACGACTTTTGACCGGCCTGATCGTTTCGTTCTGCACGTTGCATTTGTAATATTCGTTAGGTTCTTTGATGCGGAAAAGTCACATGGTGTGGTGTGTTTGGGTTTTTGAATGAAAAGAGATGGAGAAAAGAGATATCTATGTGTTTACTGTAAATAAGTGGACACAAACTCTTTTTATTTTCTTTCTAGTGTGGAGGTTGAAGACTAACCAACACGTGTCGTTTCATATATTTGTCCTCCATAGAACTCGACCACGTGAGCATTGAGCAAAAATATCAAAAAAAGAAAAAAAAGAAAAAATAACTGAACAGAGTGGGATTCGAACCCACGCCCGCGAACGGACTGGTGCCTTAAACCAGCGCCTTAGACCACTCGGCCATCTGTCCACATTTGTGTGCACTCGGTAATTGCTGTTATAAACTTTAGATTTGTGATCAGAAAAGTCACCTTGGGAATGTGTTTGTTTGTTGTCATTTTTTGCTGATCTGACCAAAATTTTATCAATGGCAAAAATGAAGATTTTTGCTGATAACGTGTTTTTCTCGAAATGTAATATTGTTAACTGATATGAACACAATTTACCACAGAATAGAGAAGATAACAGGAAAGAACAGTTATTTCGGAACAATCTGGCAAATCTAGTGATTTTTGGTTTTGAACATATACGACCTTCATGCCAATTTTTCAATGAGAAATTAAAAATTCACGGTTTTGTTCCACGCCGCAAATGAAACCGAAAAAAATCAACATTTTCCAGATTAAAAATGTGGCAAATTTTTTATAAATTTTCTTATTTCTTGAAAAAATAAAAATATATTTCTGGTTAAAATTGAAATTTCAACAAATCCGGAAATCTAAGAATGTCCTCGCAATATACTATCACTTTTGAAAATGAGCCATATTCTGACAGTGAGCTGCCACAAACTCGGGTGATATTGGTGAACTTGCCAAGATATCAAAAATTGAACACTGTACATATGATTTTACAGTTGAACGGACATTTGAAAAAAGATTTTAAAAAAAAACCAAAACAACTTCTGTAATTTGTAATGAACATTGGTCGATATTTGTTTGATTCTCAATTTCCTCCCGTTTCCATTCTAAAAATATATTCATGTATCCAGAAAATTTCGAGGAAGATGCTCCTCAAAGCATATTCTGGTTGTTGCGAGGAACAGTAGGTCAAAGTAAACAAATTCTGATAGTAATAAATTTATTGACTGTAAAAATACATATATTACAAAATTTACACGCATTTGAAAAGAGAAAAAATCCGATGATTAGTTTTTGGTAAATGTGATTGGAATGGAAGTAGATGCACCATCTTGTATCATTTCATATTTGATTGACAACACTCCTTCTCCATTCAATTCACTTTTGACTTGATCGGCTCGAACTCCTTTTGGAAGTGTATATTTTCGAATGAAATGTCGTTGAATCTGTCCATGTTTGTCAGATTTCTCCTCATGTTTTCCCTCGATAATCAATTGATC